>ML978127.1:1200000-1539467 GCA_010015805.1 Rhizodiscina lignyota
CAGCTCTGTTTCTCCAGACGAAAAGAATATGACCGTACATAATGAGAACGTGGACCAGAAACCAGTTGTCGCCGCCCACTGAGCATGATATCACATGTTCTCGCTTGCGAACTCATACGACCCTTTTATTCGACCTGTATTTGTACGTTCGATCGTTCCCGATTCGGGCGCATTCGCTTTCACATACCGCGGGCTTCTCACTTTCGGAATACCAAAAAACGGGACTCATCGAAGGGATAATGGATTTTTTTTAATGCCGCTCGGAATACGTACTTGGAAGGACTTTACATGGGAAATCAGGAGTTTCTGGGTGCCTCGGTCCTTCTGTGGACGAGATGAGCGTTTCTAGCTCGGTTGCCTCTTTCGACTCTCGATTTCTACTCTCTGTACTCGATTTTGTCCTTTGCTGTTTTCACGCGGATACCTCTTACAGTTTTGCTGCTCGGGATGGCTCTTCGTAGCCGGGGAACATGGGATTGCTTTTCCTTTGCACTCTAGGCCTCATTTTCTGACGGCCTTTGCTGTTGTCTGCTTGTAACTGCACTGCGTAACTTCTCTGTGCATGGCATTGCCTTCTTTTCCTGCAGGCATATTTCCAGAGCTGCGGACGGCTCATGAACGTGGTGGGATTAACGCCTCGGCGGCGGCAAATGTTTATACCACTTTCCTATATTCTGCGCAGAGCAGCCTGCGAGATCAAAAGTCGATATTGCAAAGATGAAGGGCTCTTCTTCGCCTTGCCTTCGTGTCAATAATTTCGTGTCGATGATGACTACGCCGTACATGATTCAAGCTCCGTGACAAACGGTATATCCGACGCGAATTATCCTCACTCCAAAGCCATGTCCACGATCTGGCCAGACGCCCTCGAGCCCCAGGATTCAGGAAACTTGACTCCCTAACCCTACATGTTTACATATCATCTAGGGCTCCGGTATCAAACTGCCTTGAGGCCTGCCAGATTCACCTTCTCTGACGCAGTCTAACCACTCGTCCTGCAGTGGCGCTAGCAATCCTCTATTGCTGCACGAGCCCCACAAGGCACGCCTGAGTCGCGCGTCAACTTGCTCGCTGGCCTCGTTCCTGGCATGGCCCCTGGCGCAGGTGGGCGAGTCGGGACCCACTTGCCCAGATCTGCCCCCTCGGTGATCCGCTCGAGCAACGGGATCGTCGACAAGGCAAAGCGGTCCGCGTCTCCCTCTCACGTCAGACTGCCGCACGTTTTTGCTTCTCCATGGCCTTGCTGCCCTTCCAGCCCTTTCTGTCGTTTGAATAGCCGCGGCGGCGCACGCACGTCAGTAGGATTCAGCCTGCGAAGGGCGCTTCCATATTTCCGGCCTTGGCGGCGGTGATTTTTCTCTGACGATGGCGATTGCGAGGTGCAGGCTGCGCGGCGAAAAGGAGGTGCGCTTGTTCCGACGGCATTTCAGACTTCATGGGATTTCTCGGCGCGCCGTTGTGCAGTTTAAAGGACCAACATCTGCTGGAAGGATACATATAGCCGCGTGTCTTTGGTTCTGCGGTGATGCAGATGCTACCGACTTCTGGGTGCACGAATACAGTCGACATCGAATATGTGACGACCAGGACGCTCCCGGGCGTCAATGACGCAGCTAAGAGAATAGAGAGTGCAGTGCTCGACTTGGGCAAGTTGTCAAGGCTGGAAACTGATTTCTTCGTACGAGTACACGGTATGCTTTAGTATCCATAGATTGGTGGAGAGGTAGGCTTTCATAATATCCGCATCGTCGCTGCGATGACGTTGTTCGACATCAAGAACGCGTCGTCCCATCTCAAGATCTTAACACGGGCGGGGAACACCAGAAATTCAGTATGAGGCCTGCGAGCACTTAGGTGAAGAGTAGAGATCCTTTCATAGCATTGCAGAGTCCAGGGTGGCCGCGTGCTTTCCATTCCTGAACGAGCATTCCTCGCTTCATTATGAAGATGTTGGATTGTTGACGTGCACAACAAACAAAACTAGCTCTCCGCCCACTCACATCGACCTCCTTTGTTTCAAGACCGGGCACACTTTCTTTGTCTCTACGACTGGGCATCCAATTCACTGCAGCGTGCAGTTGGTGCAGATCATTCGTTACTCTTCACTTCACGATAGCGTCATTTGCACTTTGCGTGCTCCTGCCCCCTCGTTTACCTTACGTGCTGTGCCAGACACGTCCACAACGCGATCGACTGCTTCCACAGCAACAACACTCTCATTTGCTCCTGACCGCCTTTGCAGACCGCGACACCATCTTTTCACCACATCCATAGACGTCGTATCTGCAGTCATTCTTTTGGCATCCGCTCAATTGAATCGCCTTCGCTATCCGGCTTCACCTCGCCGCCCACGCCTATTTACCACTCCCACCACCATGATCGGCTTTCCTTGGTCATGACAACAGAAATTGCGGGGTAAATCTTAGGAGCTGCGAAAGGCCTCGAAAACTGCAATACCCTCGACCCATCGCTTTGGGCTTCACCCAGCAGCCACATCACTCACCAATCGACCAAACAGACGGGTACAATTCCTCAATTCACGCGACACTAGCAGTGCACCGCGTTTGACCGCGTCTCCCCGACGCAATTAGGGAAGAGCCGTGGGACAATGGAGCAGCATGCTCGGCCGCCAACGCGAAGGAGGCCCTTCAACGACGCGTCCTCGCGTGCCAATGCGAGCCACCCATCTGCACAGAACGTAAAACCGACCGCAACTGCTTCTCCAATGCGCCACGTGCCGCACAACGAGTCGTTCGTCGGCAACGGCACTCTCGCCGTTCGATACGATGGCTCGCCGCAATCACCAGCCGTGGAAAACAAACGCCTGTCCACGCTGTCAAAGGAAGAGCAGCCGAATTCAAAGCGCAACTCTGCCATATCCAATGCCTCCACCAATGCGTCTGTCCCCAACAATCGCAGGCGCAAAACACACATCGGCCCGTGGCACCTCGGCCGGACGATTGGCAAGGGCGGCGGCTCGCGCGTCAGGGAGGTGAGGCACTTTGTCACGGGACAGAAAGGGGCTGCGAAGATCATCTCGAAGCAAGTTGCGGAGAATGCGCGTGCCATCAGCATGGCGAACTTGGTCGAGCAGGCGCGCAACGACCCGACGTTGACGGGTGGGAAGTTCATGCCCTTTGGATTGGAGCGCGAGATTGTCATCATGAAACTGTTGGATCATAAGAACATTGTGAAGCTATATGACGTTTGGGAGAATCGCAATGAGCTGTGAGTTTTCAGTTCTGTCTTGCTCGTTTCGATGACCTGGGCTTACGTTTTCAAACAGATACCTCATCATGGAGTATGTCGAAGGCGGAGAACTGTTCGACTTTATCCAGAATTACCCGAAGCTCGAGGAGAGATACGTCGTCTACTTGTTCCGCCAGATCATCGCGGCGCTCCTCTACTGTCACCGCATCAAAATCTACCACCGCGACCTCAAGCCGGAGAATATCCTGATCGATAAGGACACCATGGAGGTCAAGCTCGTCGACTTTGGCATGGCAGCGCTGCAGCCCCAAGGCAGATATCTGACCACCCCGTGTGGTAGCCCGCACTATGCGGCTCCAGATATCCTCTCGTTTAAGCAATACGATGGCGGCAAGGCCGATGTCTGGAGCTGCGGCGTCATCCTCTACGTTATGCTTACCGGCATGCCTCCTTTCAACTTTCCGCCAGACCCCAAGGGCAGTATGAGCGAGGATATGAAGCTGCGTGCCCTCTTCTCCCAGATCAAGAGGGCGGAGTACATAATGCCAAAGTACATAAGCGACGAGGCCAAGGATCTAATCTATCGGATTTTCCAAGTCGACCCCAAGCGCCGCATCGATATTGAGGAGATTTGGAACCATCCTTTCTTGCACATGTACGACCAGGAGTTTGGCTTGGATCCGCGCTTGGTGTCTTGGATTGGACCGCGTCCGAAGGTTGAGGGTTGGCAGGCTTTAAGAAAGCATGATATCGACAGGGAGTTATTGCGGAACATGAGGACTCTATGGCATAGTGAGAAGGAAGAAGTGCTTGTTGAGAAGCTCTTGAGTGACGAGTGAGTGCCTATGGTTTCCGCATACGGTGGATTTGACCTTGCTAACTTACGACAGGAAAAACCATGAGAAGTACTTTTACAGCGCCCTGCTTAAGCATCGAGAAGAGCACCTCGAAAACTACGCCGGCAATGGTATCGAATACTCTGCCAGCGACTACCAGCACATAAGAGCCCCCATCGACCCGAGCGAGATGCCTCCATTGCCAGTTCGTTCAAAGTCGCAGTATTCCATCTTGAACAACGAGCACCTACACTCTGCGCATAGCTTCTTCGAAGGCCCCCAATCAGACGCCAGTTATGATCCGTTCAGAGCATCTCGGGATGCGGTAATCAAGTCTAACAAGGGTTATATGAACGTTACAGTTCACCGTGGCGCATCGCAGGGAAGCCGAGCGTTGAGACCCTCCAGCGGAGCCTTGAAACCACCGAGCGTCCAACATGCCCAGAGATCCTCACTCCGCGTTGAGGCACTTAAACGAGGCAGTCAGCGCAGCTCTCGCATATCGAATTCTTCGACCTCGCTCAAGAGGGGCTCATCAGCTCATAGGCTTTCCCCAGCACGACAGTCAATATCACGCTCGTCGCTGGCAAGTTCGAACTGGGCTAGCAGCCCTCCTGCTAGGGCTATCAAGCCGAATACACTTCATAAACGTGCAGTGAACTTCTCTCACCTTCGCAGGAGTTCAACAGCAAGCGCACTTACGACGCACTCCCGCAATAACTCCCAACTGGCTGAAAGCGTGCCGGAGATGCCATCACTGCAGAAGCGACCATTGAGCGGCACGTCCGTAAGCCTGGCAGGATTAGCATCCAGTCCGCCCATGAAGCCTCAGATCGCCATTCGGTCTCGCAAGGAGAACCTTCCTGAAGCCCCGGCCCAGCTTCGCATCCGCAAGGCTAAAGATCCAATCAAAGACGTCGACAGGGCTGCACGCAAAGTCAGCGCAGAGCTCGAAAAGGCCTGCGAGGAGGCGTTCTTCCGCTCTTCTTGGGCCTCTAGCAATCGCTCCTCCGCTACCGACAAGCAGATTGGGTTCCTTGATACTCCACCATCCTCTATCGCTCCGCACTCTCCGGCGAGAATCAACAAGGCTGCCTCCCTGGATCGGAGCGAGATCACCGATCGCCCACTGCCGCCGCTTCCTCTTTCAGCGGAGACGCCGAAGACCCTTACAGCGCGAGAGCTCGAAGAGACCAGGAGCCGCATCGCAGCACGATTCGCCGAGGCAAACGGTGACAATGCGGACTACTTCAAGGATGTCCTCTCACATTTGGACACCTTGACAGCTGCAATGAAGTCTGAAGGTGGAAAGCGTGCTGTATCAGCTCCGCAGCCGACGCCAAAGAACATAGATGACTTGAATTATCTGCCAGTCATATCTGAAGAAGGACGTTTCGCAGATGCAGAAGAGCCCGAGCAGCAGGCGGCTTCGACGAGGAACTGGACGGCACATAGAGCGTTCACGGAACCGATAGCCCTGAGAGCCAGGCAGAGGATGCAAGATCGCGAAGAAGAATTTGACAAGACGATTCGCCTTGTGGATGCGAGCTCGCCGACTCCTATTGCGCCGCTCAACATTCGCAAAGTCAGCGGCGCTAGTTCAGTCGTCAAGTCTGCTCCGGCTCGGTCTATGCATTCAGACAAGGGTACGAACCGCGCAAGACGCAGATTCTATCGTGATCTTACCATCTACACTGACCAAGACTCAGAAATGACTTCCTCGCCGGGAAAACAGGTGGTCACTCCCACCATCGCCACTACTGCTCCGGTTGATACCACGACGGTCGAGGACGAGCCGCCAAAGGCGAAGAAGCGTGGCTGGTTCAGACGCATCACGTCTGACTCGAAAGAGCCTGACTACATCGATCGTCCCTCGTCTGCCGCAAGCAATCGCGCCCTGAAGGGGAAGAAGTCGAAGCTGCAGCTCTCTCCACTATCGGACGAGTTCGACGTGGAAGAAAAGCTCGACACCTACACCAGGCCGCCAACGCGCCACGAACCGAACTCGTCGGTGGCTAGGACGAGCGAGAGTAGCGAGTTCCCGATGCGTATAGCAACAAGCGACAAGTATGACTCTCCTGCGCCGTCCAAGGGCGAGGAGGGCGTGCGCAGGGGACTGTGGAAGCTGTTCAGCAAGCGGAAGAGCGAGAAGGACAAGGAGAAGGACAAGGAGAAGGAGCGCAAGAAGGAGGAGCAGAGGATGAATCGCGGACTGAGACTTGGCTGTGAGTTCCCCTTGACCTGCTTTCACGAGGATCGGCTCGTTAACATCCTCCTCACCAGCGCCGGCCGACTTCTCGTCCTCGTCGCTGGGCACGTACGACGTCCCGTCCAGCTCGCTCGCCACCTCCTCGCGCGCCACGCCCGTCGAGAACCAGCAGTCCAACTGGCTTGCGCGCTTCCTGCACATCAAGCCCGCGAGCCGCACGATGTGCTTCCAGGTCGGCCGCGGCCGCGTGCGCCAGGAGCTCGTGCGCATGCTGCGCGACTGGAAGCGCTTCGGCGTGCGCGACGTCACGTTCGACCGCGTCACGAACGTGGTGAACTGGAGGATTGACAAGAGCAACCGTGAGTGGCACCCCTTCTTTCTTATTTCTGTCTTCGCGAGGGTGGGCGCATAAATTTGAGATGCTGATCCAGTCGTTCAAGATCTTAAAATCAAGCCCGTGTCTGTTGTCGCGGAGCTCTTCGTCGTGCTCGAGCATGGTCGCCGCGCGCAGCTTACGCTGGTGCGCTTCACGCAGACGCGCGGCGCCGCGTCGAGTTTCCGCCGGGTCGTCGAGGTGATTGCGGACGTAATGGAGGCCAAAGGGCTGCTGTGCGAGGACGAGGAGAGGAAGACTGCCATGGAGGAGATCTTGGCATGAGCGAGCGTGTCTAATTCCGACGAGTGGATTGGGGGACTGCTAGGTTCCTTTGTAGTAAATACGGAAAAAAAGGGTGATTTGGATCGGGATTGCCTGGATAATGTAACAGGGGGTTTGGAATGGTTTTTGGGTTTTGAAAAGGGCAGTAACAGGAGTCATTCAGGATACAGCGTGATATGCCGCACGATCGAAGTATGGGTATGTGCTTTTGCATCCTCTTTTCGCTACGCACGACGGGCGAGCATATTCGGCATTGCCTTCTTCTTCCCCCTAATCATTTTGGCCGCTTTCTCGAATCCAGATCGGCTTCTGTGGACGTAGTAGATCGTACAAGAATGCAAAGAAAAGGTCGTTACATTAGTCTCTCGGTACCTGATGTTCGGTTCCGGCTCCCCAATGACCCATCTTCCAAGGACATTTCATATCGTTTCTTGTTGCTCCCTCTGTCATTACACCTCTCTCTCTCCCTCTCGTCGACTCTTCAATACGAAAAACCCCGTTTCCAACGAGCGAACAGTCTACAGAGCCGCGCAAGTGGGTGACAAAATAGTTGAGTCGTGGCTGCAATATATAGAACTGCGAGGATGTATATCCTCGATAGCTAACGTATGTCATACACGCTGAAGCCGCGTGTTTTAGATAAACGAACTCCAGTATATAGTTTATCGACCTTTCAAAGTTACTCTCGCCAGCGTCGAAGTGGAAACCTCGCTTCTGCTGAACACGTTCAAACCGCATAGGACTCAGCTATTTGGCCACCCTCATGCCACTCCATTAGTCGCCTTCAGCACTTCCAAAAAGCCTCCGCATATTCGCGAGTTTACATTCGAGGTTAGGGAGTAGCTTGCCAGCCCTGCCTCAGAAGACTTGCTTCTCGTTGCCACGGAAGAGAGACACCGCTGCAGGTCTCGCAGGCTCACGAGAAAACTCCCTCCTTCGTATGTGTAGAATCATCTACGCTTTCTGCGCCTGCTCCAACAGCACAACATGTTGCTTAGGATGTGACCCGTCCACATTCGCCTTGGCCATCCTCTTCATGATCATGTTCGCATCGATATCCACCTCCTCCTTCAACAGCATCTTCCCGTCCTCCTCCTCGACCACGCGCCACTTGCCCGCGATCGTGAGCGTGCCGACGGGCGGCTTCGCGTTGACCAGCGTGTCGATGCCGTCTGCCACGTTCGTGAGCGTCAGCTTGTACGTCGTTTGGCCGATCGGCTTCTTGTCGGTGACGGAGTAGACGGCGGGGACGTCGATCTCTTCCGAGCCGGACTCGAGGGCGTGCGAGATTAGCGCTGGGCACAGCGTTTTGACCATCTGTTCGTGGTTGTGGAGGGCGGCGAGGACGGCGTCTTTGGAGAGGCCCGCCGGAACGGGGGTGGAGACGGTGGTGGTAACCATTCTGTGTGAGTATGCGATTACAGAACTTGAGATTGGGCGTTGAGAGGAGAAGTCGTGGTTTCACAACAGACAAGATTACGGCGGGTGACGGATACGACTGGAGACGTATGGAGATCAAGGGGCTCGTCCGAGTTGTGAGTTCCCAGCCTACCTTTATACTTCTATCAACAGAACGCGTCACCTACACATGCAGGAGATATAGCACAAGTCAACCGTCAATGACCGAGTCGCCGACGGCTCCCCAATTCCACAACGAGTGCATATCGTAGCGTCGAACACATTATCGACGGTGCCGTAGAGGGACGACTGATTGGCAATGCAGCTGCGGCAACATGCATCGCAACTAGGCAACAGGAGTCCAGCTTGGACTTGGAAGCCATGCTGGCTCCACTCGGAGGGCGAGAGGGGTTCGTTTTGGCTTTCTTCACCCTTTGCTCTGCTCTAAAGGCTTCTTGCAGCTGCGGTTGGTTGTGCTCTGGACGATGATCTGCACTGCCGGACTTTCCTGTGGAGAAGTCCGTGATATGCACAGGACGGTCAACCGCATGGAAATCCTCCGATAACGACATAGTGATGCTGAGAAGGTCTTGCTGTGGATGCTACAAAAGAAAAATGTGATTGATCTAGTCTCGGCGCATATCTCATTTGAGGTGGAAAGTGATTTGGAGAAAAGCCTCAGATTCTCGGATGTATCGTTGGCATGATCCGCGCTCATTGGTCAGGTACATAACCTTGACCATTCGGCCTTCGGACTATCTACGGTGTTTCTGCGGCTTCATCTTCAACCTCTTTCTTATCAACCAGCATCAAGGCCGGAGCCTTCATCTCAGCTCAAAATCAGTACAGAGAGATAAGTAACCGTAAAGCTCATTAGCTGACATGACCTCTTGAAATCATAGTTGATTTTGAGATTGTCTTTCCCTAGACCCTTCCCAGTCCGTCAATTGTTCCAGCTTTTCTGACGCTCTTTTCTGCTCGGCGTCTTTTCTCAGATTACATCCGCTGATATAAAGGCTTTCTGTGTATGAACGAAGCACTTGTTGCTAATCAAAGCCTCTATAAAGCTTCATCAGTGGAGTTTGATGGAGGAAACGGTAGGTAACCTTACTTAACGGTAACTCTCCTCCATTCTTGGAGTGAGGCTAGGTTCTAGCACGAGATCTGCCTGAAGTCTCCATTGCCTTGCTGTCTAGTATATGGGCACTGTGTTACTGTTCAATGCGACACATTGAGTGATAATTTGCGAATCCTGAGCATATTTATAGAAGGTGAGTTTCAAACACTAACTTTGCCGCTTTTAGCAACTAAATTGATGAGTAGATACTGCCGATCTTCAATTCTGTTTCTCAATTCTGTTGACCTAGCTGCTTATCCCGGCTATTCTAACAATTCTGCGTGAGCGAGCGCTCCCTAATGCGGCAGTCTTTCAGCTCAACTCATTACTTGCACTCGAAGCTCGATGCTCGCTAAGTGTATCCAGCGCTACTGATATTTCCGAACGTGTGTTAGCTGGATGTTTCTACATCAAAACACCGACATGTTTGATACATCAATGATCCATGGTCTCATCACAAGTGACAAATGCAACACATGCATAACACAACGTATGCCATGAACACTCAGAGTGTCGGGAGGTGTTAGCTGGTGCTTGCTGTTGTATATATTCCATTTCGCCACAGAGAGATTCCTTCTTCAATCAATGCTTTTCAATCCTGATTCCCGATTGACACAGAGAATATAGCAGCGATAAAAACCATAAACGCGCAGTATTTACTCAAACGATTACGAGACACACTCAAGCCTCCAGCATGTCACCGCCTCACTCAGGCACGCAATATCTCACTAGCACTTTACCACTAAAGGTCAGCCTACAAGATCTACCCCCGGAGCTTCTCGAATTGATCTTCCTCCATGTGGGCGCTCTCAGTATCTTACAGCTGGTTAAGCTCCGGGCGGTGTCGCAACACTGGCACGACATAATACAGTACTCACCAACGCTCCAGCGACAGCTGTTCCTGCAGACTGATGGGCGAGAGAAGAGTGGTTCGATGTTGACGCTGCACGTATCTGGACAAACGCTATTGTCGCCCGCCTCGCAGCCTGTCAATTCTCCAGGACCAAGCAACAACCAGACCTCCATTCTATTCAACCCTCTTCTCCAGCATTTCGGTCGGGTCGAGAACGTCAACGGCCAAGACAGCAGCTCGTATCCGTTATGTATCCATGTTGATCGTAAGCGCTGGAAGGCCTTCGTACGACACCGAACGTCGAGCGAACGAAGGAAAATGTTGATAACACAACCTCCCATCACAACACCTTTGTACGTCACGGCGATTGGGCCTTCAAGGTGACGAGAAATTTGGAGAACCCGCAAGGACTCACCATCGGGGATCTTGATGATTGTCTGGAGAAGATGACACAAACCAACGAGGACGACGACGAAATGTTTTTGGTTGTGCCCGGAAGACATATGCTTGCTTTTCAAGCGTACTGGATGATATTTGTCTTCTTGAATACGATATTCGCGATCAATGATCTCTTCAGGAAGGTCCGTTCTCATTTCGTAATACGGTTGATTGTTCATGCTAACTGAGACCAGGGCTCCATATCCTCTTTGTTCAGGATCTTGTCGCTCTACCGGCACGCTTCTTCTCCGATGGGGCATTGCGGCCTCGGTGTGAGCGGCATGACGATGGGAGCAACAGTATTCCGTGGCAATACCACCATCCCAGACGACCTCCGAAGTCTGTTGAGAGGCTGGTGTTCTTCACAGTCGCTGTTTGCTGTCTATCCTCTACATCTCTTAGCATGCTATCTAATAATCTTCTACACCTGGGTTCAGGTACCAAAGACCTGATTGTAGTAACATGGCGACTAGGGGGACACAATGACTTGGCAGAGTTGGAAGGCACGTTATCAAACGGGTGACGTAAAAGTTGAGTTGTGGCTACAATATAGCTCACAGCGAGAATACACACGCCCGTTAGTTAACACAAGCCATAGACGCTAAAGCCGCGAATTTCAGATAAATAATATGTGACGTATATCTAGCTGAGCTTTCAGATATGTGCTCATCCGCGTAGAAGAACAAAGCTAGTTTTTACTACTAGCGTTCGGCCGATCAGGCTCAACTGTTTTCTCGCCCTCGTAGTTATGCGCTTGACAATAGAGATATTGATGTAGCGGGCACGGGTATGGCGAGTCTGCACTGCGTAACTGTTTGTATCCATATCTTGCTCCGTGTTATTAATACAAGAAGCGCGAACGTTCATTGAGCCCAAAATGCCATTGTGGCTTGTCTCATCAGATGTGCAGCACCACTTCAAAGAAGCTCAAACTAGTGTGATTTCTCGAACGCTGTGCCGTCCAAAATTCCTTCGAATACGGAAATTATGAAACTCTTTTGTACATGTCCAGATCCTGGAGCCTGGGCGGGAATATGGAAGTCTCCAATTCCACCAACATATCCCCGCATGATACCGACGCGGTGGTATGTCGAATCGGCTCCGTCGATCGATTCGACGAGTAATAATAAGCCCACTCCCGAATCACAAGCATGGCCGAGTAGAATAGCAGCACTGCTCCACGGCTCAAGGTGCCGATCCGCGCTTGTAGGATCACCGAATGGAAGAGAGTACCGATCCTGGTTTATAGATCATCGAAGTGAAGATTGTAAAACCCCATACTCTAGTGGCTGCCTGTGCTAGGCACGCTTAGATCAGACTTAAGGTGATTGAGTTGTTTAATTTCCAATCTTTGTATTGGTGCTTGGACTTTGATGGATGCAAAATCGATCTGACCATGGATATCGGCGTACCGGAGGTGAACGCCTGCAGCCGCGAGTGTGAATAAACCGACTTTACAATCGGGTTCGCGACATTCTACGCAGGCCCCAAATCCGACTTTGCCTGGGCATGAAATCCACGACCAAGAAGGTGTGCCCTTCCTCGCCGGAAGCCCAAGACGCGCGTGCCCGTACGAGGCGGAACACCACGAAAGCCCGTAGATTAAACTACTTCTCCACAACCCGGCAAGGTACTGATCATCATTATGCTGATCGAAGTACTTACAAAGCCCTGACAGGGCAGCTAATCTGTCGTCCTCGTGGGATAACGTCATTCCTGAATAATGCTCAATGATGCTGTACCACTGAGCATGATGTACGTTTGGCTTGCGAGTCTGTGAAGAAGATGGCGTCTCCAAGTCCTGGAATGCGATAGGCGTTATTGTTTCCTGATCGTAAGTGCCACCATCATGGGTTTTAAAGTCGTGTTCACATTGCCAGTAGACAGTCGTCTCTGTGAACCAGAGGATACGGGACGAAAATGCGACCTCTTGCGCCACCCAACCACGCCTTAACAAATTACAAAATTTGACTTCCGTCCGTACCCTCACCATCCGGTCTAAAATGCTGAAATCAGCTCCTTCCCAGAGGTCCCCGCCAAAGAACATAGCAGTTACTTTGTCCGCGAAGGAGCTCTCTATCAAGCGATATCCGCATCGCCACTGGGCTCGGGGCAAACAACCATCGTTGTTGTTTAAAGCCCACGTGTCCGCAATCGTGACAAGAGCATTGTTGTAGTAAATTCCAATACGAGCCGATTCGTCTTGCCAGTCGGGAGACTGTCCATGTGGAGATTGTTGTATACACAATGCATCAACCTAGATGCACTGTATACCTATCCTCCTGCAGATCTGTATAGAATCTCCAATGCTGCGTGGAAGAGATGCAAATGGAATGGCGCAGAGGTAGTCTGTTTCGTTGTCTTCACGAAGAACAAAATTCCTATCGCAGTTCTGACCCCAACAGTAGCTCAACGTTGCATAGCCTGGGTAGCGGGCGGATTGAGTGGATTGCAACAACTCCGACAAGTCCCGATATTTTACCAGACGAGGCTCTTGAGGGGGTTCGAATGAACCAACATCGACAAGACGAGTGGGAACGATTGATGACTGTGATTCTGGAAGAATAGATTTCGAGCAGCGTGGATGCCTTCCAAAGCAGTCATCAAGCCACTCTTGGATAAGTACGAACATACAATGGTATCGATCTTTTGATCTACCGCGGGGTTTGCAGAGTCGAGGGTGTCGTCTATGGACGACACAATTCCTGACACCTTTTGCCATTATTCAAAAGGCGGTGCAAAGTTAGTTGGAGTGCGACATTGCGGAAATTGATGGAACGAGCAAGGCTGAGGTTCAAGGGAGATTACTCTATGGGCAAGGGAATGCGCTAAACCGTGATAGGAGGACCACATACGCCGTAACCTAAGAAGAATTTCCCATTACTACTAAAAAAAAAGGAATGCGCGTATGCACCTCACATCTTTAGAGAAACTTCCTTTGGTCTTTTTGCTTATGTGGCTCGAATTGATCCCGCATTCCGAAGCACGGGGCGCTATTTAAGGACATGGTAACAGAAGCAATGCGCATGTGGAGTGAGTGCAATGATTCGAATGGATTTAGCAGGTCTCAATGTACACAGATGATTCAAAGCATGATCAGTAGAATTTTGACTCATTCTTCAATTTTACGTTTCATTATCCGAGTCTTAAATCTTCGAGGCATTAGAGCCTCTGGGAGAATAGCGCACGTCAGCATTGGCTCCTGAAGAGACAAGAAAAGATCATAATGCAGCAAACCAAAAGATCATCTCGAAATACGAGCCCAATTCCCGCTCATGGAACCAATCTGAATTGTTCGGGCCACTGGAGAAGAAGCATGCGTACCGCAATGTGCCGCCTCGGGGACGAAGGGCACTTACAGATGTGCGTGGAAGAAGTCGAGCAGGTGTTTGTAGCCACGCTCATATTCCTTCTTGACTTTCGGGTCTTCGAGGTCGGAGCTGTAGAGCCATCAGCAACCCATCGGCAAATAGACTGCAACCATATAGACACTTACCGTGCCGCCATGAAGCCGTGCACCTGATCCGGGAACCACTCTACAGAGTGCGGGACCTTGAGATTCTGCTCGAACTTGGCGATAGCATCCTTGTCCTCATCCATACTGGGCAGCACAACGAGCGGGATCGTAATCTTCTCCGCATCAGCTGGATCAACCATGGCTGGGTGAACACCAGCGGCCGCCTTGAAGACTGTGCCCTCCATGCTGCTCAGCTTAATGATCTTCGCGCCCCAGCAGTAGCCAACGATGCCCCAGTCGCTGATGCCCTTGGCTGCGCCACCTTTTAATTCCTCAACGACCTTTGGGATGCGAGGAAGGGTCTTTGGAGGCGCTGCTAGCGTCTGGAAGAACTCGCCGAGCTTCTTGCCCTTCTCTTCATTGTCGGGTGGGTACCAGGAAATGTCGGCCGGTGACCCCTCGAAGAAGTCGGGCATGAACACCTTGTATGGCTGCTCGTGGTCGCCATAGGCCATGATATCGGCGCCCTGAAGGGTCTGATGGAAGAAACCAAAGATGTCATAAACGACGAGGATGGCCTTCTTAGCATCAGCAGGGCCAGTTACGTCTGGAAGGAATTGATTAGTTGACAGCTGCTATTGCGAAGCGTGCTTTATGCGGGGACGACGCGATCACAACAATTTGAAATAAAATATCTGCAAAACTTACAGGTCTTCATGCCATCAACGGTGATCCATTCGCCCTTCTCCTTATAGCCCTTGCTGACGACGGGTGGGACGGTGCAGCACGCATTCGAATGCAGCGGGGAGATTTTAGACATTTTGGACTGATGGCGGACTTGTTGCTGGCTGCGGGGGGCTTTTTGAGGGGTAGAGCCAGAAGATTTGGAGTTTGCAGCAGCGATTGAGGTGCGCTTTGTAGTTCTCGAGAAGATTGATCGCGGCTTTGAAGTTTTGCGCAGCAGTTGAGAAAAATTGGAGCGCATTGCGGGCGATGCCGAGGGTCTATTTAGGTTTCCAGCGCGCTGATGCAGGACAGCTTCTGAAATCACTGGCAGCTCCCGCTCTGGTTGGAGGGGTTGGTTACGTCAACATGAAGCATGGGCCTGCCGAGCTGCGGCGCGAGCATTTCCGCCGACCGGACTTCGGTGCTTCGTCGACCTATCGCATAGGGGGCGGCACCGGCACAGACGTCCCTGATAGGCCTCTTCGAGCACACCACAAATCTCCTCGATGAGCTGCGGAATCGCAGACTGATCAGGCAGTACCCTATTAGGACTCATGCGTCCATGTCTCCTCCAACTCTGCTTCGAACACGAGCCCCGAGAATGGCTTATATCTCGCATGGAGACAGGCGACGAAACCGGGCATTGCTCGTGCAGCTCAACGATATGGCTTGCTGCAAACAGCATCGGAGGAGAGTTTCGGGGCTTGATATGGCATGAAAATAACATGTATCACCTCTCGTAAGCGGCCTTACCGCTTGAAACAAGAATGCGGATGCCAAACCATTTTTCAATTGACTGTATCAATTGGAGTGACCGTCGAAGCCTCCGAGGCACGAACAGTCTTCGTTCCGCGGAACTAGCCTCACTACCATCTGCTGCTTGCCATGGGAACGAAAGAGCCATGGCGAAGAATATTCACGAATTGAGACGTGTAGGACCGGCGAGCGCTTCGAAATCATCATCGGCCAAATGAGTGAAAATTCATGCAGGTGACAAAATAGCTGCACCCGATTAATTGAGAAGCTGTAGTAAGAATAAGTTTTACTGTTCAATACGAGCGAGAGTGGCCTTGAAAGCTCGATTCAATATATCTCGGAGCGCATTTATCGGAATCACGCGGCTTCAATAAACATAGTCTCTATTAATTAACGACGATGTATCTTACTTCCTCGCAGTTTGACACATTGCAGCCACGACTCAACTATTCTGTCACCCACTTGAAATGTAAGCTTTCTGGGCGTTCGTGTGAGATTTTAACCAATCCCTGCAGTCCTCAACTATAACTACAGCGATCCATCGAGAACAGCACTTTTAGCTCCACGATAGAATATCGGGATAGTATCGAGCGGCGCAGACGCGTTGACCTTGTGGCCTCCAGAGAACGTCTCATTCGACCACCAACTCTTCCACTGCGTATTCCTATCGGGGAGATACACCTGCACCGATCTCGCACCCTTCTCGGTCACTGGAGCGATCAGCATGTTCGGCCCAAACATGAATTGCAGCTTCAGGTCTTCAGCATGCGTGAGCGTGTACGGGTCCTGAACTGCAAAGTCATAGAACAAGGGCCGGTTTATGGGAGCACCGGTGGCGGCCTGCTGAGTGACAAGCGCGTCCAGGTAGTCGCCAAGCGTATAACGAAGCTGGATATACTTCGTTATGATCTTCTCGTTCGCAGGGCCGTACGACCATGGCTCGTTGGGACAGTAGTTGTAGCCATCCAGGTCCTCAGGCGCACAGCTTCGGGATCCGTGGTTTCGCATCAAAGGCGAAAACCTGTCACACAGAACCATTAACGTTGAGATCAGAAACACCCCCGCGGGGGGCGAACTCACGTTCCGAATTCAATCCATCGTACGAAGAGCTCTTGATATGTTGGGTCCGAGATGTTGCTCCAGTAGGTACCGCCCTGACTGTAAAAGCCTCCGATATCGGTATTCCACCAAGCAACTCCTGAGAGCTAATACGATCCAGCTGTCAGCAGCAGTCCGTCTTAGGATGCTTGATCTACCTCACCTGTGCATTCATTCCGCCGATGATCTGGATTGGGAACTCATCCCAGCTTCCCTGAACATCACCATTCCAGGTAGCGCTGCCGAAACGTTGTGAGCCCAGCCAGGCGCTCCGAGATAACGAGATGCCAGGGGACTTGTTTTTATCGGAATAGGCATTGGGAACCTCTTCCTTGATGCCGTCCTCAATCATCTGCTGCTCGAAAAAAGGGAACATGGCTCCAACCTCCGCCTGCGATCCGAGCGAGTACATGGAATTCGGGCGAGCGTACGGCATCCTTTGCAACGCCTGTATACCGCCTTTGAAGGAATAGCCTTCCCCCTCGCCGTTTCCCTCGCTTGAATCGAGCCACATATTCTGAATTCCCAAGTTGTAGTAGTTTTTCTTCAACAGCGCCCACACCGCGCTTCGGCAGTCGGCATTGGTGGCATCGATTTCCTGCATCCACTCACCTTGGTAGTAATCAATCGGCCCGGTGCCCTCACTTGATCCCGAGAGGTATCCGTTCATCGAGAAGTTTATCCAGTTCGGCGACTCGGGTTGCACGAGAGGCCACACTGATGTCATAAGACCTGCACCAGTAGCGCTGCGGACGAAAGATGACATGGCCTTCGGATCAGGCCATGCGGTTTCGTTCAGCTTCCAGTCGCCAAGGTGGTCCCAGGAGCCGAAGTCTATTTTCGGGGTCAGTGTACGTCTGGTCATGAGCTAGTTTCCGGCGAGCGAACGAGGCCTGCAACGGCGTCACTTTTCTGCGACACCAAGAAGAAAATCTTCCAAGGCAAGCTGTACAAGCCACGCCCTGATAATCTCGAATGCAACTTCATCGATGCGGAGAAGCTTGATAGAAAGGTTGGGGGTAATTTCGCCAACGTTACTCTGCGCACTATTCGCTCCCTGGAAACTAGCTCCTTCGTACAGTCAAATGGACGCAGACTCACCTATCACAAACATGGAGACCGGGATTTTGCGCTGTTTGAACTCATTCGCAACACGCTCGATTTCGCTCTGATTCGAATACCTCAGCTTAGACTGCAGATATCCTTGAGCTTCCTTGGGCATATGCGGCGATCGGCCAGTAATAGCGGTATATGACTCCATGATGGCACCGAAGTCCCCGGGCTGTGCTGCCGTGACCACTACTCAGTAGTCAGAGACGTAACTCTGCAGGTTCGGAGCAGTCAAGACTTGCCGTAGTCAACCACCGGTGTGCTCTCCGCCGTCCAACGAACGGATTCCTTGCGTACAGAGACAGTGCCCATGGAGGGCACATTCCAAATAAAGCCGTAAGTCTTCGACGAAGTATAGAACGGGATGGTGAGCTGCGATTGGAAATGCCGCATATCGTACTCCCTCGAAACAGTCAGCATCTTCCATCTCTCCTGGCAATTCAACGTGTACTCACTCGCCCTTGTTGTTCAGCAGTCCGTTCTGGTGCTGGCCAAGCCCGAAGATCTGCTCGTTCGGATCGAGAGCAAACGCAAAACGAGCTCCTGCTCTCGAGGTGGTGCCGGCGGTCGAGAATTCCCAGACTCTTGCATTGTAGCCGTGCGTCGGCCATAGCTCTTGCAGTAGCAGTTCTCTACTGCCATTGCCGGTGCTCCTCCAGAATGACAGCGTGCTGCCGGTCACATTGACTGAGAGGATACCGTTTGTTACGATGGCGCTGTCGTTGAACGAAATTGTGCTCGCGTACTTCGTTCCGAGAGCATCGCTCTGGCCAACTGGTGGATCTAGGATAGCTCCAAGCTCATTGCCGGTTGGGTCCTTCCTCAATATCGAGCGGATTCGGAATGCATTCGGTCCCCAAGGCTGGATGAGCACGCGCTCGATGCCATTGAGCAAGCGAATAGGTTGTGTGGTGTTCAATTGCTCACACGAGACAAAGTGAAGCACACTCAAACAGAAGAAAACGAGATAATTGAGACAAATCATTTTGAAAATGTTCCAAGATGTACCAATCGCGCGAATTGTCCAATCCTCTGCCTACCTGCTTTGCCGCGACGCGCCACCAACGCCATCTCGCCCTTCAAGTAGCTTTATACAGCTGCCAGAATAGTGAACGAAATACGAATGAATCATGATTTTCAGGCACAGAAAGGTACCTGTCCAATTGATGATATAGCCAACCACACGTGCGAGTCGAGTTATCTTTTAGTGACCTTTTCAAGGCCCTTGTACCCTCGCTCATACTTCCGCAAGGCATAGATCCCCGATGCTGCGGAGACCGCGTGGAGACTAGTCTTGACGTCTTTTAGGAATCTGCTGTCCCGCTTGACATGTGCGAACAGATAAGTACTTGTCATATCTTCGTGAAATAGGTCCTGTCGAGGAGCGCCGTGGGATGAAGAGTGCCCACAGCGTCAGCATTAGACGCGCGAGAGAGGGCGATACCTTGACGTCCGGGTGATCTTCACACGGAGCGGAACATAATCTCTGCACACATGCGAAGGCTGCTCTTTGACTTGGATATTTAAACTTTGCCGTGACTTTGTACATTGTACACTCCGTTTTGAACATGGGCTTTGCGTAACACGTATGAATTTTCGCAAGTCCGCCCAGAACCTATGAATGGACTCCGGCCGCAATTAGATGTTACTTTCGAACACATGGCAAGTCCCAAAGTTTATTCTGTGCGTACGACATGATCTGCAAGACCAGGCACTCCTCTTGAATCTGATGACAACGGCGCGAACGACTTCTCAAGTAAGGAAGTGCTTACGGCGCTACCGAAGAAAGAAGTTCGGCGGAAGATCGTGTGAAAGTGTTTGTAAATAGCTGATGTCGTCATAGCCGCATCGCCCCGCAAGTATGGAGGCCTTGTCTTGCTGCAATTAAGCCTGTGAGAGTGGAAGCTTGTCCGAAGTAATGTGAGGGCCGACGCCGCCGACATAGGACACATAGGGGCCGGTATGCATACCAACGTGGGGTGTATACATTAAGCTTATATCTCTGTGTGACATATCAATTCGACGTCGTCAACCTCATGAATCTCCGCGCTCCGACTGTCGCGTAATGGCTCTCCGACGCGCGACTTGCAAGACATTGATGAGGGCAGCTTATGAGAGGGGTCACATTTGCTGGCCTCGCTTCGACGGGAGAATAGCTGTACATGACAGTTGCGTCTCGTCTCAACCTAGGTAAGGTGAGCGTGAGGGCCCGTCGCACCGATGCCGAAGCCCTAAGGGCTTGCAAGGATGGTGGATGGCCCCAAGCCAGCTGCACCTCCCCTCACAGACCAACGGTGCCCGTCGGGTTTTGATCATGAGCTTCCGGTAATTTAAGTGAAGCGGTGACAAAGCAGTCCCCAGCGCGTGGCGCTAATCCCTGCGCTAGCCCTACGAAGGAGTGGCTGGCAACGGAAGCGAGCATTCTGCATGCACCGCCGATCCCGCGCCGAGGTTGACGCGGAATGTTTTCGTAATTTACAGGAGCGGCGCCGCTAGCCCTGTGAGGGAATAGATGGAGGCTCCACCAGGCTGCCTGGCCAGAGCCAGGAAGAGGTTTGATGAGATGTGGAGGATGTTGCTTGACCGTCGTCGGAGATTTTCGTCGTCAAGGGCGTTGAATCTCGAATCTTGCGCCGGGAGCCCGGAAAGATGTGCTTTCGATGCGGCTTGAGATAGATTGCGAAAGAGCGTGGCGAGCCTCATCCGCCTCCCGCCCGCCCTCCCCAGCGAACACTTTGCCGCCTCACAGATTGCGGCTCGCGCCTCTTCAAATAACATGATTTCGCAGAGATTGCGTGACAAAAGAGCCGACGTTTCAAAGTCGCATTATATCATTTCTGTGCGTCAAGGGCGTTTTGTAGTATACAGTGCTCGAGTCCAGTTGGTATCATCCCTCCGGTCTTTCCGTAGCCAATTTGCCACGCGATCAACAAACAAAATCCCAGTGAGCATCAGTATATGAGACGACGTGCAAAAAGGAGAATATACATGAGCCAAAACGGCAGGCCGCTTTCTCGTCGTCATTCAGAGCATTAAATCGCCTCAACGCCGCTTTTGGGTAGAATGGAAATGCTGGGTATGCCAAGGGTGGTGGTATAGAACGGGTCGAAAATGAAAAGCGGAGCTTGCAGCCCATTGTTATCTTCGTGTGAAGCGCCGGGATCGTCTCAAACCTGCTGAAAGACCGTCTCTGTGTTGTGTAGCAACGATCTCCGCAGAGATAGCGCATCGATAGAAGGAAAAGAGTGCAATGCGGTGGGGCGCTCTGTTGATTTGAAAATTCCATGCGTGTACGTGCCGATATAGTACAGCCTCGTTTCCTTTTCTTTTCTGTCCGGGGGACGTTGGATCGCGTGACATTCGTTCAATTGCTTCTCACATCATGCCTCCGCCGCCGCCACCGGCATGACAGCCGCGCTCGTGCCGCTTCATGTTGCTGCGCACGCTAAATGCTTTGCCACACCCAGCATGTGGGCACTTGAATGGCTTCTCGCCCGTATGCGAATGGATGTGGATCCGTAGACTGCTTGGCCGGCTAAACGCCTTGTTGCACGTCGTGCAGATGTAGCGATCTTGACTCTGGGGGAATGCACTAGCTGAGGAAGGAGAGATGTAATGATGATGCTGATGCGTATGTGGAGGTTGAGCGTAGAGTTGAGCATGTTGAGCGTGGTGCGCAGAGTTTGTTGACGCAGGTGCGGAAGATGGACCAACAGCCGACGTCAGCGGTATTTGCACAGGTGGTGGCGGTGGCGGAAAATTTGATGGTAAAGGCCGTTGCTCGTAAAGTCCCGCATTTGGGTAGACGCTTGTGTCTGGCGAATAGTACCCTCGTGATGAACCAGCGCCGGGAGAAGAGCCATACGGTGAGTTAGTATACGAGCTGGTCCCCGTTGGAGGACCATAGGGACTCGCGGTGCTTTGAGATGGAAGGGAATGTCGCTTCATCATCGGTGGTCCTGCGCTGGTAACATTTCCGGTTGTGCCGAATGGCGGCGCAGTCTGGCGCTGCGTGTGTGGGTCTACATTGTTGAGAGTCTGGCCTAGATAGTACGGCTGTTGATTTGAGAAAGATGAATGAGAAGATATCGTCGATGGAGAGTGGACGCCATCAACAGAGTCGGGGCGCATGGGAGGAGTCGGGGGAAGGGTCATGCGTGCAGCATTTGGCACGGGTTGCGCATAAGGCTGATATGACGGGTCGGGACGCTCCTCAGCTGTTGAAGAGTGCGGAATTGTTGTTTGCTGTTGCGCCGGATACTCCTGCTGATGCTGCGGGGAGCTCTGCTGCTTTGGGCTCCCTGGCAAGGTGTCAGATTCGGAGCTGAGCTTGCAGGGGATGTGACGCTGAGCTTACCTGTGTCTGAAGTCATTCGCTCAGAGCCTGCAATGTGCAGCAAGCTTGATATTGACGGCAATGAGGGCTTCCCGATCTCGTCGCCGGGCGGCGAAGGTGGCGATTGCGGAACGCGCTGGTGGTACGCGTAGTCGGCAGAATGTTGTTGAGGGTGTTGTTGAAAGTAAGGAGTGGCGTTCGGAGAATAAGTGTTGCTGTAGGGGACGGGCTGTTGTTGCGCCCGCGGGTGCGACTGAGGGTAGTAGAAGTTCTGCTGCGAAAAATGCTGGCTCGCCTCACGACGCTCGTTCCTTCCTGTTCCGTGTACCATGCTCGCAAGCTGCATCGCTCATGGGAAAGTCTCGTTGTTGGGAAAAATAATCGCGGAAATATTAAAACTCTCGACGCTCCCGCAAGGCACTCGAATGCTCACGAAGGAGGATGAATTAGGTCGCAGAGTGACGATGCGCAAAAGAGGAGAGAGGGGTGTGCCAAAACGGCATGCGCCAGCTACACACGATGCCAGACGTGAAGAGGGCGCCGGCGAGTGGAATTCTGTGTCAGATTGCACGCCGGCCGAGTATATGTGGTGCCGTGAAGCGACAAGCAGCCGGCCGCGTGGTTCAGGACAGCGGAGCCCCGGGCTGAGCGCTGGGTAAATGTACTTGTCTCAGAGGCAAAGGATGTGGTCTCTGGACAAACATACACAGGTCCCGCTTATTCACAACGGTGATGCAGACGGGGGTGAGAGCCAGCCGTTTCGAGATACCCTGTTCGTTCCTGGGAGCAGCCACCGGGACAGGGATGGGCGTGAGAGCAGGAGATCCCTGCCTGTCAGTCCAGAGGCACCGGCAATAACGCTGCAAGCGTGATGGGAGGGAATGGAGCGCGCCCCCAGAAGAGCGACAAGGGCAGCTCCAGCGAAGATGTGCTGTCGATCGGCCGGGGCCCTGGGTTGCTCGACTCGAACGGGGAATGACACTGCCCAGCGCGGCGGGTAAATTCCTCGGCTACGATCTCGGAGGGCCTTCCAATCTTCGTCAAACTGGACCTGTTGAGTGTTGACGCGGAATGCTTCGAACTCGAATCAACGGCCGATCTGGAATCGCTCTCGCAGGGAGATGAGATGGCGAGTAGATTAGTTCTTCCGGCAACGCGGTAACCGGAGCGTGAAAGGTGTCAAAGGCACGCCCAGCGCAAATGAAGGGGTGCTCTGCGTTGGGAGGCAAAGTTAAAAGGCGTGACTATATGCGTTTCGAGGCGAGAGAAGACTTCGACAGAACGTATGTCGGACCGTTCAGCGTTCATACAACGCGCTCGACATAAGATATTGGCGTAGGCGTATGCAGATGTCCGGGGCGGAACGTGGCTCGAGGTCGCACACAGCGTTATAGGTTGTGAGACGAATCGAGACGAAATGGCAGTGCGCGAGGGCACGGCGCTCAGTAGTTCTTATTATGAGAGAGGCAGACAGAAGACCCTTGGAGGCGCTTGTCAGACATCGCTGGGAGAAAATGTCACGCTTGACGCGTTATCGTCCCGGACACACCACACACTTGCGAAATGCAGATGGCGCATGCTGCTTTAGACTAGGACGGCACGCAAGATGTTCATTGGCAGGGTTATAGGGTATAGGAAGTCTAGGAGCTCTGCGTCTGTTTGAAGCTGTCAAGCGCGGCACGCTCCTTCGACTCAGGAATGGCGGACATGGTCGGGGAGACGTCTGGAAGCAGAATGGAAGGCTGTGGGAGGTGGGAACGGTGCGCACGCCAGAGGGAACAGCACCGTTCGACTCCACAAGTGACAATCTGCCTCCGGGCCGTTTTGGGCGTCGAAAGCTCCGAAGCGGCGCGCCACCATGATCTGCACGCGTGGTGGTGAGCAGGGGCCGACCAGTCGCACCACGAGGACGCCCTTCAGCCCTCAGCCGCTGAGCAAACTGCCATTTGGCACAATTGCATCTCGTCAATTAGATGTCGCCCTTCACCACACCCTCCGTCAGTCATGGCAGCGCGCGAAATTGCGTTCGCATCCGGTCAGTCGACGGTCAGCGAGCTGCCTCGCCAGCCCTGGCGACCAGCCCCTTTCGCCATGGCGAATGGATGACGGGCAAAGGGGGAGCGAGCAGCATGGCGGATGGAGATCAGGGCCGCGGCAGCCGTGCTCCCCGGCGCAAGACATCTGAATGAGTGAAGCAGACATGGAATGCCACGAGCTTTCCTCAAAATTGCCCCACCGCATGCGGAGGAAAAAGGTCGTAGCGTCCGTCATGGATGGCCAAGCGAGTGCGGCAAGCCAAGGGGAGTTGCGCGGCAAGCTCCTCCAGCGCAACGTTGCAGGGAGAGGCAAGCGCGGGTCAAGGAAAAATAAAAGAAACGGTCATCCACTGACTTCGTCCAGCCTACCACGCCGGTAGCTTGTAACGGTCGCTTGCGAGCTTCAGACAGCGTGGCTCTCTGCCCGCTAGAGGGAGAGCGTCCACTCGGTCGGGCCTTCGATACGCCCTTCCAGGAGGATTGGGTGAGTGAGAATGATGCGTGTCTCCTCGATGAGTGGCCGGAAATATTGCATCTCAATCAATAGAATGAAAGTGGACAGTGCAAGCTGGCGGCACGTTGGACAAGTCACAGCAGCAGACGCAGGAGATTCGAGCAGAGCGAACGAAAAGGCTGGCAGGGATGGCGCTCTGGTCATGATCGACGGCCGGGTCGATCGTGAAGATTCGCATGGCACGTCGAACCCAGAACCATGTTCTTCGCAGGCACCACATTTTCGCTCGGGCCAGCGTGGTGCACTGAGATATGCCAGATGGCGGCCAGTAGCACGACGTCGCGCCTCGCTTTTGTGGGATGCCGCCGTGCTGTGGACTGTAGAGGCCGATCTATTTTATTACTGCGGAATTCTTCAGCGAATTACGGCTGAAGGGCGATGGAATTGTGGATACGCGGGCGCGCCTTTGCATCAGCTCTGAGCGCGCGTGAGCAAATATGCCGGGGCCAGAAAAAAGCGCATTTGGGGAAGAATAAGAGCGGCGAATAAATCATGCATCGACGGTGGTACTTTGCAGTGATCTTCAGGTGCTCGTCTCAGCATCGGGTCTGCGAGTTCCATTATGCGCTGTTTGACATGCCATGACAGCTGTGCTATTGCGCACTGACGGGACGCAACAGTCGCCGCTGCCGCTCCACGACTCAGTCGAGTGCACGATGGAGTGGAGCTCGAACAGTCCCGACCCCAAGAAGGATTTTCCTGCACTGTCACTCCCGCATGTTAGCTCGTTGTTCGTTCCGTGCCGTTTTGCGTGCAGTTCGCATCCTCCGCTCATCGAAAGCCCCCAAGCGCGCTGGACGGTGAGACGTAGCCCTCTGCTAGTTCCGCGCTGCTGCTCCATTCGTGAAGGGAACCACTCGTCATCTGATCAGTCAGTCCGTAGGGCCAGCGTTTGCATGCATCCTGATCGCCATGGATTGGGCGCTGAAGCAGCAACCGAAGATGCGGCTACGGCAAAGGCTTCTGCAGGTTTGCTTTCGCCATCAGCGCCAACGGGCCTCACGACTCAGTCTCAATGGTCCCAACGTGCTGGCTCCAATCTCGGCCAGGCAGTGATTTTCTGTAAGCGACCACACCGGCGGGATGCTGGAAATCCCCGGCGGTAGGCCATCCGCATTTCTAAACGGCCCGTCTTGGTGTGTCGGTGATGAGGTCGGTGTCACCACCTTATGATAATTGACATGAGCTGCGCTGCCGCGAGATTAGCCTCCATATACCACTCCCACCGGCCGTCTCAGCGGCGGCAAAGTGCTCACCTTCAGCTCCCAGGATGCCCGCGGATGACCTCTCACAAGCGCAAGCGACACGGCGGCCCAGCAATGGCATTGCATGATCTTCGCTGGGTCCAACCATGGCAGATCCTTGCACCCATTGGTGGAGGTCGTCGATCTCTGGCAGCGCATCGTCCCAGCAGAAGCTTTCGACAAGTGACTTTTCTTTTCCCCGGCCCGTTGTGCGCTCTTCACGCCGACTCCATATAAACTTTAGACTTTTGGCCCGAAGGAATCTCTCCGGAGTCTCCGCATGCACCTCTGAATTACGCCCGCTGCGCGCCTAGCGCTCGACTTGGGCCATGGCGATGGGAAACGTCGGCACTTCAAAAGCAACGAAGGAAGCTGTCTCGTGCTGTCTCGATTCTGCAGTGCTGCCGCCGCCTGGACTCTGCTAATCATCTAGACGCCGGCCTCCATGCTCGAAATGGCTGGTGTGCGGCCTCGGTTAATCCGACGACGGACCTCGTAGGGAGAGTCTGCGACGACACGCCCAGCGTGCTCTATACAGGGCTGGCACGCGCTCCATTGGCCCCTTCAGATGCATGCCTCCAGCCCGCAAGCATCCTCTGCAGCGCCTGTCCATGCCTTTCCACGCGAGACGCTCGTGTTCGGGATTGACTCCCATCATCAACACCGTTGCGACCGTTCAGGCATGTATCGCCAGTGCTTGGTCATATTCCGTCAGACTTAGGGATGTGCGCTGCATCGACAATGCAGACTCGTGGATGGCACGTTTTTCAGGCATGACTACACCTTTCTTTTCCAAGATCGGATCCCCTGTCGTCTAATCCTCCGAATGATAGACCGCGTCCATACCAGGAGCCCTGCCCATGCCCGGTCATTTGTGGAAGTCGCATTGCGTGTCAGCAATTCTCTCTGTTCAGCGACAATCCCACCTCACCCGCCATCTGGATGCCCTGTTTGATCAGCGATCCCGCATTCGCGATCACCAGAACGGACAGCATGGCCTGCACTTCGTTTCCGTTTCTTGCAAATGACGACCAGAAACTGTCATTGCCCTCTGTGACAGGCTTGACGCCCATTTGATGTGCGCATCCATACATGCCGCTGGGCCGAATGCGGATGACTGCCAAATTCCAATGCGACGGACCTCACACACAAGCAGAGATTGGCGGGCACATCATCGACTCGCGATAATGGCCGACGTTTCGCTGGAAACCCAAGCCCTACCAGCATAGTCAGATGTAGAGCGATGCAAGCCAAACGTTTACGCCGAAACAAGAACTTTTGGCGCTATTGCTCCGACTTGCTGAGGGTAGCATTGACCATGAAGCAAGCAGCCACCGCAAGGATGCCGTCACGCGCTAAGGAGTATGTCCCTTTTAGTCCTATATGTCCTCTCTATTAAGTTGTGCATCAACCATCTCGCTGTCTTGCAACCGTCGCAAAAATAATAATACGCCTAATAATGTCAACCGTCCAGAGTTCGTATTATGTGGCTCTCTGCCGTTGAGTTGGGAATGCGAGCTCTGACCCCATCATGGTGATGGCGGTAGACTTTAAGGGGCTACCAAGCCACGGCGCAAAGAACGACGATAGTAGAGAACCTGCTTTTTCTGCAGGTAGTTGTAGGCTTTCGGCTCTCTCTTTCCCCGTTAACCCAGCTATCGCAGCTCCCAATTCATTGTGCAGTGGTCCCCAAGGATGTCTAGGATGATGGATCCAAGCAGTCGCACCACGACATCGCTACATGTTTCCCGTCCTCCCAAATGTCACGATATTGATCGCTGCTTGGAATAGATTCCTGTCAAATTTATTCCACTGCCATGTAAAGCACTTGGCACAAAATCAAACTCTCACGCGTTGTGCTCCGTCACGAAAGTGTTTAGAAACTTCCCAGATGAAGTACATCTACCACAATGCAATCGGCACACGGGGCACATTCACAGAACGCCGCAGCGTTGTCCCCTGCCGCAAGCGGCGGAGCGGCCAGCGCGGCTTTCCAAATGTGGGAGTTGGTCATTGCTCGACGCGATGCTTTTGGACATCCTGTTGGCCATCCACCAGTACGTCCCCCTGCACTGCTCACAGAATCTGGAACTTACTCAGCGGGAAGAGTCAATCCGTGATGGGAATGAGCATCGCCGGGAATCGTTCGCGACCCCTAACTACACTGGCGAGCAGTCTCGGCGCGGGACTCTGTGCTTGGGCGTCCACAAGGCAGGAAAGTTGGTTGCTATCATGGCTCATCGTTCTCTAGCGAACCTATTACGACCTGCAGACAAAGACACCCTCGGCCTTCATCCCTACTAGCTGTATACCTACGCTTTGGAAGGCGACCCACCGAGAGAGGCAGCTCATGGGCCCCGGCTATACTTGTCCACTGAAAGTCACCCGATCAGCTTCGAAGCGAGCGCAAATTTTACGAACCCAGCACAGATCATTCAGCTCTGAATCTGATTTCCGCAGTCTCTAGTTAGTGACAGAGAGGGTCGAGTTGATCACTGGATTGACAGTCTTCAAAACCTTACAAGCAGCGAATACGGACATTTCTAGACTCCAGGATGGTGAGCAATGCAAGGAAAGCTTCCAGAAGGCAATGTGATTGACGACATATCCGCCGCCACAATCAAGCAAATTCTCCTGGACGGAGTTTTCCATACTTGTGCTGATCATACTCGCCCGCTTTGGGCGATCATACACCTGATCCAGATTGGTGATTTACGCCTGGGATTGAAATTTCGCCTCAACATACCTCATTTGACCCGAAATGTGTTAGTGATTAACATCGACAGATATACATTGCCTCCGTCACGCTGGAGTTGGCAGTCCATGTGCTAAGGCGGCCTTGATTTCTAGAGCGGCACAAAGGTGTAGCCCCTGAGACTGCACAAACTGTTTCATTGATTCGTCAGTCACATTCCATACGAAGCATCATGGCCTTCCGTAAGCGGTCAGTAACGAGTGATGGGCGCTCAAGGCCACCGTTGGAGGAAGTACGCCACAAGAGCCAGCGGGGCTTGCGGAAGACCCAACGGATAGGCTCCCGTTGAAGCTCGCAAAAGAGTCCGTGGCACATGGCTATGGCATGGCGGCCCGCCCGGGGACTACCCATGCCTGGGCCAGCCTGGTACGCCATCTCTCCAACCCTTAGCGGCGGGCCTATCAAACGGTGATGCACTGATCCGTCGAACGGTTGTCCGACCGTTGCCCTAGCCCTCCATGCTGAGACCACTGAGCGACACATGGGAGCTGGTCATTCGACATGGTGGACTATCCCAGCTCTGCCCACTCTCCGACACCTCCAAATGTTGGCCTTCAGGGTTGCTGGATCCGGGAGAAGAGGTCAGGGGCTGACGTGCAATCTGCATTCTCATAGAATTGCTAACAGCAAATGAGGTGAGCGAGCCCGCATGTACCACAAGCGCGCTCCCGAGAGCGAAGTGATACTCGATACTAGGTGGACTGATATCTAGACCCATTGGCAGGAAATACACTTTCCGCATCGCCACAAACTATTCGCCCTAAACTGTGGCCACCAACCACGAAAAAGGCCCCGAGAAGGCACTAAGAACTGGCTCTAGACCCGATAGATTTCCAATCTTCCTATACGAAATTCCGTGTACCTACATCCTGCGCCCACCCCTTCGCCGGCGGCAGAAAGAGCGACATCGCAGAAAGATATGCTCCCCCATGCGTGATCCGCAAACAGCTGACAGCAGATCCTGCAGGCCTTTCCCTTCCTCTCTCTCGTGCGGAAGGCAAGACAGGCCAGGCTGATCTTGATGTACATCTACATCTGCAGTGCTGCATTCAGGTATGTAATGTCAGATACTGGTGTCGTGCCGGATGAGATCAGATTGGGGACAAGGTCGCCTCGTGCGGATGCTGATGACGATTGATGACCCTCAGCCTTCAGCCTGCTCGGATAATCCGCTCTTTGGGATCTCCTCGAGACTGACCGCATTATACTAACCCTCACCCGACGGGCACCGCTGAATCGAAATGTCACCCTGATATTACACATTACTCGCGCGTGCTGTCGCATATACACAAGTTCAACAAGTCGCCAGCGAGGCGACGACGTTCGGAGACGCACTACGTAGGGGCAACAAGGAGGAGGCGAGCCACATGCTGGGATTGACGACTTTGCCAGGGAGCCAGAGTGGAGACTGGAAGGCACTCCAGGGAGCGAAGCGTGGAAGATCTGCGCAAGAGACTCTTGTCCTGCCTGCCTGCCTGCCTGCCTGCCTGCCTGCCTGCCTGCCTGCCTGCCTGCTTGCTTGCTCGAGCACGCCTTCACACTGCAGAGCATACCTCCACCTTGGAGGGGTGGGCATACTGGGCGAAGATGACATGCGATTTTCGGCACTTCGGATGCCCCCAACATCGTATTTCACGTCCCCTTTCGTCCGTCGGTGCAGTGCAGCTGAACGAAAATGGAACGCCTCAACGAGAGGCACATGCTGCGAGTCACATGGGGAGGGAGCTGACCTGCTGGAGGTGCGGTGATTTTCGCGAGATGCTGCGATGCACGGCAGCACGATATCCAGGTAAGGAGGTGATTTGAGCCGGGTCATGAAGCGTTCCGCTGCCCGTTTAACACCCTCGCCTGGCCCAATCGACACCAGGGATCGCGGAGGTTTGTGGGAGGGGGCCGAAATGTTGTTGAGCCCTTTCGCTTTGCTCCTGCCATGCTATTGTTACAAAGTGCCTCGCAAGTCAAGACCACCTACATGTTTTCTTTTTTTCCTCTAGGCTATCACAGCTGCTATCCTACGTGTCACTCTGCGGGGCTCACACCTAGCCAAACATCTCTCCATGTCCGTCGTCAACGTGCTTCCTTCCTGTTCTGGATCTCCCCGACGGAGCTGAGCCTGCTTCCATCCAGTCAATTCAGATTCCTGCTGGAACCTGCTGGATGAATGACTCTGCAGAGTTCACCATTGGTAAGTTGAAGTCTCATACCACTAGACATAGGGCATTCGATTACTTTCTCTGCGCTATCTGCGGTCCAATCCTGAAGGAAGCTATCCATGGCATTCGAATCTTTTACAGCAAACAGCAACGGATGATTGCAACCCCAGCGTAGCAGAGATAGATCAGGAGCTTTACACAATACACATAGACTATGCAGCATCATGCTCCATGGAGATTACAAGATGCTGTTATGGCGGTAGTGAAGGAGACGTTGTAAGAGGATTGCTGTTTGGAGGTTTCTTCTGAAAAAGCCGTTCGAAGCGAGCTCTAAGACAGCATGAGTTCAAATCAGGAGCCGTCTAAGGAGTTGGACATAATAGTTCTCTTTTCTATATTCTATATCGATATGTGTAAATGATCTAACTTACTCTCAAGCATTGTAGTCACAAGCTGCCATTCAGCTGAAAAGCTGAAAAGTCGTGAGAAAGAACCTAGGATCCACAATCTCTCCACGCCTCGACCAAATCTTCACCCACCCTACCATATCACAAATGCGTCCTACAATAATCACAATCCTGCTAAACCCTTCTCCTCACCCTTATCAACCTTCGGCCTCTCCTTCTCCATCAACACCGCCTTGACCTTGCCCTCAATCTCTCCTTGCACCCACCTCTCCAGCCTCTCCATCGCCGGCTCATACACACGCCCTTCGTATGTCTGACTCTTTAGAAACGGACACTTGTCAGGCCTGGCCGCGAGATATCTGCACACATGCATGTGCAAATAGATTGCGACCTTCTGATTCGCGCGTGGCGTGAGCTTAAACTGGCTCAACAAGTACGCCGAGATGTCTGACGGATCTGAGTGCGCGGCGCTGTTGCTACCAGCGAAGTAGTAGTCTTCTGTCTCGTCTGCTTTCGAAGGCACGGTGCCACCAGCGAGATTTGGCACGTCGAGCCAGCCAGAGGTATCGATCCAGAAGACGTTTTTGTCGCCGTCTTTGCGAAGGCGCCGGACGACTTCGAGCGTGCTATGCTCCATCTCGCCGCCAAATGGGCGCATTACGAAGATCGGGATCAACGGTCCACCGAAGGGTTCGTCGTCCTCGTCAGTGTCGCTGATACCATCTCCATCGCTCTCGTCGTAGCCCAGATAGTCGGATTCTGGGGATTGTGGCTCATACAATCCGAGAGCCAACTCGCCTTGATACCCAGCTTTGTCTCTGCGTGAACTGCTACGTTTTCGAGACGAGCCAAGATATTCGCCGAAGGTGGTCAGAGGAGACACGACAGAAGGATAGGCAAGATTACGGATAGCCTTAATCAGAGAGATATAAGTCTCTTCAAAGTCGCTCATCAGCTCAAGCCTGGTTTTGTTGTAAACATCAGGGTAGCGAGCGAACGAATCGCCGTCAGAAGAGCCGAGATTCATGATGATGACATCTGGTATGTCATTGTGGAAGGACCAGGTATGTTCGAAGTGTGCCGAGGAAGGCGGACCGCCTCTGAAATACACGTCGCCCATCCCGTGTTCTTTGACATCTACCTCTTTGGTGCCTTCTCCTGCTCTCTCCTTCCCAAGCGTAGGTACGACACAACCTTGGACAAGACACATTCCTTCAGTGCCCACAGAGATGTGATCGATTCCGAACATCTCACCCAGCAGATAGTCCCAGCCCATGACGCCAGCTAATAGCCCTCGAGGGCCTTTCGAACCTCTCAAACCCACAGCGCTGCGAGAACCTGGCATGTCGGTAATAAACTCAATGAGTTTTCTTCGTCGGACAGATGGCGTATTATCCACATCTTCATGTTTAGCTACACCAGCTGACGGATGTGTTGCAGCATGGCCATGGAGTAGATGGAGGTTCCAAAGCCTACTCAAACCCTTCTCGTGTGCTTTTCCAACCTCAGTATGCTCTTCACTGAATCGCGCGTCTTCGTCATCGCTTTTACCACAGCGCACTCCGTCAACATAGCCCAGCCGAGCACCTTTCTCGATCCACAAGCCTTCCAATTGTACCATCTCGGATCCAGTACCATCAGTCATCGGCGCAATGATCCTAATACTGTGCCAGTCACTCCTGCTCAGGTCGTTTACTCGTATTGGGACGAGGTGCGAGACATTTGATAAGGCGATGTACTCTTCATCATCGATACGGGCAAGGAGCGAGATGGGCCCTGAAGTGATCCGGAGGCGAGTATTTGCGGTGAAAGAGAGATGATTGTGGAGGCGACGATTCATATTAATTACACCTGTGGTCGTCGGTTTTGCCAGGGTCAGGCTCGTTTTAGACGCAGATGCCGTCGACCTGGAGATCAGTAACTTGTGGTCTGCTGGAAGATTTGCAAGAGAAAGAAGCAACGTCGATGTTCCAGTCACATTAAGGTCGAAGTAGACCCCCGGAAATGCGCCGTCCCACCTCATACGGTTCGGCGTGGGAGTCCATCGTCCGACGTAGTGTATTCGAGCATCACCGGCTCCAACAAATGTCATCTCCGCACCGACCATCCTGCTCACCCTCTGTACTACACTCAGAGTCGGTCCATGGGGGTGATCAAGACCAAGAAGTCCAGCAACAGCCCCACGAAGCATCCAAAGGGCAATACTTGTGAGAAGGAGGTATAGCCAAAAGACAGGGCTGCGAATGATGTCCCACAAACGCTCCTTCGCCGCATAATGCTTCTCTGAGAAAGGCGAGTTGGTCGAAACAGAGGAGAAGGAAAACTTAAAGGATGGCGACGAGCCCCAATCGCTACCATTTTCCTTCAGAGGTTTGTAGCATGGCGTCCGCAGCCGGGTAAAGCTCGTCCTTCGCTTGGGCTTCGTCGAAGGAGAAGCGGCCAAGAGCGTGGTAGAGGCAAGCGAAGACGATGAGATTGAAGACGGCAAGAACCATTTTCGGAGTGGTGTTGCAGCTGCACTTGATTCAGTGGTATGCTGGGTAAGATCAATCTGCGCTAGCAAGCCATGTTCAGGAGAAGAAGGCAAAGAGACTGAGCGACGAAGAGGCTCATGAGTGAGAGGCGAAGGGTCTGAAGGGCGGTATGAGTGAGATCGGTGCGGTGATGTTGGAGTGGATAGCATGACTGGCAGATTCAGCACAGAGAATGCGTCAATCTCAAGCAAAATAGCAAGGAAGAGAAAAGAAAGAAAGGAAGGACAGAGGGTGGAGGATGTCGTACGTCTGCCGCTTCGGCGGAATCATAGGAGGTAGGAAGGAGCAACAGCAGGCAAGCGCGTTCGACATGCAACCACACCACCTTATGGAACAGCCGTCAATTGAGTCCACTGCTCCATATACACAATAGGATGGTATTTCTTCCCAGCCGAACCCAACCCAACCCAAGCAAAAGCTCATTACTCAATAACTCATAACGCAGCCGATCCCACGTCTAGGCCATACTACAGGAAGAAATACCCCGAAACTCCACCGGCCCAAACCGAATCCATTGGTTATCGCTAGAATTTTCAAGAGCAGAATTATGACGCAGTCCAGACCATCTAGCACGACCAGATGCCTCACATGACGACGCAGTTCTCATCATGTTGCTTCCGGTCCGTGCGCGACAGCCTCTCACGACTCTTCTGCGCCTTGTACCCGCCCTTCTTCAGCTCTTCTAGACGCTCCTGCGCCTTGGGGTATCTCAGTGCTAGAAATCACGTCAGCTGTTGCATCTGCCTTTCCGATATAAAAGAATAGAACTCACCCGCAGCCCGTCCATACCATTTCTTCGCCTCCTCCAAGCTCCTCGGACATCCAATACCCACCTCAGTGAAATACCCCATTGCAAACATGCCCTTCGGCAGCTCTGCCTGCGCCGCCTTCCGCGCCCACAGATACGCCTCCGTGTCGCTCTGCTCCAGAATGCCAGGCGCACCTGTAAGATACCATCCGCTCAGCGCCAGCTCCGACTGGTGCTCTTCCTGCGCCGCGGCCTTGCTGTACCATGCAATGCTGCTGCGCTGATCAATCGGCAAGCCCAGCAAACCGTACTCGAACGCTTCGCCGAGCCGGAACTGTGAGAACTTGTAACCAATGCGCGCGGCTTTCTCAAAGAGCTGAGCGGCGTATTTGTCGTCACGGATGATTCGGCCGTCGGATGGCGGTTGCGCATATAGCAGGCCTAATTCGTGTAGCGCGTGTGGGTTGTCCTTACTCGCCTTATCGGCTGCGCGTTGCAGCCAGTTGACAGCCTCGCCAACGTTGCGTTGTTGGCCGAGCAAGCCTTTCAGGAGCACCATGCCGAGCTTATACATGCCTGCGGGCTCGCCTAAGCTTGCGGCTCTGCGGTACCACTGTACGGCCTTGAGAGGATCTTTGCGAGTGCCACCGCCTTCATCGGCACCCATTTCGCAGCAGACTGCTGTTCTATACGCAGAAGCAGGATGGCCGAGCTTGGCGGCTTGTTGATACAACTGGAATGCCTCCTTCGGATCAGGAGACAAGCCGAGCAAGCCTTGTCCATAGCAGTCGGCAAGATAGAACATTGCCTCCGAAACATTTTGACTAACGAGCTTCTTGACCATCTTGTGCGCATCGAATATGTACTTTTCTCTCGTCTTCTGGCGTGCTCGTGGGTCAGGTATTTCAGGCGTCAGAACTGTTGACGCTTCAACCATGCGCTTCGCAAGAGCGAGCGCTGTCGCGTGGTCGTTCGGATTCATTCTCAGAGTTGCGCGAAGACGCTCTAGCTCGTCATGAGTTACTGGTCCGGTAGGACCAGAAGTATCCGCACGAACAACATCCACAGAAGGTCTCGGTGATGCAGTATTCGAAGTGCTGGCACTTCCGTACATTCGCACTGGTGGTGGTTTTCCATTCGACGCTTGGCCTCCTTCCAATAGACCTGGTCGCACTGGAACTGGATGATAGGGCAGCGCGTCTGGGTTTTCCGACCGCTTCTGCACTGGCGGATCCGTATTCGTCCTCGGTCCTCCAGCAGAGACCGGCGTACGTGTTCTAGGACCTCCAGGTCCAGGATCAGACCATTGCGATTGCCCTGTTTGCAATCGAGGCATCGGAGGAGCGCCTGGACGGCCAGGCCCTGGTGGCATTCCTACCGGTGGCATTCCTCCAGGTGGCATACCTCTCGCCCCTGGAGCTGGTCCTCTGTTCGGCACAGGCCCGTTTTGGTATCCGTATGCAGGGTCCTCTCTAAGGTCAGGCTGTGATTTTGCCTTTGGACCTTGGTTGTACATCTGAGGAGCACCTTGACCGTAGCCAGCATTACCTGCAGGGTATTCGTTCCGCTGTACTGACTGCTGCGGCGGCGCGGAATATGCATGTTGCACTGGGCCACCATCAAAATGCAATGCATGCTCAGGTTGTGACTTGCTCGGACTTTGCGCATCAAAATTGGGCAAATCGTTGCCGTCGTCCGCATATGGATTCGATGCATACTCATTGTAACTATTATCTTGAGTACGTTGAGCATACGCGGCTCCGTATTGCTGGTATTGGTTCTGCTCGCGCTGAGCCGGCTCTTGTTCGGCGTATCCATCAACCCCACCGGCTGCTCTTCCCATGGTGGGCCTTTCATGGCCTGTCATAGAGGACCGTCTTCTTTGCTGCGGTGGACGTGTGAACTGCCCTTGCTGATTGTATCCGCCACCTCCAGGTGTTCGTCTCCCATCAGCTGGACCAGGGCCAGGGCCAGGACCGGGTCGCGGACCTGCTCGTACACCAGTTGCTGTTGACGGCCTTGGAGGCACTTGAAACTGCGGTCTTGGTGGTGCTGGGTCTTCTGCCAGTGGCCACGACGCCTGAGGTTGAGGGGCATGATAGCCGTCAGGGGCAGTGATGGCTTGTCCCGGTCGACCATTCATCTGTTGATGTTGAAGCGGGCGCGGAGGAGCATTCATCTGTTGATGTTGCGGTGGGCGCGGGGGAGACTGCTGGTTTACTTGCCGACCTTGGCTCATTCCGTCATCGAAGCTGGGACCTCCACGTGGAGCAGCACTTCGTGCAGTTCCGGGTCTGGCGTTGTCTGAGCTATTACCCCTACGATTGTCTAGACTGGGTCTGCCGCCGTTATTAAGACTCATCTTCGCGAAGCTTTCTTCAGGAATGGTGTCTTTGGACTTCTTTCTCGTCCTCTCTTCTGATTTCTTCGTAGGAAACATTGGGAATGGATTGTCCATGGGCAAGGCAAAATTAGAATCTCGACGGTCCTCGTTGACTATGTACTCGTCAGCATTTCATGGCCAACAATTGCCTGACAAATGGTCGTACCTGGTCCTCTCCTTTGGTCTTCAAGACGCTTGCCAATAGGTCGTTGTCCAGGTCTCCCTCCAACAGGTTCAAATGGGCTTCTTCTCCCACCTCCAGCCGGGCCGTCCTCACTCCACGGCGCGCCAGCCATGCCGTTCTGATCAATTGGACTCATCTCTTGCCTGGTGCTAGGTCTAGGCCCGTTGTAGTCACCCTGTGCGCTCTGCGATCTTGCATACGCGGTTTGACTTGGAAGAGGCCGCTGCGGCGGTGGTTGCTGAGGTGCAAAGTTTTGTCGTGTTGGTGTTGGAGCGTTTGTTTGCATTGGGCCTGCCATATATCCCTGGCGGTCTGGCGGGGGCGCATTTGCTTGTATCGGAGGACCCATGTAGCCTCTACTTCGTGGCTGCCGCTGTTGGGGAGGTGGCTCCCGTCGTTGGGGCGGTGGTTTTTGAGCTGGCGGCTGTCCTTGTCCATATCCCATCTGTTGCTGTGGCGGACCTCGTTGTCGCGACGACGGGCGTTGCTCATATCCATAATTATCATAGCCAGCATTCTGATTTCCGTATTGCTGCTGATTGAATTGTCCTTGTTCTGCGTAGCCATCGTTATAGCCGTCATAACCACTTTGATCGTAGTATCCCGACTCTTGCTCCTGTCCACCGTATTGTTGTCCATACCCTTGAGTCTGTGGAGGAGGCGGTCTCTGGTTGGGGCGATTGAAGTATGGTCTCGAAGGGGCCTGATAGCTTCCGTACTGATCGTAGGCCATGGTTGTGGAGAAGGGGCTTGCGTAGTGTTGTTTCAAAGGGAGCTGGAGGAAGTAGAGGTGTGACGCAGGTTCGTGTTCTTATGTGGTGGACTAGCCATGAACTATCAGTCGCGTCGCGTTGTGGGCTCCACGGAACGACAGCGATCTCGTTGCGCAGCGCCCTTCTAGCTGTGTCAACTCTCGTCTCAACCTCCTATTCGCAAGCAACCACTGCTGCGCACGCCCGAGCTCGAGTGTTGATTACCACGACGTGTGTTGGGTAGAGGGGATGTGTAGCACCGCGTCGTCCGGCGCAAAAGCGACGGTTCTGCAGGAGATATCGCAAGTTGAAAGAAAGTTGAGGCTGATGATTACGGCTAAGGCGTTCGCCCTGAGTCTGGAACTGGGCGAGCCCTGTTTCAAAGGTGTGAAGTGGGAGCGTGTCAGTCGCGACAACAGCGGAGTACCCTGCATGTAATGGGCGCCCCTGGCAGTGTTTAATTGCTTGCCATGCAGCCCGTTCGCAGTCCAATATTTGCACACAAATCCTCGTCAGCTACCGCACTGTCGGCCTCGTAGCGTTCGGGCGAGAGGAGTGGAGTGTGGTCGGCGTCGGGGAATTGTTCGCGCTGATGCGGGATGTTGTCGTGGTATCGTGAGGATTGGCGGATCGGCGGGCTGCCGGTGCGTCGGAGGTTTTGGGCGAGGTGGGATAGAGTTTGATGAGTGAAAGAAGCAGATCTTATGCGCAATGGACAGGCTGTTTCACGGACAGGGCAGAAGGGGACGTAGGGCAGCGCAGGGAGCAGAAGAAGAGGTGCGCGTGCTGGGCGCGCCTTGTGTTCTTGAGTTATGAAGGGTGAGTGGCCATCATCTCGTCGCAGGTCCTCATGCGCGCTGCCGATCGCGGCCAATGGGCGTCGAGGACGTCTCAGAGCCTTGCAGCGTGGCTGGTTAGCGCCTCCAGCCACTGTGGCGGCGCATCTCGCGCTCGCGTGCGCGGAGTGCAGATCCATCAGTCGTGGACGTCAGTCCCACCAACATCCGTCGGACGGGCTTTATGCAATAGCCGGAACCTTAATCCAACCTAATTTCGTCGCATTGATTTAATTTTGGACGAGCCGACACCTCGCGAGCACATATTCCAAGAAGATGGCTTCAAGAGCGGGAACGTGGTTCAAGATGTTGACAGTGTTCGTCTGATCTTGCATCCACAAACCTGTTTTTGCACGTACTGACGACCATTCAGTGGCGCAGTTCTCTGCATCGGCGGCCCGGCGTTGGTATACTACGTTTCACCAACAGAGGAGGAGCTCTTCAAGGTCGGTATCCCTGTTCTCAGCTGTCAAGTGGTGCCGAGCGAGCGCTTAGGCCGGTCATACAGAGATATAACCCAGATCTCCAACGACGGTCACTGGAAAACCGGAAGAAGAACCAAGAGGAGTTTGACCACTTTGTCTTGAATCTGAAGGAGCTCTCAAAGTCAGATAAACCAAGTTCGTGCATCTGTGACTATTCTTGGCCTCTTCGCTGCTAATTTTGGTGGCAGTATGGGCAGCACAAGCGGATGCGGACAGAACGCGAGCAGCAGAACGTCGAGCACAGATTTTAGCGGAGAACGATGCGATAGCCGCGGAGATGCGGCGGCAACAGCAAGAAGTTCGCAATGCGAGATAGTCTCCGCTGAACTTCGGTTCAAAACTGTATAGACATTTGTAGCAGTAACGCCAAAACTCCGTTCCCCGTTCCCCGTCCCCCAATCTCCCGACTATGTACGTCATCGCTATTGTAACTAACTCCCAAATATAAAGCGGAGTCGCTGAAATAGCTACTTGTAGCCCTATTTCATTTCTCGTCCTGCATGCTGCATTGTCGTGTTCCTGCCTCGGAGATATTACCGCATCTGCGCCTTGCAAAGCAGTCAGCACACCAAAGGCGGCCGCCAGTCCAAATAAGACCATACGTCCCCGGGAATAACAAATCGTCCCGATCCAGACTTCATAATCTCATCGAAGTTATCAAAAAGGTATCATGAATCGACCGATTCAGCAATACCCCATCTGGTCGTCGTTGTCAACCTCACCTGGAGCGAGTTGACCAAGGAATCCGCTTGTGCCTTTGACCTTTGGGGGTCGCGGTCTGCGTTTCTTCTCAAGATTTGCCTGCATGAGTCTGGCTCTCTCGGAGTTCTGCAGGTAATCGTCAACCAGCAAAGACTGGTCGTCTTGAAGGTGCTTTGGAAGTCTCAGTGTCCCAAGGCCCGTGGCTGACCGATACATCACTCCTGGCTCAGGAAGTGGAAGCTGCGACGACGCTGAAGTGCGACTTGATGTTGGTGCTACGTCCTTAGATATCTGTTTGTTCGCAACTTTCGTGCAGTATGCAACATATCCCGGGACAGAGGCGTGGCGACCAATTTTGATGCGCTTTTCCATATCCTTCCTCTCCACATCTTGCCTCATTGCTTGCTGTTCCTCTACTGATGCAGTCTTGTAACCCGGCTTCTTTTTCAGATTTTGTATTGCTCTCAAGCGCGATTTGTCATCGAGCTTCTTCGCGTGGAGCAAGCCCTTCAGCTCAACCTCCCCCGTCCAGGTAACCGGCGATGTCGGTGCGCACTTGCCAGGATGTTTGGTGGACTTGGACTTTGAAGATTCGCGATATGGAGTACCGTCGTCAGAGTCAGAGTCATCACTCTCGTCGTCGTCCTTGTCGTCCTCGTCGTCCTCGTCGAGCTCACGAAGGATATCATCTGATGTCTTAGGTGGCGTTGGAAGGCCACTCGTTTGACCCACGCGCTGTCTCTTCGAAGGATCTTCAACTTCTTCGACCTCCTGCTCTTCAAGTTGAGAGTGACCTCTCTTCTTGTCCTTGCCTTGACGATCGGGGTTCGCACCATCGATTTGCTCCACAGTGCCATCCTCCTCAATATCCGAGTCCATCGTGTCGCTCAAGTCGCTGTCTTCGATGTCCAAAATCTTATCCCACATGGCTGGTATGTTGTACGACGCTCTTTCTTTAGGAGCGACCTTGTCTTTGTCAAGCTTCGCTTTCGCACTCCGCGTGATTGGTGCCATGGCGGCTGATTTGGCAAAGAGGTGTGGTGTTGAATAACGAGAGTTAAAGTTGCGATTACTCATGCGTAGTTGAGCCAAAGATGGGTGAGCTCGAGCTCGAGCTTTGGTGTTGTTGTTGTTTGTTGTAGGCATTCTATTGAAAGAAGTTGAGATTATATATGAGGTTGTAACTGGTTAAAGAAGTGCCAAGCCTGGAGGTTGACGCGGCTGGAGCTTAGCAGTTGGAGTGAAACAACATAGTAGAAGGAAGAAACAGATAACAGTAGTGGAGAGTAAGAGGGATGCCCGATTCGAGTTGCGAATTCCAAAAGGGCCAGTGGCTTTAAGCACTACTTAATTCCTCACCGACATCGGTGATGTTTGAGAGTTTGAGATCGGAAGTCATACTGAGCCATTGTTCACACGATTGACTCTGAGCCAATTGCGCTTGTCAGCTGAAAGATCTTTTCGCAACGAGTCGACGAGATCTCAAGATCTTGAGGAAGACTGTGGAACTTGTGAATTGAGGTTCCTGCCGTTGCCGTTACTTTGCTTTCTACTAATGAGAAAGGATGAGTGAGCTCGACGTCGACGACAAGGAGTATCGTATGTAACGGACTATGTTCCACAATCGGCCCAGGAGGTACGAGAGCCATGACTGGCATCTGTTCACGCCGCATTGAGTCTCTACTGCACTTCCCCTTCGGGCCATTGTAGGTCGTATATTGAGATGCGTTTGCTGTCTGTTTCAAGCTACACATGTCCCTGTGTTAATAATCTATGCAGGCGATACGAGCTGCTCTCTGCAAAGTCCAATGAGGGTTACCTGAACCTGTAGGACCACATCGGCGGTTCGTATGTATTCATCGCTTCAGTCGGCGATAATTTACCTGCGGCTTGCGAACGCCAACTTGTTGAGTAGTCGGCTCCTGAGGACGGGGGCGGATTATTGCGATAGAGGTTAATGGTCCCTCGTAGCTGAACGAACATTCCGTAACCGCCATCACGACGCTACCGATGAGCCGGTGCGCACGTGAAGATAAGTCGCTTAGATGAAATAGCCCCAGAAGAGAAAATAATGTGTTGGAAGAGATATCGTGAGAATCACGCTGCGAGACCGGGAGCGAAAAGGACAGGAAATTGATGACGGAGAGAATGGCATTCTTGGATGCACGGCTTCGATCAGCTGGTAAAAACCCCCACCGGCCCGACAGTCACATCAGCCCAACGACTCCCTGACCCTGCTGGCTGACTGTGATCTCAAAGCCAAAGTCAACCTTACGGATTTTGTTTAATTAGCCTAACGAGTCTGAAGAGAATTTCGCAGTATTCTACCATAAGCCGTCATTTGCTTATTCTCGAAGGTACCTTCTTGGCGGTTCACCGCATTCTACGCAGCTTCCACGCTATCCCAAATCGGGGTCCACGTCTGGACGCACTGTCAGACGATCGCTGCTTGGATCGGCAAGACGTTATATTCTGTCTCAATGCCAGCGACTCTTTTGGCCTGGTAGGGCTAGCGCCCACGTGCGAAATGGGTAACGGTGAAATTTAAAGTTCTTATTCGGCTGCCCTGTTGTTGGGCTGACAGGCACGAGCGAAGTACTTAGAACAGTCTTGCATCTGCCTCATCGTAGCGTTGAGACTCTCGGGGATGTAACATTCTGCGGTCCAGTGGAACCTTGGAGGGGTAAGTACAGTCGCGCAAGCCGCCAAAATTCCACGCAGTCACTTCGAAGGAATCTGTCTTGTAGGAGACCCTCCGAAATACGGCGCGGAAAAGGTTGGAAATGTTTAGCCAAGGACCAAAGACGCCACAGACATAACCGAAGGACGAAGGACGCTTTATAAAAAGCTTGGTAAGTGCATATATCGGTGCGTTCCTGCTCCTTAGTGAACAAGTTTGAGACAGCATGCGTTCGTGAAGGATGAAGCATGAAGATCAGTATTCGAACCAGGTCTTGTCCTGGTATTGAAGGCGGTGAACCGTTGATAGCCATTCCCGACAAGTAGGTTCATGCGGTATTTGAAATGAGGAGAAAAGCAATGAAGATTGAGTACGAGATGATGAAATCGTTGAAATGGACCAGCACACGTGAAAATCGAAACGCAAGAAGAATATCCGTGCCGATACCATTGGCAAAAGAAACATCCGGTATCGCAATGGAACTACCAAATCGAATCCCAACATCCTGAAGCGACCCACCAAGTCTTGGAAGTCGCCTGCCCGAAAAGTTGACGAACGTAAATGGAAAATCAAAAGGATATTGAGGACTCGCCTCGACGCCGCGCTCTTTTCCCAAAACCTATAATCCGTCGCGCCTAAAAGAATCCCTACTGGAAATCTCATAGTCGCCACTAACGCCCTGCTCAAAACTCAATCAAAATGGTTGTTCGATCGACAGCTCATCGGCAAGGTGGCTCCTCCCAGTGTCGGAGCATCTGATCTATCGCCCATGTCCATTCCGTTGTGAAGGCATTCGCGAGCTGCTTTTGGCCTTCGGTGGTTGGGTTCCGGCCGCCCCACATCGCGGGCATGGACGCTTGGTAGCCGGCGTAGTATGGAATGAGGTTGCTGATGTCGAACGTTAGCTAAGATACAATAACGCTCGGAGGACGTTGGAGAATTGTGGAAGCTTCAGAGGAAATGATTAACTCACTCTGACTTAATCTTCGTAAGAACGAGCCAGCAGAAGTTCCAGCTCCTGTTGCTCGACGGATCGCTGTATACGCGACGCTTGGCTTCATCCAGGCAATCGGAACTATTCAGAGGCATGGTTAGTTCGGCCATTGCAGGATTCCGTACACACTCGGTACTCACTTAAACGGATAGTTGCGAGTGAGCCCCCGTAGTTCGGTAAGGAGACTGTGGGAGTTGACATAGTACGCCCCTGCGCGGAATCAGTGAGATATTCGATTGAGCGGTGACGCATAATTAAATGAGACAAAGCGGGAACTTACAAGCAGACGTCATCGGTTCTGAGACATCAGGAGTACCGATTTGCGCAAAGACGCGCTCAATTCGCCGTAAATCTCCTACAGTATTGACCTGGTGCGTGCGTAAAGCGCGAATCAGACGCTCTTTGTCAGACTGCGTCTGAATTAGCACAATGTCGATCTAAGCGAGATATTCCTGGCCGCGTTTTTGTAACCCGGAGGGGACCCCGGGTTTCGGCGCGGCCTTTGTAGGGCGCTGAGGGGCATCGGGGAGGGTCAATGTTGTGCCGATATGGTGTGGAGGGGAATGCGACAATGTGGGGATACAAATGAAGCCATTGGGGAATACATAGGGGCTGAATTGTATAGTAAACGTGTTGAAAGGGGTGTATAGTGTGCATTGCCTTCTGGAGGTGAAAATAAATGCTCGCGTGCTCGGGATGACCACAGGACTCACCGACGTTATGGCAGTGCCGTCACCCATCGCGTATGTAGGATAGGTATATCGACGAGGTGGAGGATGGTTAAACTCCAGGTCCCAATAGCGCTGTCTTCATGCGCTGATCGGGGTCCAGCGTGGTTGATCTTGTAGGGAGCACCGAATGCTGGGAATTCCAGTCCAGCTTGCTGGAGCTCCCGCAACTAGTGTTGAATGACGAGATGTTACGCTGAGTAGATCGAGGAGGGACGATGATGGTAGCCTGGTAGCAAGGCAATGACTTCAGATAATGTACCTAGTCAATTGAGTGATCTGAGGTGTTGAATTGATTGATGGCTCGTCGATGGGGTCGATTTCTCTTGCTCGCGGCCGAATAATGCTACAGGCCTTGTATTTAGATATGTAAACTGATGATAGCGGAACAGGATCGTCAACTTACTCATATTACTTCTCGCATAAACATCGCTTGACCCGGTATGCCGGAGTGTTATATAGTAAAAGCCGACGAAAACGGTGGAATGAATAAATGGGTAGAATTAAGGTCATGGGTGGTTGCACAGATGGGTCTGGTTTCCTCTTTGCAGCCGCAAGGCCGATGCAGGGATAGGTTCCTGATCGTCCGGGAGGCGCTGACAGTTCGTGGATGATGTAAAGCGGCCTCTACCGCCGCCAACATATGAATCAGCTGAAAGAGGAAATGCGCGAAACGATTGGTAGAAGCAAGATACGTCATCTTAAAGATTTTGGCATCAAGTGCGAAAGATCAAATTCACCTGGGGCGGCGAAGAAGGCTGAAGAAACAGTGGAATAGAAAATTCGAGCACACACAAAGCTATTGGACGGTCCATACTCGGATTGCCCGGTTGCACCCACGTTAATCATCCGGGGATCTCGGCGCATCGACGACGGGAGTGGCATCGGGCCTGGGAGAGAGGGCTTGCCGCGTGTGTCTGGAGGCTTTGAAATCGGACATGGAAATAGCTATGAAAAGACCACTCAACTTGGCGCAACGGCGCATTGACGCGCAGGTGAAGAAGCCAGAAAGAGTGGCATCCGCAAGAACGGCAATCGTGTGCACTGGCGCCGACCAGCAGGCGTGTGCACGTTACAGTGGAAGTGGATAGAGCTTCGACGCTGTGATCACCTCCGCGAGCCATGTGCCAGAGCACACGTCAGCGCGTCACCGGCCTCTTGGATAGAGTGTGATGGAGAGTGCAACTCTATCTTCGACAGGCTAGAGACGGGGAATTGGGAAGCGCGGCCGCCAGCCGCCATTGGAAGGGAGAATTGGCGGGCAGAGTTTCGAGTTGCTATAGCGTCATGGAAACAGACGCAGATGATACGCAGGTCCCTGTCCAGTGCCTGGGAGGCGGCGGCATGCAGAGCAGGACCCAAGCACTCCGCCGGCAATAGCAGGTCGGGAGGCCTTGAGGGCTTGGTGCTGAGGTGATTCACTTAGGCGGGAAGAAGTGAGATTCGCAAAATAGCAGGATAGCTTTTGCTGTGTGATCGGCGCTAGGCCCGGCGCGGCTAGCGCGCCGCCCGTGCGCGCCACGCTTGCAGCGAATTGATGTTATTTAAAGCTGTAACAACACCAAACATTTGCTACATTCGTCCACCACCGCTCCACCTCAATGCCTCAACTCTACGAACTTCCCCTTGCGGCAGGCGCACGCAGCAGGTAGATTGGCGAGAGAGTGGTGCGCTCGTCTGGCGCTCGTCTGAACCGTCAACCTGACAAATGCGGCAGGCTTCTGGAAACTTGGCTTCAGGTAATCCTCATCCCCCGATCCCCACGGACCAGGCGTGCCAGGTGTCTAAGACAAGGCGCGCGACCCCCAATCCAATCAATGCTCATGCAGCCCTACAGCCGCAGGTAGCCTCACCTCTCTTAACTGAACGTCACTAGCACTTGCTCGTGGCTATCTTCGCTCTCTCGTCGCGGAGCTCAATCGGCACCACGTCTTTTTCTGTTCTGTATTGATGCACGCTTAGGCCTTGGGGCCGCCCGCTCTGAGAGCCAGGGCAAGCGAATCGATGGGACTTCGTATCAGTCGAAACGGCAAAAGGGCGGCTGTAGTGGACTGGCGAAACACCCGACTCGACTGCCTTGCTGTGGCTGATGACATATAATACATACCCTCTTTCGCCCCATTTTTGTTTTTCCCGCGCGCATGACATTCTTCCTGCAAACAATCTCGTCCTTGTCAATTGCGAGTTTCGGAAGCGTGATCTCATCGTGTCCTTGACAAGCTTAAAGTTTAATTCTCTTTGGTCGTCTCCCCTCTCTCGCGTATCTTCTCGGTTGGGGCCGAGAGTTCAGTTTTCCTGTCGTACGAGATCAGCGCGCCTAACGGGCTCGGTAAAGATCCCGACGCTCGCCATAGTGGCGCCACAGCATGGGGTTTCTGGGGCTGCAAAGGGCAGCCTTTCTATCACCGACCCCACGACCCACCGCCAAGGAAGGGCCTGACGGGGAGAGCTTGGGGCCTTCTGCTCGTGATCTCGAAAGCTCTAGAGGCCGTGTATGCGAGTGGAGCTCAACCTGGGTATGATTCCGCGTCAATTGGGGGCTCGCTGCCCGTGCTTCAATACAAGCTTTCACGAGACACCTGGGAGAACGCCTGTTTGCTGCTCCACCATCCAGCAATGATTTGAATTTGGATTCCCTGACGCAATCCATCATCAGCACATCGGCGGGAGTAACCGTCCCAAGCCCGTCATATCATTCCTCGCTTGGCCCTACGCCACTGGGCCTCAATATCGGCCGCAATTATCGGCCGCAAGGTCTCGTATATGTCTGGTTAAACCTTTTCCTTCACAGAGCTGGCTGAACTCTGCATTTTCTCCATAAAGCATTTGCTGATTCCGAACCAAAAGACCAATTCGGCTTTGCCGGATGTTTTAGGCATGGGCACAATGTACAGCCTCGCTCATGCCTGTCCGTGTTTGAGACCTCAGATCTGCTGCGGTCGATCGCTTCTTTTAACATTCTCACAATAGCACGGGTGCTCCCGCCTCATACCGAATTTTGTTTACATTAACGGCATACCCCAGAGCGCATCAGAAGATCCTGCTGACTACCGAGACTTGTCCAGAATTATGTCCACGGATCTGGAAGATGAGTACGTGCGCTGCCTTATGCACAGGCTTAGGACTTCCCAGATGGTGCATCGCGGGGAAAATGTAAATACCGCGCTGCACGCGGATATATCTCAAATCGCGCATTCTATTATAGTTAGGATGTAGCATGTTATGTTGTTTCAGATGATCTTGTGGAGCTTCAACGCTGACAAATTTTCAATATAGTACGTCGTAAATTTATTCCGCGCTCCAGCGTCCGCACCTAACAGCGGTCCGCCCGGACCGAAAAAAAAAGACGACTCAGTCAGTGTCCGTTACCATGGTAGCAAACGGAGATACTGGGGAATTCCAAGTCTTCGAAAGGAAAAAGTAAATTCACACAGGCATTAAATCCATCTGCATGGACGATCAGGACGCGCGGTATACATTACAAAGGCTTCGTCTGTCGCGGAACGCCTTGAAACCTTGATTTCTAAGGTTTTCGCTTTCCTTGGCCTCCCGAAGGCAGCGACAACACTACGCATATTGCATGATATCGTCGAGGTAGTACGTGTATGCGGTTCCGCTCGTCGGCTCCATGGAGAACACGTACATAGTCGGCCGACCATAATGCGCCAAGCCACAGATCGCTGTTCTCGTCCATCGCTTGTAACATCCCGTTGAGAGCGTCCTCGCAAATGTCTTTGACACCACCAGCGTATTCGCCGATCACACCAAGCTTGCCTTCCTGCTTCAATCAAGCAGTAGCGTCGGCGATACGGTCTGCGCCGACTGTGCCGTTGACACATGCCGGATCGACTACTGTCGTCACTGTCAAGATATTGGTGCATCTGATAGATGAGCCTGTCCTCGGGGTCCGTCAAATTGTCCATGGTAGCGCCGTTCGTGCCGCCGCCGTTGTCGAGAGAGGTCCATGACCAAGCGCTAGTCCATGCGTTACCTTCGGCAGTAATTCATCGCGAGGTCGCGCCAGCAGTGCGAATGCCATTGATAGCAGCTTGGTTGAGCCGAACTACGAGGGATTGCTCCATCATGTTGTCTATTTAAAAAGGTGAGTGCGAGTTCTTATGAATGACAAAAAACTGCCACAGCCACGATTGATGAGTGAGCTTACATTCATTGTTGGTGTCAAACATGACCAATTCATCGTGCTTGAACTCGGTGGCGACTGCCTTCCACTACGCTCCAAATGCGTCTATGTCCGTGATGATATTGTTATAGTATCTGCCGTAGTTATGGGGACAGATCATAGCGTACGCGCCTTTGCTGGTGATGCCGCCGACCGTCTACAGAAGAGTCAGGTGAGACACATCGACGACATTCTAAATTAACATCACTTACCGTTTTAAGGTCCGCCAGATAGCCCGCATCTAGAGTTCCGGCCGTGTCGGTCGGGATGAGGCGCTCCATCATAATGTCGATGAGGAATGTAATCATTCCCTTGCTAATGAAAGTCTGCGGCGCATATCAGCAACGCGCAGCCTTTGGTTCATGATCGTTTTGTACATCAATGGTCGACATTAGGCCAAACGTAGTCGGTGTCTTTCATAGTAGGGACGTCATTTTAACCAACCTCCGGCCCGGATTCATTAACGCTGAAGAATTTCATCTTTCTAGAGGAAGAAGCCTTTGTCGAGGTCTCTGTAGAGACTGACGATGAAGCTGCAGTGGACGTCGTACAAGCGGGAGGACCGGTCCTCGAAGCAGCACCGCTGCTCGATTTCACGACGGCAGCAGACACCTTACTGGCGATATGAGCGGCAGTGCTGCCCGATGATGCAGATATGCTTGTTCCAGCTTTATGTCCCCCGCACGGAGTCGCAACAGCTGATGCTGCCATGCCAGTGGCAGCAAGAATGTCCTGATAAAGAAGCATCGTCATGAAAGTAACGTGTTTACAAAAGAAGTGGAATGCGAGGCGAGTGACTTGATTCAGATGAATACAGAACTTCGCAAGATGAGATGAACAAATGCTCCTTATATTACTCTAAAGTTGACATCATTGGCATATTTCGCTAATGTAGGATCTTGCGCTACGGGACGCACATAGGCGGCGACAACTGCATCCTCGAGGAAGAATATTAAGAGAGATGGGATTTTGTGATGAGCCCTGCCTTCGGAGGGCGGCAAGACGGCTAGAACGAAGTGACCTGGGGGTTGGGCATCCAGATTTCCGTTCCGACCAAACGGAGATTATGGAGAGTTTGCGGAACAAAATGTGACCAGGATGTCCTCCAGGATTAAAGGAAGACGTGGAGATTGGGAAAATTGTACATATGATCTTGAGCTCGACCGTGAGATTTTGATGAACTGTTGTCTTGAAAATGAAAGTACAGAGCAATTTAGGTAGTGTAGGGTTGCGCTCACTCTTAATTGAACTGTTTGAAGCTTCTAGATTGCAACTAATAAGAACGATTGCTCCGAGGTTGCAGGAAAATCACACTTCGGACATAAGGGAGACTTAGTTTTTATGTATGTATCTTGTAGTCACAAGGTTAACGATGTTTGAGAAGACTAAATTCACTCAGCCTTTTAAAGTGTCAGGTTTTGTATTGAAGTAGTCAGACAAGATCATGTGCTTTCGCGACCATAAGTAACGCCAAGGATCGCGACTTGATGCCCGCGACTGCGATCATTCCAAAGACAATTTCCTTCAACATCGCCATCCATGCCCAGCAATGAAAGCGCGCCGGTGAAGTTATCTTTACCTCTAGTAAGAAACATTCTCACTGATATTTGGCTCTTGCTGACGTCTCGGAGGAATACCAGCGGGAAATCTTCAACGAGCTGCGCAGTGAGGATGAGCTTCTCATCATCGCGCGCGGCGTCGGCCTGCTGCGTATAATAACGAACCTCCTCCATTCATACGATGCTGCTGGAAACAACCTTATCATTGTGCTCGGCGCAGATGAGCGCGAAAATGGATGGATCGGAGAGGCGCTCGCTGAGCATGCTGCTGTCAGCGGCGCCACTAAGGCGAAGGGCCTGAGCTTGGTGAACACGGATGCTATGAGTGTGGAGACAAGAGGCAAAATGTATTCACAGGGCGGTATCTTCAGCATCACGAGTCAAATCCTTGTGGTAGACATGCTCGCCGGACTCATGGATCCAGCCTCGATCACGGGCATCGTCGCGCTACATGCGGAGAGAATCATTGCGACGTCCACGGAAGCCTTCATTTTGCGAATCTATCGTCAGAAGAACAAGAACGGCTTCCTCAAGGCCTTTTCGGACAATCCAGAGCCATTATGCACTGGTTTCTCACCTCTCGCGACCATCATGCGAAACCTCTTCCTGCGGAAACCGTCAATCTATCCACGCTTCCACGTTACAATCAATGAATCCTTGGAAGGAAAGAGAAAGGCCGAGGTTATCGAATTCACGGTGGATATGTCCGAGAGCATGACTACGATTCAAAATGCCGTCCTGGGATGCATACAGATGAGCATCTCAGAGCTCAAAAAGGGGAATACCGGTCTCGATATGGAAGAATGGACTCCGGAGAGCGCATTGCAGAAGAACTTTGATACCATTGTACGGCGACAGCTTGATCCCATATGGCACCGATTAAGCTTCCGAACGAAGAGAGTTGCTCAGGACTTGACGCTCCTTCGGAACATTTTGCATAACCTTCTAACACTGGACGCTGTCAAATTTCTTCAATACCTGGATACCGTACATGCAGCTGCTAAAGCTCCATCGAACAGCAGATTTGGGGTTGATACCACCTGGTTACTCTTGCCAGAAGCCGAACAAATGTTTTCCACGGCGAAACGGCGCGTATACACCGGGAAGATCACAACAGATGCTACGGGTCGAGCTGTTGAGGATATGAGTGTTCTCCGGCCCGTCCTTGAGGAGCTCCCAAAATGGAAGATACTGGCCGAAATCCTCGATGAGATTGAGCGAGAAGTCTATTTTCATCCCCACATTCAGGACGATTCCAACGGAACGATACTGATAATGTGTGGCGATAATGCAACATGTCAACAACTGCGTGAATTCCTGCGAACAATGCATCTCGAGGCGCAAAATGCTGAAGGGACAAATGAGGAGGACGATGAAGAGGACGAATGGCCATCTAGAAATTCTGGGCCATCCGGAGCATTTATGATGCGGCAGCGCTTACGGAATTACGTAAATTGGCGCGTCGGCTTCTCGAAAGTGAGAGATTCTCTATTCTCGGAGAATCAGAAAGCACCAGACGAGAGTAAAGATGGACGGAATAGCCCTGCCACACGAGGACGTGGACCTCCAAATAAGAGAAGACGAGTACGAGCTTCGTCGTCTGTTGCGTCCGGACTATCAAGGAACGGCACCTTTCACACAGCTGGGGACCGTGATGGCCATATTGCAAGCTTACTAGCAGACTTGCAGCCTTCCGACATGGATGGCGCTCAAGCAGGCGAAATAGGGGCTGACCCGCTTAATGATATGGACGATTATTACGAACTTTACGATATGAACGATCTCCTTCTCATTCATCCTTATGATGGCGACATGAACGAACATCTGCTAGAAGAAGTCAAGCCTCGATATGTGATCATGTACGAGCCGGACGTAACTTTCGTCCGGCAGCTGGAAGTTTATCGAAGCTCGCATTTCGATCGCAAGGTTCGCGTGTATTTCATGTATTACGGCGGATCTGTTGAAGAACAGAGGTTCCTCACCGTGATGAGAAGAGAGAAGGACGCATTTACAAAGCTCATCAAAGAGCGAGCGAGCATGGCCATCACTCTTGACACGGCGCATATTGCCACGGCTGAAGAATCTTTCCTCCGAACTATCAACACTCGCATCGCTGGTGGCGGTCGCGTTGCTGCTACTCAGGTACCACCCCGTGTCGTCGTAGATCTTCGCGAATTTCGCTCTAGCCTGCCTTCTCTCCTGCATGGCCGCAGTGTCCAGGTGGTGCCATGCCTTCTTACGGTCGGTGACTATGTCCTGACACCGGACATATGTATTGAACGTAAATCAGTTAGCGACCTTATCAGCAGTTTGAACAGCGGCCGCCTATACAATCAGGCCGAGACCATGTTGCAGCACTACAAGAGCCCGATGCTGCTCATTGAGTTCTCGCAGAATAAGAGCTTCACCCTCGAACCATTTGCCGACTTGACAAACAGTGCCAGCACCGCAGCACGCGAAGCCATGCTTAGCGCGCCAGACCTACAAGGAAAACTCGTCATGTTGACACTAGCCTTTCCAAGACTGCGCATTATTTGGTCTTCTGATCCGTACCAGACGGCGCAGATATTTGAAGAGCTGAAGAAGCTTCAGGAAGAACCTAATCCCATCAAGGCTGTGCAGACTGGGCTGGAAGATGGTGATGATGCGGATGGGCAGAAAGTATTCAACCAGACGACGCTGGATATGCTGAGGGAAGTCCCGGGAATCACGGAGAAGAATATGAGCAGAATTACCCTGGAGGTGGAGAACATGAGAGATCTGGCGAACATGGATGAACAGGATATCGAGCCGTTGGTGGGCAAGGCTGTCGCCAGACAGATCAGACATTTCTTTGATAAGAACGTGGCGGACGAATAAATCATTATGTACATCGCTTCGTTGCTGGATATCTAAAGCAAGTCGTCAATGACAGCTTACAAAGTTGCGCTACATTCATGTACACGGTCCAAATGCGGGTATGTAGTCTCGTCCTACTCGTACGATTGCTCATGTACAGGGCAGTTCCCGTGATGACCTCCAGGCCAGGATCTGCCCTAATTTTTCATAGTTCCCATCGGCCGAACCAGCCCCACCAACTCGTCTCTTTCTCGCCGGGTAGCCTGATCTCATCGATTTCGCTCTCCGAGATGTTCTTCCAGTCCGATGGATTCAACCATCCAATGTGCGCCCTGTCTCCGAATCCGCCGAACCAGTAGCTAAATTTCGTCAGCACAAGTTGCTACGCCGCGGGCACGGCAATACTTACATCTCGTTGACCACGAGCCTTGCAAAGTGGCTCTCGTGGATGTCGTTTCCTGGCAGCCATATCCTGGCCTCAGGGTGGTACTTCGTGAAGCAGTCCGCCACCTTGTTCGCCTCAATATCGTCCTTATCCAACCGCTCCAAGTATCCTGTCAATGCTACCCGCGGCAACGCCGCTGGTGAATGTGCTGCATAGGGAGGTGTCTTGTAGTACGAGGTCGGGGGGTGCCATCTGAATGAAAGCGTGACATTGGACCCCGCACGGGCATTCTTGTAGCTGTTTGCAATGGCGACTTCGAGGAGTGTAGGGTTTCCAGTAGTGGGCTCGCAGTCCGCAAAGTACTCCATCAAGCCCAAGGGACTGCCAGCAACATCTGAGGGCCTGTTCTCGCTAGTTGATGGTTCGTCGGAGGATTTGTGAGAGGGGAAGATGGTGGAGATTGTGCCAATGCTTTCGAGGCGGAGGATGCGGCGTGCCATGACGGTGGACTCGTACGGTGTCGGAATGCGGAAGCCATCGTCGTGCGGAGGATTGGAGAAGATTTCTTGAGCAGGCTGGAGAGTGGTGCATGTCGCAAGGGTGATGAGAGATGATACGATGAAAGGCCGCATGGTGAAAGGGTTATCGGTGAAAGGGCTATCGGCGGATCGGGGGGAAATAGGAAGGCTGACGGAAATTGGCTTGATGGGAAACACTCTCTAAGACGTGACTGAGAAGTGCAGACGCGATAGGGAAAGGAAACAAGCTATTCAGGGACGCCGTGAGTTCATGGTCAAAGCCATGCGTTCACGGTTATCAGATCATCTCATTGACAAGATCGGCCCGACGTCGTTCGTTAAATTTAACTTCCGTTTCCGGTGTTCTGCACCCACAACGCCGACCTGAGTCACGTCAAAGCTGGAGCTCTGCCAGGAACCAACTTCAGCCGCACTCTACGTATATGCAAACGCGATTTTACGCTTCTGTGGCTGATTCCTTCGTATGCATACGCCCTTGCGTATACATCTTCAGCACCGATCGGCGGCTATGGTCATACATGGAGCTTGATAAGTCCGACTCTGCTGCCTCATGGCTACGGAAAGGAAGAGATCAAACAGCGACTCTCCTGCCTCATAGCTACGGAAAGGAAGCGATCAAATTGCGACTCTTCGTCAAAGGTTAAGTATAAATTCTTCAAGATCTCGCTCTCTCAGTCCAACATCAAATTCAGACAGACAAGATCAATCTCAAGATCTCCTGAAATCCCTTCTCAGAATCACTCACATCAAAATCTTCGCAAAATACCCTTCAATATTTTCAAGCATCTCAGCTTTATCCGCACAGCAATTCAAGCAAGCAACATTCACAATGGCAGCCAAGACATCATTCTTTGACGCCATGGTCACGCGCCGCTCTATTTACGCACTCGCATCTGAGTCTCCCATCCCAGACGAGCGCATCATCGAAATTGTCAATCACGCAATCGTGCACTGCCCGTCCCCTTTCAACGTGCAGTCAGCGCGCGCTGTCATCCTCATCGGCAAGGAGCACCAAAAGCTATGGGACATCGCCTACGAAGCGGCCGAGAAGCTCTTTCCAGCCCCTGTGTTTGAAGGCCTCAAACCAAGAATTGCCGGTTTCAGGGGCGGCTATGGCACCGTGATGTGGTTTGAGGACGCAGCTCGCTTCAATGTGCTCGAGGAGCAGATGGGCGCTCAGCGCTGGGCGGGAGTCAGGGACAAGATGCCACAGTGGAGCGAGCACTCGAGCGGTATGCATCAGTACGCGGTTTGGACGGCGCTCGAAGCAGAAGGATTGGGTTGCAACTTGCAGGTAAGAACCCACATGCGGATCAGCTGATATGATCGATTGCTAATGCCAACGCAGCACTACAATCCATTGGTTGACCAGCGTGTGCAAGAGGAGTGGAAGGTCCCAGTGGATTGGAGCCTCAAGGCACAGATGGTCTTTGGAAAGCCCGTTGGACCGCCAAGAGACAAGACAGCGCTGCCCGTGGGTGAGAGGGTATTTGTCCACAAGTCCTAGGCTAAGGAGTCAGATGTACTCTGCACACGCAAATGGATATAGAAGTGAGATTTTGATAACTTTAGCGGCGGAGCGCCTGCGATGGCATTGAAGGCATCATCTTGGCATAGAGATGAGATATGCGAAGTAGTAATAAAGTCTGGCTTTGGTACATCTTCTCTCTCGTTGGTTCACCTCAAAGTGCGCATGACCCCGTACATTACGTCATCGATTTAGGATGAAAGAACCCTTAAATGAGAACCTGAGGACTTCAGCAGACAGACAAGGCGAAATCACTCCGTACGACTCTGAATATCCAAAACATCTGAAATAATATAATCGCCGAGCAACAACCACTCGATAACGCCGACGAGATGCGGCTAGGCCAGGCACGTCAAGGGTGCACGCGGCCAAAACGGTAGTGACGTTAGGTTCAGCCCTGTCACGCATCCCAGACTTTGATATCACGGAAAGCAGCACCTTCGCCACCACAACTCCCCAATTGCACGACAAACTCTGGCAATCAACTCTTCTTTGTATATTCTTTCCCTTTAGTCGTCTATAGCACGCCAAGTACAAACAATCAGGTGTATAATACCCCTGCTCGACCCTGCTTAACGCGGGGCGCGGGTGCCTCTACGAACCTTTTATCTCCCGAGACAACTCACACCGCTTTCTGCAACTAGTCATGAGACGATCAAACCTCAGACCGACAATACAAGAAGCTCGCCGGAAATCCTCGACCCTTCACTACCAGACCTTCCCGACCGCACCACCGAGATCGAAAGGCCGCCCTCCCAGTGCATCACCCGCCCCTCACGCTCACCATCATGGCGGCGAAGGCAGCCGTAGTCCTCACGGCTCCGACGAGTCGGGCGAGCACCATGAATCTCCTCTCCCGACGAAGCAATTGGCGATGCTCGCCGTCATCGCGCTGGCGGAACAGACCGCATTGAACAGCATATCCCCATACCTTCCCGAAATGGCCGCCACATTCCCCGAAGTCGCTGAGGGCCAGGTGGGCCTATACGTGGGACTGATAGCGTCGAGTTTCGCGCTCGCACAGTTTGCAACAAACTTCTTTTGGGGGTATCTGAGCGACCGGATAGGGAGGAAGCCGGTGATATTAATCGGGACGCTGCTCACAGCTGCGTGCTTTGTCGCGTTTGGATTCTGCCGAACGCTGTGGCAGGCGATTCTGGTGCAGACGTTTATGGGGCTGGTGAATGGGAATCAGGGCGTTGTGAGCACGTGCCTGGGAGAAATTACGGATAGAAGCAACCAGAGCAGGGCGTTTACGTATTTGCCCGTTGTGTATGGGATTGGAGGGATAACAGGGCCAGTAGTTGGTGGACTACTGGTAATATACGACAATCCATTCAAGAAAGGAGAGCCGAACCCTTATCCGTATCTGCTACCGAACTTACTCTCAGCAGTGGTTCTGATAATAGATTTCGTTCTGTCTATGATATTTCTGGAAGAGAGTTTGGAAGAGGCGAGAGAGCTTCCCCCGCTGGGCAGGAGAATAGGAAACTTGTTCTCGTGGCTATGGCAATTTACCGGATTCAGTACCCATCCGTCCTACCTGAGAAGAAGAGGTGGAAAGCGAAGATCAGGAAGCGGTGGACATTCTAGCTACGACGGCGAAGATGGCGATGCAAGTTCCCAGATATCCGCGCCAGAGCTGCTCCCCAACACATCTGGCGAGGGCTTAACAAAATCGGAAGTCTTCAACCGAGATACGGTGCTCCTTCTTGTGACATACTTCATTTTTCAACTCGCAAACATATCCTACAACTCGCTCTATCCCATTTTTGGAGAAGCCGGTGCGCCGACGGGACGCGATCTTTCGACGGAGGAGATTGGGATATCGCTCGCCTTCGCAGGACTAATCACAATCGTATTCCAGATTGGCATCTACGGCAGACTCAGAGAGAAAATTGGAAATAAGACGACGTATCGGGTCAGTCTCGCCGTCTTCGTTGTAGCATTCCTACTTATGCCTTGGGTCGGGTATAAGGAAGAAGATGGAGGGCCTAACAACGGGAAAGTCTGGCTGTGGCTTGAGTTGGGGTTTGTGTTGATATTGAAGACTGTCGCTTCTGTAGGTGGCTTAACCTCTGCGCTTCTTTTGGTATGTATCTTCCCCATCAACTAAGTATACCACTAATTTCATCCAGATCACGAATTCAGCCCCTACCCACCAGGTTCTGGGTACACTAAATGGCCTTGCGCAGACTCTTTCAGCAGCAGGTCGTGCCGTTGGCCCGTTCATTTCTGGTTCGCTCTTCTCCGCCGCCACGCGGGTCCAGCCAAAGGGTGAAGCCTTGGCTTTTGGGCTTTTCGGTGGCATTTCCTTCCTTGGCTTCCTCCTGAGCTTCGGTATCCGAGGCGAGGAGCTAGAGTCTGAGGATTGGTCTGAAGAGGATGACGAGCTTGAGGTAGACGAAGAACAAGGCAGCGGCAGCGGCAGCGAAGGCCAGTCCCTCTTGAGAGAGGAGTCACGATAACAAATCGATCGCTCTGCAGGAGGGACTGGAGGCAAAAGCCATGATTCATGAAACGTTATTGAAATACGTTACAGCGACGGAGTTTCGCTTCTCGGTTGTAAAATGATAGACAGTATCGATACATAACACGTATCGATCCGCAGTCCAACAGTCTGCCACGACATGTGGCGCACAGAACCTCAGCAGCCATGTTTCAAACCGCGTGTGACTTCGAGAAAGCCGAAGCCTTGGTATCACGTTTTTGCTTATGCGCTGTAAACGCAGACTTACAATAGCTGAAGTACGAGGCATGATTTTCCTTTGTCGGCTTTCAGTGGCGCATAGAGAGACTCAACGCTGATGCATGAGTACAAAGAGATTCCACCAATGGCTTTGCTATCCCTTTGATTGGCCCACAATCTAATGCTCTCTGCTTCCTTGTCAGTCTTTGACGAATAGAGGGCTCTTGGACGAGGCGTGAGACGAAGAAAGGATGAAGACTGGACCACCAGTAACGGGCATGTTTACTTATAATCTAATATCTTCCTAACAATCGTCCGTCAGTAAATCACATTACCTCACACAATGGCCCGTCTCAGCATCATCGCCATCGCCATCGTCGCTGTCCTCGCAGGCACTGCTATGGCCACCAGACCTATCGCCGGCGTCGGGACATCCATCGAGACTGTCCCTGCCGGCGAACCCACTGCCCCAGGTCTCCTCTTCGACACCAGCGCACCGCCGCCAAATGCCAACGGCGCCGATGCATATACACCACCACCAGACACGATGCCTGCTGCGCAGCCCACAGTTAAGCGGATTACGAAACCTGTAATTCCTGTCGCTCCCACCATTCCTGTCATGTTCGCCAAGGAGCTCGAGGCTGGACTTTTTGCGTTGCTCCGCTTCAAGACAGAAACGCGGAAGGCTCATCGCCACGCAACTCCCACGCACCATCACCAGGCGCAGTGAATGCTCACGGCGCCATAGCGACTAGATGACCCTTTCCAACCTGCCTTGATGGCGGTAGATACCAAAGAAATGGATCCAATTGACGTATTAATCGACACGAGTTCGAAAATGTTATGATATAACTGCTACTGAGTGGCTTCAGCGCTCCGGATGTAGATCGTTCGCAAGGCCTGGAATTCAAATGTCATGAACTGTTCAGATTCCTTTCCTCCTCATCCATGCTGTGCAGTCCTGTTTTCAAGGTACATCGACAAGCCAAGGGCTGTCAAAGCACCCATATCCTTTCACCACGCTCATCTCATTGACATCTTCGGCTTTTGATTTGAATGTCCATCCGACATAGTCATTCTCCATGATTTCGAATTCGCTACCTTCACTCCACAGGGAGGTGCCCAAGACACCCAGCTCGGAGAGAACAGGGCCCTCGTAAAGTCCACGTGGTGACATTAGCATTCCGCTTTGGGTTGGCGACCGTATTATTTCCATGAGTACAAACGTATGCCATATCTCTTCTGGTGTCTCGGCCAAGAAGTTCGGGATATCGCGCCCATAGATGTTGTGCCCACCACCTTCAAGAGATGGCTTCAGTACGTGATTCCCCGCAGTATCGGGGTTCAGTGCAAGCTTTCTTCCTATGAGTCCTTGCTCCGACTTGTCTAGTGGATATAGCGGTGCAAAGGTAGAACGGATGTCCTTGCACTTGCTTTCGTCTATGAATCGCTCAAGAGCACCGGCCTTGGTGAGTTCCTGCTGTACCTTCTTGAAAGTGGTAATGTGGGAGAGTATCGATGGACATTTGACAGCTCGAGAGCCTTCCAATCTAAGACGCGCAGCGCATCCAACGTCGTCATACTCCTCCAATTCATAGCCAGCACGCATGTACACCACCGAGATCTCAAGAGGCGAGAATGGACAAGTGGGAGAGTTGAAGAGAAGTTCTCCGGATGGGCCAATGCTCGTCTGTTCAATTACATCAGGCCCAAAGATGAGTCTGTACGCCGGAATGGGAGTATTTTGGTCCCATAGTGCGTATTCCAGAGGCCGTTCATCACAGATATTGAAATTACGTCCTTGGACAATGAATAGAACGCCGGTCCTTGTAGGTGCATTTCGATTAGAGGCGTAGTACGCGTGATGAGCGGAGACGAGGCCTCTGACAATGCCATTGATCCCATCATTAGGTGGTAGCGATGAAGAAGATGTGTCGATATTTCCAAAGGTAGTTCTATATGCCCCGATCTTATGAAGATGTTGATGCATATTAGCGACGATATTTGCATGAGTTCCGCCTGCGCACGAGAAGGCATTAAATTCGACTTGTTTCAACTCAGCATCTACCCTGGTGGCATGAGTAGCCGAGGTCTGTTCTTTGTGAAGATGAATCATGTAATCGCTTCGAAATACACCCAGAGAGATACGTCGATGTGAGAAATTTGTACGTTTAGATTCTAAATAGATCTCCCAAAGAATAGATGTGAATGGGTCATCCCGAATGTAATCTTTCAGGGCTTGTGCAAGCCATGCCTCGTCCGATGCGACTTTTGCATAGAGTTCGTTATAAATTCCTTGAATTCTGACACCCTGTTCGAAGCATTTTCGCGGAAATTGGCTCGGCACGAGGCTCACGCCTACGGGTCGTGTTGGTACACTGTGCTCTTCTTCGGCACGGACGAGCTTGAGCAGGGAGCCATGGGTAATTTGATAGTCTTTGGCATTATGGATCAGGAATTCTAGCTGTTCCTCTGAGAAACGAGGCGGCTGGAGCAAGTAGAATTCATCTGTCATTATCGTGGAAGAGCAAAGACTTCTTATACCGAAGGCTGAATTTCGAATTTGTCGTTGTTCGGAAGAGCTTCGCATTAACACCGGCTGTTATGTCCGGGGAGGTCTTGGCAATTATCACGTGATGAAGTCTTAGCGAGCACTCAACTCCAACCTAATTTTGCTCATCGCCTCCACTTCCGACTCATCGACCACCATCCACAGCGGCCTTCTGTTGTCTCAAAAACGTGAGTCACCCACCCTACGACCCATTTCCTAGCTCGAGAATATATAACGCAGGCGCTCCGCCAAGTTTTCGTCATAATCACAAAGCGCTGACAAAATCCCTCGCCACAGCTCCCGAAAGCCTCTACACCCACCCCGCTCGAACGCACAACCTTCGAATCCCTCAATAACTCAACACCGCAATCATGGGTAAGGTCCACGGATCTCTCGCCCGTGCCGGCAAAGTCAAGTCGCAGACCCCCAAGGTCGAGCCCCAGGAGAAGAAGAAGACTCCCAAGGGCCGCGCAAAGAAGAGAATCACGTACACCAGGCGCTTCGTCAATGTCACCATGACCGGTGGCAAGAGAAAGGTGAGTTGCGAATGCAAAGCATGCCAACGCTTGATGGACGACCTGGATGCTGATGATTTGATACAGATGAACCCGAACCCGACGACATAAATTCACCTATGATGTTTGGAGCACGTGTACATTGACGAGAACGGGGGAGGCAGAAGTGGTGCTTCATGGAGAGCTTATGAAGTTTTTTTTTAACGGGCTTTAGACGTGAAATGTCCGGACTGGTTGGATGCGACGTCGAAGAGAGCATCGCCACGGCCTGCTTGAGATGGCATCGATATCTGGGAGGATGGAAGCATATTCGGCGCACGGTGTCCACCAAGTTCAAGTCAGTTTTCGAATGCAACTTGCTTGACTCTATCCCAGCACGTCTGGCCATTGCGTACTGTTCGTGACGAATCCTTTGACTCGATCCCCGTGGCATTTAGTTGCGAGGCATATGCCCCCCAATTTCAGCGTGCCTCATGTTTAATGAAGAACTAAGCCTATGGTGCGTGCTCTACGGATATATAATCATGTCATTGATGTCGTTGCCGCCGGTATTTTACGCCCATATTCAAATCCCAGAACCAAATACAAATTCAGAAGCCCGTCCCAGTCCACACACAAGCCGCTAGCACCGTCGTTCCAATCGCATGCCCCCATTCTTTCCCCTTCACCCCGCCAGGCCAAAATCTCACGATTATCGCGTCCATCCAACCCACGAAGCAATGCGCAGCGGCAACTACCCTCACAGGCCCCCAATCGCTTCTCATTGCAAAGGTGAAGTAGGAGATCCCCAGCGCAATATCACGCACGCTCTTCGCGGCCAGATATGCTGCGGCTGGGTGCTCTGATGTCTGTTCTCGAGGAGAGGTAGCGTCGACTGGGGAGCTGCTAGGAGGAGCAATCGCTGTAAACGGCACCCCAAACAACCTATAGGATGCGAATTTGGGGAGGGTGAGGCCGATGAGGCCAATTGAGATGCTGGTCGTCCCGAGGAAGTACGCGAAGAAGTGTGTAGAGGACATCTTGGTGGTCTTTTGATGATTCTGTGCAGCTGTGGAGCTTGGTTTCACCAAGTCCGATCGAATAGGCTAGCTTGATGCGCGTGAGAAGGGCGCGTTCGACTGGAGCAGGAGCCTCCTTCTCTCTCTTGCGACTTCAATTCTGTATCGATATCGACACGAATAAATACCTGTTCGCCGACGCTTCTCTGACATGCGAATTGCGAAAATCTAAGGCCTGGCCCCTTCGTTCCCCGCAATCGTCATGGTGTTCGGCAACCCGTTGCGTGTTAGTTGGAATCTGCTCGATAGAGCTGCACAACACTGTGGAGCCGTAAGGCTGCTGGTATGTGTAGTACCTATTGGTGGAGGAAACGGGATAGCTGGTTGACTAGAATTTATTTTAGAATACTTAGTCTTCTGGAGAAGAGATGGAAATCGAGGAAGCGCTGAACTACAATATATCCATTGTGGGCCCTTTCCATCCTTTCGGTTGGCAGATAACTCGCGTCGGGTATGACTTAATGCGCTGCCTGTAAGACGAGAAGAGTACTCGAAGTCGAGCCCTAAACATCAAAGTTAATCGCCCTTAGCGGGACGCGTCTAAAAAGTCCATGCGCTGCTCAACGGAATCTGCTCAACTGGCTGTCGACTTAGCACGTTCTACGCATTGCAATTCAGCATGACCTCAATCACCAGTGCCGATACCATGCTTGCGAAATCATGCGTTCTTTCGGTCACTCTCAGAAGACCTTAGTGTGCGATGTGCTGCGAGCACGGCTTCTATAAGGATCGGAATCTCCTTCCGCATGCGCAACTTATTGTCAATCAGTCTAGCCTATCTTATGGTGACACTCTGTCACCACTGCAACGACGCTGCTAGCACTTGCAATTCATAGCATCTTTGAGCTTTTCCATAGCAACAAGCGTCTCATCGTCAATGGGAGGTGAATTTTACAGTGCTTTATCAGTTTGGCGAACCAGTTCCAGGAGAGTCAACCGGCTTCTCTACCGCTGCCATCAGCTGCATAACCAGCCAGTGTTGTGCTGGCTGATAACAAGGGTCGCTGTGTTCTGGTCGGACGGGGATGTTGTATGAGTGCGCGATCGTGTGCCTCTGCGGCTTCACGATCCACATGGCGCTGGGAAACAGGTATAGAAGGCAGAATCCGCCTTCCGCCTTCATCTCGTACTAGTGGAGTAGTGGAGCAGCTTGGTTTACTCTTCAGGAGTGCCGGTGGGAGATGATGCAATGTCTATATGCATGCATCGAGAGTTGTCGTGCATTGTACGCACGCATCTTTGGCGACGTTATGGCCGACATCACGGGACAAGAGGGGGTACGTTTGGAAGGTCGTGGGAGGGAGGTCGAACTCTCCATGTACTTGTACGGGAGGGCTAGATAGTAGTGTCGTCATTCAATATGTTGAAGACGAGCTACATACATGCATACTCGCAAAGTGTTTGAGGATATGGAAATTCGGGATGGAAGAAGGGTGGGAGGTGATGTCAGGGGTGTAGGAGATGTTGTGGTCGTGGTTGGCAGTGTGTTCGATTATGACGGGAGTGCGCTCTCGGGGATCCGCTCCCTTTGGGGAGTTTGACTTGGGAGATTTTCAAAGTCTACTTACCCAATTGCCTAGACCGTGAAAATGCAGCAGAATGCTGTCTCTCCATCCGAAACAGACACTAATAGACTATAACTGGGTAAGGAAAGCCGCAACAGCATTAACCATTTCCTCGGCTCCTTTCGTCCAACCGACGAAAGACCCGGCCAGAAATACATCATGGGGCGCATCATGAAGCACCCAATGTGCAACTTTGTTGCCAGAAACCCCCCGGAACCTCTCGACAAATTCGATGTTGGTATCGAGGATGACTTCGGCCCCCCCGGATAGTACGAAAACAGCCGTCTGAGTCGGAAACGGGTGCAAGCTTGGGGATAAGTACGGGCCGTCCAAACGCATGGGCGGCGGCGCAAATACCCGGTAACCCCAGGCCGCCATGCGTCCTTCAATGTAGTCGGTTTTTTGGTTGCGGTGTCTGTCGACATCTCGTGAGTCTGCCTCGAAAGTGGTGTCGACCGAGGGCGAAATCAACAGGCACGCTTTAGGGGTGGGTTGGCCTAGCTCGACGAGATAGCGAACTAGGCCTATTGCTAGGGTACCGCCAGAAGAGTCTCCTCCAACCACGATACGGTGTGGGGGAATGTGCAGCTCGTTGGTGAGATATAGGTACGATGTTATCGCATCCTGGAACGGCCCAGGCCACGGCGTCGGGTCATTCTTGTCGCCTGAAAGTCGGTATTGCACCCACAAGGAACGTGCCCCAGGTCCCAACCGAGAATTCAGGAGATCTGCAGCAAATCCACATTCGTCAGGACGGCCAGACATCCACATGAAAGATCCCCCATGGAAGTGAAGAGCCACAAGACTTTGTGACTCATTCCCATCTACTCCTTCCTCGAGGGGTTCCGGATACCACGTCGCACCAATTCTTTGCGGCTTCACCACATCGTGGGACAGCGGGCCTTGGTAGGCTTCGGGGGAGGCAGGCTTAATGATCACCCATCGTCTGCCGAGCTTGCCTGACTTCAAGCTCATATACTGCATCCAGCCTATGTCAGTGATTACCCCAAAAACTCTCCTCATGAGCCAGGTTTTGAGAGCTTGATCGTGTGTCCATTGCTTGCTTGGACGCAGAGAACTCGGAATATAGAGGATGGCGGAGAAGAGTAGTCCTATAAGGATTCTGATGATGCTAAGCAAAATCCAGATGATGGCACCAGGCGTTGTGGTACGCCAACCGCTCGGATTGGCATCTTCCTCTGCCACCTGGCGTGTCATATTAATAAGGGGAATCCTGGTTTCGCTGGCCGCGATCGCCTCTTGAGGAACGAAGAGACGAAAGGTCTCTGTCACGGTTCTGACATAATCTCCAGGGGTCGGTTGCGTAAAGTTGACAGAGCCTTATATACTACTAGACCAAACTCAGTCGCGAAGGTGAGGTAAAGGTATGTAAGCGTCCTGAGCAGCCTGGCAGATGGCGGTGCAGAGCGAGCAAGTTGAGCCACAGCTGAGCCGAAGTTGAGCCAGCGTTATTTTTGTAATATACAAAGTTTACGACGCTAACTAAGAGAGGAAATCAAAGTCGGCCATGAGCTGTATGTTCTTCGCAACTCACAAACCCTCAATACCACCGCCTGCCTACAGGCAAGGCGCTTAGGTTTTGTGTTCGTCTATCTCTCTAAATGACCACCCTTGCCACCGAGTCGTTTGATTGAATATGGATAATTATTTTGAGGAAAACCAATCTTATCGCTTGAGAAGGCTGGGCTACAAATATCTCGCTGTGACGAGCCATCCCTACTTTCCGAGCCCGAAGAACATAGCATTGAAACTTCACCTGCCAGCTGCGTTTTACGAGACTGGTCCAGCGGGTCTCTTAATCCGAAGCGTGCGATCGGATGTTTTATTCCGCCACAATTACCAGCTTAGGCTATACAATCAAAATGATGGATCGCGTCCAAAGAATAGTGGCTTCAAGATAGAGTAAAGAAGTGCCATGCATTTTGAAAGGCTTTGAACATGGCTAACTTCAATCGGGGATAGAGACCGATATCAATACACGGCGCTTCCAACTGGGCGACACATCCGACTATTGCGACTCGAGCCCGGCAAAGGCGAAGACGCGATCAAATGCTCATTTTCTACGCATGATCTCAGCATTGTACCACAATTTGTAGCCCTCTCCTATACATGGGGCACCAACACACCCTCTCAGCTCATCTCTTGCGAAGGAGCCTCCTTAGGTGTCACGCAGAACCTCTGGGAAGCCCTGCACCATTTGCGCCTTGAAGACAGGGCTCCACTCCTTTGGATCGACGCTCTTTGCATTCACCAGAATGATGGAGCCGAACGTAATGTTCAAGTCTCGATCATGGGAGAAATTTACTGTGCGGCATCCCAAGTTATCGTGTGGCTTGGGGAACCAACAGACTCTATCGTGAGCAGCTTGCATTTGATGCGGCAGCTTCGCGCCGTTGCTGAGTCGCCGGGAAGAGCTTCGTTGTTCGTCACGGACGACCCGTTCGTGGACAGTAAAACAGTGTCATTTTCGGACGGCGGATTGAGACTTCCGGAAAAGCACAGCCCGAAATGGAAGCAAGTTGAGGCCGTTTACTGGAGGCACTGGTGGACTCGAGCATGGGTAGTTCAAGAGCTCTGCCTCGCTCGCGAACCTATATTCACTTTCGGGCAGTGGAGACTTCGGGCCGAGGACGTCCTCACTACCGCTGCGTTCTTGCAGGAGAGTGGTATTGCGGCAGCAACGATGATCGATATCACGAATGCTGTCAGTCTCAACAATCTGCGCCAGATGCGCCTCAAGGGACAGAGACTAATCTTGCCTGACTTGTTGATGAAGACGAGATCACGCACCTCTGGAGATCCCCGCGACAAGGTGTACTCGCTTCTTGGTCTATGCAAAGAAGACGCGATAACCGTGATTCCAGACTATTCAAAGCCCACGGCGCAGGTCTACACAGAACTTGCTGTTCAATACCTCAGCGAAGGGGCTCTGGACTGTTTGACTGCGGTCTGCGATCCGAGATGGCGAGCGATCCCGGACTTGCCTTCTTGGGCCCCCGACTGGTCTGTAGCGTCGAGGGTACATGAGTTTCTTACACCGGGTGACAGTCTGACCACGAAAGCAAGTGCAGAATCTGAAGCTAACGTTCACTTCTCCTCAAACAACTCGGAGCTTCGCGTTACAGGCATGATCTTTGACTCGGTAAAGACAATCTGCTGGCCATATTTATTCCCTCAGATCGAAGAACAGATACTCTCCTTCCTTCCCCGCAGCGAAGATTATATGGGGAGTGCATTTTTCAAAAACATTTACGGTTCTTTTCGGCTGAGGCAATGGGAACGATTTGCGCTTGCTCTCAAACGTTATCCCTTGCAGGCATCACCGCCCAAAAGTAATCAGAACCACGCAAAAGAGATAATATATCAGGTGTACCTGCACACCATCACAGCAGGTGCATATCCGAATGAGGATCTGAAAGCAGCTTACGAATCATACGGGAAGATCCACCTCTTGCATCCACCTGACCTAGAAATCGCGGTCGCGGACCTGAAGAAGGCCATGGCGTTCCGGCCATGGATGGAGAAGGCTTGCACAGGTCGCAGAATGTTTCTGACGCGAAAGGGCTATCTTGGTCTAGCTCCGTACACCACGAAGAGGGGAGACACTGTCGCATTGCTTGCTGGTGGGAAGACACCTTACGTCTTGATGTCTGCGAAATATGGGAAGTTCAGGCTGAGAGGAGAATGCTATATTCATGGGATCATGCATGGGGAGGCGTGGAATGATGAGAGCAGCAAGCGAGAGATCTGTATTATCTGAATATATACCCTTCAGCGAACAGCGTATGATCCATAAAAAGCAAATTTTATACTAGTAGCATGTTTTCAAAGCTGTAGCCATTGGGCCAAAATGCGTGTGGGGAAGCTTTCAACGGTCTATCATCACTTGTCATGACTCCAATACAAGTACCCAATCAGAATGCGAGCCGTTGTTGGGAGATGTGAACGTATGGCTCGCACCCGCAGATGCTCCATCAAAATCAAATGCAGTATACGTCCCCGCAATCGGATCAAACCAACTTGCCTTTACATTTTTGCTTTTCAGGCGCAAAGCATTCATCCGCACCGTGACTGGCTTCCCAGTGGGGGTATACACCAGCGCATATTCTCCGCCAGTATCTCGCGTGGCCACCACGTGCTGATCATTGACGCCCGTGTCTCCCACAAGGATTTCCTGAGCGGGAACTCGAGAGAAATAGTCGCCTTTGCGGTCGCAGATGACTTTCTTGATGTTCTGCATCTGCGCAGCGCCGGGAGCTTGGAGAGCATCGACCCAGCTTTCTGCGGGACCGGATCCATCTTGCTCGTACAAACCAGGTACATACGCTTGCATAACGTTATCGTTACCATAGGTGGCTCCGGATGCCCCCGAGAACACCTTCAGATGGAATATTAGCGGTCCGGTCAAAATCGCATTGTGTAGAATCGTCAAGGAAAAATGCCCTACTTACTGCCTGGAAACTGCCAATGCGCACATCACTAGCATTCCAATAAGAATAAGTCGAATTCCCATTGTCGTAACGGCTTTCGTAGTGCGCCTCATTATCCACCAACGGCCGCCTCTTTGGACTCTGATACATGAGCTCAACGGGCTCATAGCCTCTTCTCGCATTCCACCACGGAATCGGTGGATTTGGTGGGAAGTCGGTATGCCCAGATTGGCTTGAGTCAAACGTTAACCACTGTCTATCGCCTAGCATCGCAGAGGCAAGCGCAATAGGTCCCGGTTCAAACCATTGGTTCGTGCAGTGGATCGTAATCATTGCCTCTTTGCCCTCGCCGCTGATGAGGCCTTCGGCGAGCTCGTCGTACACAGGACTCCAGTCTGTGAATTTGAGCTTCGGCGCAACACCGCCGAACGCGTAGTTGGCCTTCACGGCGGTCTTGTTAGTCCACCATGGATTTGTGTCTGCGACGAGGATCTTAGGAAGGCCTGGGTAGCGCTTCCCGATGAACGTGGCGAATGTGCGGGCGTTGGTCGAGTTGATCGGCCCAGGCAGATTGTCTACACGGACCTCTCAATATTGTGCTCTTTGACTCGGAAGCCGTAGCACCATACCACTTGAGTGAATATATTGACCCCATGCAGGCACCATGGCAACCCGAATGCCCCTTTTCCACGCAACCTCCACAACTGAGTCGATGTGAGCCCAATACGCCTCGTTAGGCTTCGTCGGATCCTCTTCGATAAAGGGCAGATCGCCTTGCCTGTTCGGATTATCGATGCTGAAGATCTCAGTGTCTATACCACCATCCCTCAGCGGGTCACATACCCAAACTGTGTAAATCCAACTGCTAGCACTATATTGAAGCCCTTCGCGGCGCGATCGTCGAAATATGTCTCCGCATCCGACAAGGTCAAGCGGTGGAATAGGCCCCATGATGTATCAGCCTGCCAGAAGAATGGTTCTCCCTTCGAGTCCGCGAAGAAGCGTCCTCTAGGGCTAAGCTTGAGGCCATATCCGGGGATGTTGATGGCGCTGACAGCAAATGCAAATATAGAAGCCAGCTGGACGAAATGAAGACGCAAGGATGACAACATCCCGTATGAAGCTGGCCAATATTCCGACAAAGGAGAGCGGACATGATGGACGGAATAGATATACCTAGACTACAATGGAGATACCAAAGTTGCCAGCTACTTCCAAGGTTGCCCCATAGAAAGGCTTGTATCGTACGGAATATTTCCTCGAATCAAACACAAGCGCTTCGTAGTTATATGGCGGGCTAAAATGGCCTTGGCGAGAAGCATATAGTGGTACGTGTCGGAGGAAAAGGAATGTTTGCCATGACAGCCGAGAGAACTTCGAAATATCTGTGGGGATCCGGGGTAAATAGGGGCGAGACACGCTCGAGGGTGACAAAATAGCTTGGCTATTATTGCTGTCGAAAGGGTGCGGCAAACACGAGTTGTGTCTTCACTTTATCATTGAAAGCTCGCTGTGGTAACACTAGCTGGTCTTTATAAAAACTACGTAGTTGCAATGGAATAAAACTCCTTTTGCTAAAAAAGTCATTCGTCCTAATAGGTCATCATTCTCCACTTCTGGCGCAACTTTTTTGTAACACTAGAGCAAGGCGGGCTAGTTCGAGCATAAATAGTAGCACAGAGGATCTTTGTTTTAATTTTGGAGAAATGGTCGATCCTTGATTTTTTATGGCTTTTGCTCATCATGAGTGCATTAAAAATTCTAGAGTAAGATACAACATTGTCCGTGTTGCTGCCATTCTTTCTCCATTGTATCCCTGACCTGAAACTGCGCCAATTCAGCTTCGGTCGATAAAATGGGCACAGCAAAATGTGACTCGCCGGTGATTTATTCTCCAGATAAGGTAGAGCGAGCAGGCAGGGAAGCCAGATGGGCAAGCCATCTCCTTGTGGCCATTAACAATGCCCGCTAGCCTTGCACATTGACATGAGCGCTGCTGTTCAGCAGCAGCTCAACGATTACCTCTTGGCTCCGTCCGATGCTGCCTGCAGCGGATTGTCATTGCTGACCTTACGCGTCGACGTCACTTCGGGATCCCGAGCCTCTCAGTATCTTTGCCCCTAACAAGAGCATCAGCTTCGGCGACGTTGAAGACGCCACGTTCATCTGTTAGCTCGTCTTTAAGTCCAAAGTAGGTAGGGTGCGCTGTGTCGAATGGCCTATGTCTCAAGTGGACGGTGACTTGAAAGCGTCCTTATAGTCGATTCTGAAGTTGTTCCCGACGTTAAGTCTCGGTGGGAGAGGGCCAAATTTTTCGTATTCTACGGGCTCTTCGAAAAGAGGATAGTATTGTAACGATAAAATGTCGTCTTTAGCACTACGCGCATCCGCTATCGCGATAATGTCGTATTCGATAAATTTGACCTGAGGCCCCATCTCCAGCGACCATTGCTGGCAGTCCTCCTCTGATGCGCCTATAAAATCTGTCTCAAGGGTCTCGTCATCTTTCAGCTCTGTCTTAAGGCGAGGTCTCTCGCTTGGACAAGCGCGCGAATCGGCGAGGTAAAAGTTCCTCGGATCTCTGGCGTGTAAGAGTTTACGAGCGAACTGTAAACCGTCGGTAAGCTGCTAGCATATAAAATATTGTTACAATGACTTACAGGCTTAGCTTCGTCGGCAATGCAGAAGAGCAAGGGGCGGGCCATAATAGACTGAGATCTGGAGACTGAATAGGAACTTGGCAATCAGCTTCGTCAAATTGCTAGGTTGTAAATTGTGGAGCCGCTGAGAAGGAGAGCGAAAACAAGGGGAAATAAGTCGTGTACAACGGTCTTGTTGAAGCTAAATCTTTCAGGATACGGTAATGCTTCGGCGCGGAGGTTGATCTTTCGGCTTGAGATTCAAAGATTGAAGCGTGTTTCTGAGGACTTGAAGTCAGGAATCTGCTGGCATATACAATGCTGGTGAACGCCGGTTGATTGCAATTAAATACGTGGTGATGATCAGAGAATAGGTCGAATTCGATGACGTGTCATACGTCACCCCGCTACGCACTTTGCACGCCGCGAGTTCTGCAAAACTGCACTTGCAGCCACCACAGAGGGTCAAATCAATGTGAGGAGGTTATTGGACTTTCAATAATTGCACGCGAATGCGCTCTCCTGACAATTCTCTTTACTTGGGGTTCTTTGACACCGCGCCCTCGTCTTCGTCTAAGGCTCCCCACTAAAAAGCGTGCGCGGCCTGATCCCAAATGACCCAAATCTCAAATGGCCTACGTGCGGGTACAGAAGGGAAACCTTGCTGTCCTTGATATCTAGTTCCGAAAGCCGCTCCAGATCCCTTTTCTTAGATGCGTCATTCACGACAAGCCATAGGGTAAGCCGTGATAGAGATGACTCTGTAACAAGGCTTTCGAGCTCTTGCGCGACCTCCTGATTGATCTCGAAGTTCGACTCCAGATTCAGCTCCTCAAGGGACTCTGTATGAAGGCGAAGTGCGCGCAGCATCGGAGCAGTGAGAAAAGTGTGCTTGGACCTTTCCGAGCTGATTGTGCAAATGCTAAACTTCCGCAGCGGCTTCAGACCAGCAAGAACTTCGGGACAGAACGACATCGAATGAGGTTGGCCATACCACATGGGTGTAGTGTTTGCGGCGAAGAAGATCCTGATTGAGCTGAGCCGAGGAAGGGACTGGAGAATCGATAGCAACTCATTCGATGATGTCTTTGAGAATCCGCTGAATTCGAAGTGTTGCAACTGCTGTAGCCGCGGCAGGAAGTCGAGGTGCAGAAGTGCATTGTCGATTGCAAAGCCTTCAAGGTCAGTACAGCAAATGGATACAATCCTGGCGAGGAGCTCTTGTTCGGCTTGGACATGACCGAATGGCACATAGTCAAAGGGCCTCGGGCCGACTCCCAGCTGAAGGTATTTCAGATGTGCCACCGTCTGGAATGCGTTAAGAAGCGCACTGAATGGGTCAGTTTGAGGATGGCGCATCTTGTTCCTGGAGGATTTCAGACGCTTCAGACGGGTCAAAGTGCCTTGAATTAATTTTTCGCGCTGCGGCAACGGGCGTAATGGTGCTAGGAGCCGAAACCCAGTGCGGAACCCCAAATACTCTTTCCACACGCGTTCGCAGTCCGGATCTCCATTTGATTCCCATTTGACATCCGTTAGTTTGTGAGCGAGGTCTTGCAGAGTCGTGTCCGGAGCCTCGATTTGAGCTGTCTTCAAGAATGGGATGAGCAGTTCCGAGTTGGGACAACCTTGGGTCCATGTGCAGAATTGCTGAACATTCCGAAAACTAGGCAGGTCTTGAAATGCGATGGGGAGCGCCTCATTGCGGATCTGTCTACAAACCCGTAGTAGATGCAGATATGTCTTGGATTGATAACCTTGACCTTTGTCGAAGACGGTCTCGTAAATTTGGAGGCGTAGCTCTACAGGAAGCTGCAGCAAGCGAGACTGCGATTTTGACATGGCCAGATTGAACGTCGAGATCTGCTTACATCTGAGAGGATGCCGTTTCTCTCACAGTAAATCCCTTCGAGTCTGATTCTGAGTCAGAGTCAGAACGGTCGAGAAGAGATATTCGTAGGTGGCAAGAAATAGAGTAGCCCGAAGGCGTTATCAGGCAGCGATGATGTCCAGATTCCAGACAGAGCTTCCGTTGGGATCGATGACTACCTCGCAACGTTCTTCGAAAAGTTGAAAGGACAATACAAACTATTCTTGGCCATCCTATAGAGATGGGATAGTAGCGAAGTGAAGTGTTTCACGTGGATATATCAGGTGGAAGAGAGCTCGGGAGTGACGGCTGCGCAGAAGGTAGATTCCTTGTTCCGTTTATGGCTAAGCGTGAGCTAGGGTCAGGAGGTGGAGTGTGACGAAAATGTTGGCCCCAACTTTCACGACACTGAATAGATACAACCAGACGTATAGTCTCTATGACTAACAACGAAGTTTCCAGAGATAATTCCACCCACGTTACCGTGCAAGAGCTGCTCCCTTTTAAGCATTTTGTCACAACTGGAATATCATGAATCTTCCAGAATCAAACCGGATCTTTCTCTCTACCAAACTTCTTCAATGGCTTCCCTTGGAGGAATCCAAAGTCCAGAGGATCCCACCTTTAGTAGAACAGTTTCTGGTACCATTAACTCTGTCAGGTTTGGAGGATCTTCATCCCAGTACCAGCGAGACTTGCCCTTGCCTCTATCGTCCGTGTAGTGAGTGATAAATATGCTCTGACGGAACACCATCGCAACAGATGCCATTGCAGCTTAGTTCAACGATCTGGAGACTCATTCTTGTTCCGGGGTTCCACTTGCGAAACCCTGCTTGCTTCAAGATGCGTAGTGGAGCAAGCCAAAGTGTATTATCCGTGCGATATTTTCTTCCACCCTAAACCCTCTCATGGACGTCTATCTCAAGCCCGGTGAGTATATTCCTCCAAAGTCTCAGAGGAAGCCCTCTCTATAATGAAAAAACTGCAGGCACAACCCCAATATTAGACGGATGAGGCAGTGCTAGTATGTTGATTGAACATAGGCCGCAGGAAATGAGACTGATGATGATGACGGAAAAGCTGGTCAGAGCTTCCAAGACGCTGAGCAGCTTCAATGTGTAGCCTCCAGGGCCAACAGCCCATGGAAGTTATTCAAGTGTTCGCTATTATTTAGTATACTCCGGAGCGTAGAACCAATCTTTCAGAGGCAGCACTGCTGACCTTGAAGTGAAAGAGCTGGTCGCCCTTAGGCGTTGCCGTCTGTCTGTCGGTCAACTGGTAGTCTATTTTGTCACCCTCGGGTCATTCTTAGCCCAGCGATCACCTTGCACTACTTCTAATATAGACTCAGTATTATCTAAAACAATTGAGAGAGAATGAAAAGTTTGAATATTTGACCACGTGCGAGGTCTGCTGTTCCTGCATCACAAGATCGCTTGGCGACGAGCACGGGCTTTTGTGGCTTGATCTGATGCGTCATACACTTTGAACTTTTGCAAAGACGCACATCTTCTTCTCTCCTCAGACTTCCTCAATTCCATTCTCTGTCTTGCGAGTTTCATACCGTGAAAGTGCAAAACTTTGTGTTTAGTGCCCTTCTTGCACAGGTTCACTTGACCAGCCACCCCCTTTTCGGGAGTGGGTGAAGAGGAAGAAGCTCTGACACTTTCAGCAAAGAATCAGTTCCTTTCATTGAGCAAGCACAGTTTCTCTATACGTTTTGCACAACTCTCATTGGGACCTATCAGATACGTTTCAAACATGTCTGGTCGAGTCCTCCGCCCTCGAGCGACGAAACAAGCCCCTGCAGGTACCCCGAAGCTCGGTGAACCGCAGCAACTCTCCAGCCCGCCGACGACACCTGCTCCAGCCAAGCGTGCACGAGGCAAAGTCAATGCAAGCGAAAAGGTAGTTCAGACTCCATCGGCGGATACCATCACTTCGAACACCTCCCGTAAACGGGCCCGCAAAGCAGCAAAAGTCGAAGACGATCCTTACGAGCTCCCTCACAATCTGGGCAGACTGGTTCCACCAACACCAGTAGCTGATGATGACGATGAAGAGCTCCAAGTGGATGACGGGTCACCAAAGAAGCGCCCACGCACCCGGAAGCCCGCAAAACCGGTTATACCTTCCACTACCGATGCAGAAGTACAAGCACTCGCCGCCAAAGTCGGCCTCACTGCTCCCACTACCTCCAGCGCCTCACCATCCAAGAAGTCCAAGGCGAAAGAACACGCGCTCCAACCCGGCATATCACCATACCCAACCTACCCGCACCCTACGGCTGAAGAATGTCACGAGGTGACTCGCGTACTGAGCAAGCTGCACGGCGAAGTCGCACCACCCGCGCAGATTCCCATGCCGAGTCTCACAGTCGCAGGATGTGGAGAAGTGCCTTCTGTCCTCGACGCCTTGGTGCGCACGCGGCTAAGCGCTAATACCAGCAACAACAACTCGAGCCGTGCATTTCAGGGCATCGTACAGCGCTTCGGGGTGAAAGAGAGTGGAATCGGCAAGGGCAGCGTGGACTGGGATAAGGTGCGCCGTAGCAACGTGAACGATTTGGAGGAATCGATTCGCGCGGGTGGGCTGAGCAAGATTAAGAGCAAAGATATCAAGCAGATTCTGGATTTAGTGTACGAGGAGAACCAGGCGCGTGCTGCGGCGCTCAGAGATCCCGAGAACGATCCGAAAGGCGCGGAAAGGGAGAGCGAAGGCGAGAAGAATGTTGAGGTTGCGAAGGCGGAGGAGGGCGTACTGAGTCTAGATCATTTACATTTGCTGGGCGATGAAGAGGCATTCAGGAAGCTTGTTAGTTATCCCGGCATCGGTCCGAAAACGGCAAGTTGTGTGATGCTGTTCTGTATGAAGAGGGCCAGTTTTGCCGTGGATACCCATGTTTTCAGGCTTTGCAGGTGGCTAGGGTGGGTTCCGAGTCAGGAGTGGGTGGATGAGCAGAATGGGATTGCTGCGGAGGAAGCAAATGGAATCGACGGAGCCGAGGAGTCGCCGAAGAAGAAGAGCAAGAGAGTCAAGGGCATGCCGAAAGTAGACCGAGAGACGTGCTTTCACCACTGCGAGGCTCGAGTGCCAGGCGAGCTCAAATATCCGCTTCACCAGTTGCTAATTAAGCATGGCAGAACCTGCCCAAGATGTCGCGCTATCACCGGCGAGGCGAGCAAGGACTGGGACAAAGGATGCGTGATTGAGAAACTGGTGAAAAGAGACGGTGTCAAAAAGGCATCTGGCAAGATGAAAGTCGAGTCTGAAGAGGACGAAGCTGAGGAATGGGAAGAGGACGATGCAGATGACTGAGTATCGGGTCTCCATAATTCAAAGTTCTGAGCGGCGAATGCGGACCGGCAAAATATGGAGCTTGCAGATAGGGTATGTTCCGCATTAAATTCTAGCAGATTTTCTGGAAGTTACGCACGAAAATGTGAAAATAACGCAGTCGCATTCGTCTGACCTAAGAAATGTGCATTTCCCGTTGTGCGGTGGTCCCAGTCGAAACACTATTCGTAGAATCTCACCAGAACTCGGACTGCGCGGTTTTTTATCCTCTGTGCGCTGAAACCGCTGCTAGCAGAACATCAGAGCCAGTCTTTTGGATTGCGAGACGTTCAAAGATATTGTTCAATCTCGCTTCACCAACTGCGCGCAGGGTCCGGAACGTTGGTGGTGTTGATACTCCGAAGACCCGCCTGTAACTCGGAGGTGTCGGATGGCACGCTTTTTAGCGCATTCGAAGGATGAAGTCCCTTCAAGCAGAATTAGTTACGGGTGGCGTCTGTTCCTGCGTCGTCTTTTCCTGCTACGCTACGGTCGAACTACCCTTTCGATACGGAATACGATAGTCCCCGTATTGCCGTCCTGTCATGTTTAGTCAATTGCAATATTTCCGTGGAAGTCTCGCATTCTTCTAGAAGCCCGGGAGAACCAGGGTGGGGACATAGGGCTGAGGAGCGTTCCAAGCAAGCTTTTATTCCCACAGCGTCCCACCTATCGCGCCTAGCTGTGTCCGAGGGCCGCGAGACGCGCCGTAGCCTGTAGGAATGAGGAATGTAGGTGCGGATGCAATTAGCAATGAAATTTGAGCAGGATTGCATCAAGCTAGCGGGCTACACCAACACTCCGTTGCCGGAGGGGGAAAGTAGCTCAATGTACCGAAGGGACAGGTGCTCGTGTGAGGATGCCAGACGTGGAGAAGATGCGCCATTTTCCAGCGCCTTGCTGCCTGCACACGCCGGTTAAATTTCGGTATCACGAAGAATTCTCGGTGCGCGTGCTGGTCGCGTGGGATGCTCTCATCAGCTCTTCACCGCCCAACTCGAGGCATTGCGGCTCTTTCAGCCTCGAGGCACGTTGCTGGCGCGCGCCCACTTCGAGGATTCCGGCCAAGGTCGACGACAAATTCGCTCGGCAGCCGAAAATGTGATCAGTTGAGAGCGCGTTGGAGTGCGCCTGTGAGAGGAGCTGGACCCATGTCCGGGCGTCCACGATCGGGCCGCCTGCATCCGCATCGTCGACACGACGTCATTGGCATGGCCCTCCCACGATGACACCGGCACATCCTGGCCTCTCTCTTCAACCGCTGCCAATGAAGCCTTGCACAAGCGACGCCAATAGCCTCATCAGGCAGCACTAGCCAGAGACAAGCTTCGCAGATCACGGGCAGCTCGGTACGCGGGGCACGACAGACGCCTGGACATGCACCTCGATTGCGTTCATTGCTTTGTTCCGCAGCGCCTTGGCCACCTCGACTCGTTGGCCCCCCCTCCGTGAACAGGCTTGCCGTCCAGTGCGGAAAATCGCGCAGACCAACGCTCCTCGTCTTCGCTCCATCGCTGAATTGGCAGTGAGCACCGAGCAAATCGCGGCCGGCCGTCCTGCGTTGCTAGGGCCAATTCATGGAAATGCCGATGACATTCTGCAGGGTCGGTGCTACCCATTCGATCCAATGACGACGGATCGAGCGGCAGTCGCTCTTGCCCATTACCGCCAAAATACGTTCATACTGATGAAGGGATTGTTGAGACGGCCGCGATGATGTCCTCATCCTGTAGCGCCCGCGTGTCCGTGCAGGCCCTCAGGCAAGTAGGAATTTTCGGTTGCAGCCCGTGGGTGGCAGGGTGGAGGTATACGTGCCGATGAGGATATATACACCCTCTCGCTCATCGATACTTGGTCTTACACCTGCGTCTCTTTTCTATCTGTCCCCTCTCCACTCTACCTGGTGTGATCATTGACGGGTTGTGGGTGTCGTAGGTTTGAAGAGTTACTTCTTCCTCACCTATCAATTGCTGTTGGCTTAGCTGTCACCTCCAATTGCATTTCTAAAGCTGTCTTTCTACTTCGCCACATAAGTACATCGGCCAATTGAATACTCACCACCCATTGGTGGCCAACCCTCGCAACCATGTTCAACAGGCATAAGGATAAGGACGTCGAGAGCGGCGCGTCCACGCTCAATCGTCAGGAGTCGGACGAATACAACAACCTCGACGAGTACACGGCGCTCCAGAAGTACATCACCACCTACCGCGATCCGCGAAGAGGCAGCGTCGTTGCAGGAGACGACTTGCAAGCAGATGCAGATGACGCTCGCAAAGCTCACCCTTGGTGGGCTTTCTGGCGTCGCGGGAACTCCAAGCGTGCAACAGGATTCGATACTGGCGTCGTGCCGGAGGAGTGGTTGGACGTCGACATCCACCAAGGTATTAGGGGCTCAGACGTCGAGCCAAGGAGAAGGGAGCATGGATGGAATGAAATCCAGACTGAGAAGGAAAACATGTTCTTGAAGTTCCTTGGTTATTTCACTGGTCCTATTCTTTACGGTAGGATTCACAATCCCGCATATGACAAATTGGTAGTTACTAACTCCCACTCTCACAGTCATGGAACTTGCTGTCATCCTCGCTGCTGGTCTTCGCGACTGGGTCGATTTTGGTGTCATTATCGGTATCTTGATGCTTAACGCTATTGTCGGTTGGTACCAGGAGAAGCAAGCCGCCGACGTCGTTGCTAGCTTGAAGGGCGACATCGCCATGAAGGCTACGGTTATTCGTGACGGCAAAGAGCAGGAGATCCTTGCTCGTGAAATTGTTCCTGGTGACGTTGTGAGTATTTCTGACTTCTTTTGTTTTACATTTACAGCGCGGCAAACTCACATCTGGTCAGGTTATCATTGAGGAAGGTTCAACTGTTCCAGCCGATGCCCGATTGATTTGCGAATACAGCAAGCCCGAAGACTTCGCCAAGTACAAAGAAATGAAGGACCACGACGACTTGCCTGATGAGAGCGACCCTGAAGCTGGCGAGAAGAAGGACGAGGACGAGGACGACATGGATGACGAGCCCGAGCACTCTGGCCCTCCAATTGTTGCCGTTGACCAGTCCGCTATTACTGGAGAGTCTCTTGCCGTCGATAAGTACATGGGTGACACTGTTTACTACACGACTGGCTGCAGGCGCGGCAAATCCTACGCTGTGGTTACTGCCTCTGCCAAGCACTCCTTCGTTGGACGTACCGCTTCGCTCGTCGAAGGCGCTGAGGACCAGGGCCATTTCAAGGCTATCATGAACTCCATCGGTTACAGTCTGCTTGTCCTCGTCGTGTTCTGGATCCTCGCGGCTTGGATTGGCGGCTTCTTCCGTCACTTGAAGATCGCTACTCCTGAGGACAGCTCCGTGAACTTGCTCCACTACGCTCTGATTCTTCTCATTGTTGGTGTCCCTGTCGGTCTGCCTGTTGTTACTACCACGACTTTGGCTGTCGGTGCGGCGTATCTTGCAAAGCAGAGGGCTATCGTGCAGAAACTGACTGCCATTGAATCGCTTGCCGGTGTCGATGTGCTCTGCTCCGACAAGACTGGTACCCTTACGGCCAATCAGCTCTCTATCCGCGAGCCGTACGTTGCCGAAGGCCAAGATGTCCATTGGATGATGGCTTGTGCTGCTCTGGCTTCGTCTCACAACATCAAGTCGCTCGATCCCATTGACAAGGTTACAATTCTTACTCTCCGCCGTTATCCCAAGGCACGTGACATCCTAAAGCAGGACTGGAAGACCAAGTCCTTCACTCCATTCGATCCTGTCAGCAAGCGTATCACCGCGGTTGTTGAGCTCGATGGCGACAAGTACGTCTGCGCAAAGGGAGCACCAAAGGCTATTCTCGCCCTTACAAATTGTGACAAGGAGACCGAGACACTTTTCAAGCAAAAGACTACGGAGTTTGCTCGCCGTGGTTTCCGCTCCCTTGGTGTTGCCTACCAGAAGAACGATGGCCAATGGATCCTCCTCGGTCTGCTCTCTATGTTCGATCCCCCTCGTGAGGACACTGCTCAGACTATCGTTGAGGCTCAACAGCTCGGTGTTCCGGTCAAGATGCTTACTGGTGATGCCATTGCCATCGCTAAGGAAACTTGCAAGATGTTGGCTCTCGGAACCAAAGTGTACAACTCCCAGAAACTGATGCACAGCGGTCTGAGCGGCACTGCGCAGCACGACTTCGTCGAACGGGCTGATGGCTTTGCTGAGGTCTTCCCTGAGCACAAGTACCAAGTCGTCGAAATGTTGCAGCAGAGAGGCCACTTGACTGCCATGACTGGTGATGGTAAGCTTTTTGGCTCGAAAATATGTCTACGAACTACGCTAATAGTACGACTACAGGTGTCAACGATGCTCCTTCGCTGAAGAAGGCTGACTGCGGTATTGCCGTCGAAGGTGCTTCCCCAGCTGCCCAAGCCGCCGCAGATATCGTTTTCCTCGCCCCCGGTCTGTCCACTATCGTCCTGGCTATCAAGACTGCCCGTGAGATCTTCCAGCGCATGAAGGCCTATATCCAGTATCGTATCGCGCTCTGCTTGCACTTGGAAATCTACCTCGTGACCAGCATGATCATCATCAACGAAACCATCCGCGTCGAGCTTATCGTCTTCTTGGCCCTGTTCGCTGATCTGGCCACCGTCGCAGTCGCTTACGACAACGCTCACAGCGAGTCGAGGCCCGTAGAATGGCAGCTGCCTAAGATTTGGATCATCTCTGTCATCCTCGGCATACTGCTTGCGCTTGGCACTTGGGTCATCCGTGGCACAATGTATCTCCCTAACGGCGGTATCGTTCAGAACTTTGGCTGCGTGCAAGAGATCCTCTTCCTCGAAGTCGCGCTCACTGAGAACTGGCTCATCTTCGTCACTCGTGGCGGCAAGACCTGGCCCTCATGGCAGCTCGTCCTCGCCATTCTCGGTGTTGACGCCATCGCCACCATCTTCTGTCTCTTCGGCTGGCTCTCTGGCGGCGTTGATCCCGCTACCAACCCGCATGACAACTTCCACCAGCGCCAGGATGGCTGGGTCGACGTCGTCACTGTCGTCGTCATCTGGGCCTACTCCATTGGTGTTACCATTGTCATCGCCATCGTGTACTTCTTGCTCAACCGCATTAGATGGCTCGACGACTTAGGCCGCAAGGATAGGTCCAGGAAGGATCCCAAGATCGAGAACATCCTTGCTGCGGTTAGCAAGCTGGCCATTGAGCATGAAAGTGACGGAAATGGCAAAGATCATTACACCCTGGTTACGAGGGCCCAGGATGATGATGACGACGAGTAGATTTGATGTGGCTTAGTGTGGTGGGTGTAGAAGGTGGTTGTGGTGAAGGGTTTGAGAGTGACTCTGGGAGTCAAGGCGCGTCACTGAAAGTGAAGGAAGAGATGTCGGAAGGACATCTCACGAGCGTACAAAGGTAATGAATTTTTTCTTGTCCATATCATCTAACGGCAACGGGTGGGAATACCATGATAGACTGTACTATAATACCATTTCGTACTTAATATCAAAATCCAAAAGCGAACATTGAAACATACTCAGACTTTCCCCGTCTTCGACGCCTCCGCTGCTGTGACTGTCGATGCGATCTCCGCCAAGGGCCATGTCAATCCCACAAACCAAGAAAGCCTTTGTGGCATTGCAGAAGCAAAGCAAGATGATCGAAATATCACAACTCTCAACAAATGCAGAGGTGCCGAAATCGGTCACAGAGGGCTTTCTTTACTTCTTCCTCAGTCGATCAGCTGACTCAGGGTTGACCCACCTGCAGAAGCAAATTCCATACGTATGGCACCTGCAAGGCCCCGAATCTAGATCTTCGGCTGCACAGCGTCGATCGGGGCGCCGACAAACCGTCATCAGTGCGACCCTTGTATAAGGTTGGGCATATGGATACGAATGAAGGATTTGGCGAACCGCCGAAAGGTGAGACCCTCACAGAATGACAACAGAGACGTGGAACGATCTTTTGAACACTCTTGAAATTTCGAAGTAAACCTGATCTGACGCCAATTGGTGCCCTAGTATGACAACAGCCCCTTACACAGTTGCAGTGCCATCTAAACATCTCCTGTAAGAGTCACCTTTTTGTGCAACGCAGCATGCTTTGGTATTTTGCCTCTCTCTCTCCCCTTTTTAGTGCTAAACTGGAAACTTTCATCCCGTCATCTCAAATCATGCTCTCTACAGCTCGTCGTGGTCAGCCGGCTCATCATCGCCGTAGTCGGGCATGCCTCCAGCGCCGCCGGCGGAGCCGTACAGCTTGCTGGTGATCGGGTAGGCGACATTGCTGAGCTTCTCCTTCTGCTCGTCAAAGTCCTCTGTCGTGGCAGTGGCCGCATACTCTTCGAGCCAGTCCTGGGCTTCCTTGACGGCTTCCAAAATCTGTTGCATTCATTAGCATTGTCTCATTGTGGTTTCATGGGCAGTGAATGACTTACGGTATCCTTGTCCTCCTCGTCAATCTTGCCGCCAAGGCCCTCGTCGTCGTTGACCTGGTTCTTCAGGCTGAAGGCGTAGTTCTCGAGACCGTTCCTAGCCTCGATCTTCTCCCTCGTGGCCTTGTCCTCCTCGGCGTATTTCTCAGCCTCGGCAACCATACGGTCAATTTCCTCGGTGCTCAAGCGGCCCTTGTCGTTTGTGATGGTGATAGACTCACTCTTGCCAGTGCCCTTGTCACCAGCACTAACCTTCAAGATACCGTTGGCATCGAGTTCAAATGAGACCTCGATTTGCGGGACACCACGAGGCGCAGGAGGAATACCGGTGAGCTCGAACTTGCCGAGGAGGTTGTTGTCCTTCGTCATGGAGCGCTCGCCTTCGAAGACCTGGATCAGGACGACCGGCTGGTTATCCGCAGCGGTAGAGAAGATCTGGCTCTTGCGAGTCGGGATGGTCGTACCACGCTTGATCAGCGCTGTCATAACGCCACCGGTCGTCTCAATACCGAGAGTAAGCGGGTTCACATCCATGAGGACGATACCGGAAGTGGAGTCCTGGCCAGAGAGAATACCACCCTGAACAGCGGCGCCAAAGGCGACGGCCTCGTCGGGGTTGACCTCCTTGCGGGCCTTCTTGCCAAAGTATTCCTCGAGCATGTTCTGAACCTTGGGGATACGGGTAGAGCCACCGACGAGAACGATATCATCAATCTCACTCTTCTTCAGCTTAGCATCCTTAAGGACCTGCTCGACGGGCTTGAGTGTCTTCTTGAAGAGGTCGTTGTTCAGCTCCTCGAACTTGGCGCGGGTGAGCGTCTCAGACAAGTCGTTACCGTCGTGGAAGGATTCGATTTCGATGCGAGTGGACATCTGCGATGAACTGTGAAATTGGTTAGCTGAAGGTAGTAGCGCAATTGCATGCGTGTGTAGCTCACAGTGTGCGCTTGGCCTTCTCAACCTCGCGCTTCAGTTTACCCATCGTCTTGGGGTTCTTGGCGATATCCGCATTGTTCTCTTTGTTGTACTTCTTGACGAGGTAGTTCACAACACGCTGGTCAAAATCCTCACCACCAAGATGGGTATCACCAGCCGTCGCCAGCACCTCGAAGACACCATTGTCGACAGTCAAAATGGACACATCGAATGTACCACCACCAAGGTCGTACACGATGATCTGGCGCTCATTCTCGCTCTGCTTGTCAAGGCCGTATGCGAGTGCTGCGGCGGTAGGTTCGTTAACGACACGTAGAACGTTCAGGCCGGCAATGGTACCGGCGTCCTTGGTGGCGGCACGCTGGGAGTCGGTGAAGTAAGCCGGCACGGTGACGACGGCGTTGGTAACCTTCTCGCCGAGATAGTTCTCTGCGACTTCCTTCATCTTGCCAAGGACCATGGCAGAGACTTCTTCGGGAGTGAAGGTCTTATCCTCTCTGTAGTGAAAGTCAGCGCATGCTCGCAATGTCCACTGCAGCCGTTCTATATTGTGTCAACTCACCCTTTGACATCGACTTGTACTTTTGGCTGTCCACCCTTGTTGATAACCTTGAACGGGAAGTGCTTGATATCGGCCTGTACTTCCTTCTCATCGAACTTGCGACCAATCATACGCTTGACGTCGAAGACTGTCCGACGAGGATTGCTGGCAAATTGATTTTTCGCTGCGTCGCCAACAAGACGCTCGTCGTCTGTCCATGCGACCCATGACCTAAGAGACAATGCATTAGCTTATGTTCCTTGACCCGCGGAATCTGATGGTGGCGCAGAAAATGCCACGTTGAAGGTACACTTACGGTGTGATACGGTTACCCTGATCGTTTACCAAAATTTCGACCTTGCCGTTCTTCATGATGCCCACACAGCTATACGTTGTCCCCAAATCGATACCAATGACGGGTCCACTGACTCCAGTGTCCTTGTCATCCTTCAGTGGCTGCTGGTCTTCTGCTCTAGCAGTCGTCGCTAATAGTAGCATGGGAAGGCATAGAACAAGAACGAGATAGGCGGCCGTCATCCACGTAAACCGCGGCGACGAATTTCTCGATCGTCGAGCCATGTTGTGTGTGATGTGTAGGGTGTGAGGTGGGAGACTCGAGGGAAGATGGCAGCTCGATCGAGCTTTGGAGAAAGAAAAGTTAAAGGCAGGCGCGGGGAGGTGTTGCCAATGCTTTCTAAGTGAGAGAGGGAGTGTAGAGAGAAGAAGGGCGGCTGCTTGCAGTGCAGAGCAAGGTCGGGTTGGAGGAAGTTGAAAGAAAGTGCGTGGGTTGCACCGTGGAGATTTTTAAATGGACATGGTGTTGAAGACAGCTGTACCTTTTCGGGGGCTGGTGGCGCTGACATAACACAAACCGCCTCCGCGGCGCAGGAACAAGCCAAAATGCCAATTGGCCTTTTCCTCAGTCCCCTATGTGCGCGGCAACACCTATTGGACACGTTGCAACTGCTCTATTTCAAGCTCAGATCTTGCCAGATTTGAGGCGCAAGGTTTCTCCCTTGACTCATCTGGATTTTTAGGTGGTATGTGCGGAGAATCTTAAAGCATCTTGTCGAATGCCTCCAAAGCCTTTCTCGTCTGTTCCAGTTGACGACGTGAGACACCCATTTCGCTTTCTCACAATCAACTCTGGTCACGTGGGGTTAAAGAGAAGGACTGTAGTCGATTCTATGCCATAAAATGTTGTGGCACGAAAAGATTTTGCTCTTTAAAATAAGCGAGAGCGTCGCTGAAAGCTGGACTCGATGTGCCTCAGAGAGCATTTGTTATGACTGCACGAGTTCGATGACTATCATTTGCATTGATTGAAGAGACTGTGCGTCCCAACGTTTCAATTACTTCTACTCACGGCTCAGCTATTCCGTCAAGCTCGAGACGAGGTCCACCGAACAACCTTAAAATGGAACACGATTAAGGCCTGATGCTTTATGTATCGCCCCATCCCAACTGGCCACAAATTGTCAGTGATGAATGAACGAAAGCCCCACCAAGCTCCAACAATTGACCAAACACCTCAACCAAAGCACGAGCCAGTCGCTCTGTGGTATAAAAGAGCATCCACAGCTCTTTCCTTTCGCTCTTTGGGTGCGCCCTTGCGGTGCACCCCAGTCCTCGCCGATCAATCCAAACCTCGCCTTGCTTAGAAGTTTCGAAAACAAGACGATATGCGAATCACTTACCGGTGCCGATGCGTCGGATGCATTTCAGGAATCACACTGCTCGAAAGGTCCATACTGATTGTTGGCGCGGCCCATTGAAGCCAAGGTGCGGAGCTCGAGCTCACTGGGCATCCCATCAACAGATCAACTCCAATGGGTGATGAGAACGAGGGTTGTTCGCACCTTGGAAACAGTGGTCGTAGACGGCGCTTGGTATGGAACAACGAGGTCGATTCAAATTGTTGCTGATCGAATGTTTGGCCTGGCGTCGATCGCGCAATGCGCAAGATGGGAGGGCTGTGGCGTTCAAGAGGGGTTATTTTTTAATTTTGTTTCTGTTGCTCGGTTAGTTCATGGACTCTTGGAAACTTCGCCGATGCTTCGATTGACCGAAACAGAGAGTGGAGAACTCACTTTTTGCCATGCTCTCTGTCATCATACCCACGACAGCGCATCAGCCATTCCACTATCCACAGCCACCAGTCCCCGAAAGTTGAGATAAGGCAAGGCAAAATAATTTGGTCTAAAAGGAAGCCGGCGCCACGACCAAGGATGAAGACGGCCATCCTTCTCACCCACGATTTGGGGGTCGCGCAACCGGAAGACTTCCTTTGTTCTTTTGCTGCCCGTTGTTCGATGTATTTGGGAGGCCGGCGGGCCGGAGCAGGTTTGGACTCTTTACGACGTCGGTGCATGAAGCCAACGCGTGTTGAGTGGAAGCTTTACACCTGCATCCAGCCCAGTCGGGCGGGATAGCGGCGAGGCTGGCCAGGGCGAAGGAGCATGGGACTTGGTAACGAATGTTGTAGTAGGGAATGTTGAATTCATGCAAAGAGAGAAAAAAGAAAAGATGAGACGAATTGAACCAGTTTTATCATACCACAGTATCTTGATCATACCTGCCTCAGAGAAACTGGACGGAAGCAGAGTGTCCTGCTCAATCGACTGCCCAGGAGTTCACCTGCCATACGGACAGGCGCCAAGAGGCATGATCAATGATGATGAAGAAGATGCAGAAGAGACGTGGGTTTGTGGTGAGGATATTTATGAGATTTGGGTCATGCCAGGTCCGTCAAGGCATTATCGTAAGTTGAGCTTCAGCCTCGAAGTATAGAACGGAAACTGTCCCAGGAAGCCTCTTCGACCTCCGCAGGGGTCAATCATTTGGTTATTCTTGAGCTTCTCTAGATCCAGAAACGTTGCATGGAGGTGAAAGCAAGTTCGTACTTCCCGTACCGTAATTGGTCAGTTACTCGAAAGTGTCCGACTGGTGGCGCATCTGTGATTGAGGAGTAAGCGATAATGCATATATACTCAGCCACTTTCGCATATATGCATGTGGCTTAGACCTTTTCGCGCCTCAGGTATTGAACAATGGATGAGCCGCACAAGGCTGGCGACCAGCCTGATTATAACCTCCCACAGATAGGGCGGATTGAGATTTTAAAGTTAGGGAGAGTAACCTCACGCTCTCGAGTTCGCAATGCCATCCAACGACAATCATTTATTCAGCGACGATACGGTGTTCTTTGGTGGATTGATCGGCGCTGTTGCTCTGATTGGTATCGGTGCATCGTCTGGGAACCGCAGGCACCACAGGACTGACGAAGGCCCAAATTATGCGGAATCTCTGGATATCTGGAAGAATCGCAAATTTCACCACCCAAGGATACATCGCTCACATGAGATCCGCCTTATCAGAATTATACCGGGGCTTTCAAACTCAGAGCTTGAATGCAACTTCGTTTATGTAACCGTCGATGAGCTCGTTGGAGTTCATTATCTCGCCTTATCGTATACCTGGGGTTCTGCAAGATCGATCGACGATCTTGAACAAGTCATTGTGGATGGCAATCCATTTTACGTCCGGAAAAATCTGTGGCGTTTCCTAAGGGAAATGCGAAGGAGAAATGAGCTAAGCCCGATATTCATCGACGCCATTTGCATTTCGCAATCGAACATCCGCGAGAAGAATGAACAAGTCAGGATCATGAGCAAGATCTATCAGAATGCAAATCGAGTGATCATCTGGTTGGGGAAGCCACAAAGGCATCAGCTGGCCAACCTGGAATCTTTGACGGACAAATTCAAGCAGTCCCACAACACCGGCACCCCGATCCATCAGGGCAAAATTCACTGGGCCACTGGCGAGAAACTCGCCTTTGAGTATATCTGTAACCAGCGGTACTGGTCCCGCCTGTGGATAGTGCAAGAAATTTTGCTTGCAAAGGAGCTTGTGATACTCTTTGGCCCATTCGAATTTGACTGGGAGGATCTGTCTCGTATACGGCCAGGAATGTTGAGCCCCCCATTCGATGAGGTCTGGTATTCTCACCTTGAGAATTTAGACGGTACTAGGCCTCCATACTACTCGAGAAGGTCAATAGAGGAGGTGACCAATGCCCACTGGGGTAAAGCGTTGCGTATATTTGACAGCAAAGATGGCTGGGATCGTCGAGCACCTGCGTTCTCAACAAGATCTCATCGGACGGGATCTATTCTCGGATATCGTTCACCCGATGACGATAATGACGGAATGCCACTCCATCAAGCTATCATTCTCTTTGGTCAGCAAGACTGCCATGATCCCAAGGACAAGTTATATGCACTCATTGGCCTCCTCGGTGCCCCTTACAACCGGCTCAGCGTTGACTACAACACACCACTACGCAAAATATATAAATTAGCGCTGAAAATAGGACTAGACGAGATCGAACAGCAACTACGGGCCATCCATGGTGACCGTCAGTGGGTCAGAGATGCTCGAGCTGAGTACCGTGAGCAGCTATCCAGAGTTTTCGATGATGCCAAAATTACTCAGCTACGGTGGCCCTTTTAAAGATGTTTCCGGATAGGGCGACGTCTGCTTGGATAGTGTCAAAAGCAAGTGAGACAACTAAATTAAGTGTCAGAGGCAAAGGATTGGTGGTGAGATTAAGCATACATAGAAGTTTCGGAGGGCGGAGACGAGATCTCGACAATCGGACAGACAGGCGTCATGTTGCAGCAATTTTCACTATGACATTCTCCCCCTAATTTTGGGAAGGGAAACAGAACGGCTTTCCTCTTATCGTATGGCAATTACTAACCCCATTAAGTAAAGTATAAACTTTATACCGCTTGCGCATTGTCTGGAACAAATCTAGCCGAAGATCACCGAAAATTTTCCGGTGTGACAGTGAAAACTCCTGTATTTCAATCCGACGCGGCAACCTCGCTTTGCGAACGATATCAGTCGTCCCCCAAAAGTGTGCACACTGGCGAAGATACTGAGTATCACACTGCTGCTGCGTGAGAAAAGCTCATCTACATTATCATTCCGTTAATTAGATGGAAGATACGATACCGCTCAAGCCCAACTTCCGACGAATCATGACGAGTCTTGCCACAGCAGGATTTCAGCTGGACTTCAGCTTGGCTTCGCCTCCGAACGATCTACCCCCTTACGGATACTGTAGAGTAAGAGCTGGCGGTGACAAAGCATATATGTGCTTATGAACAACAAGCTTCTGCAAGCTAAGGTACTGTGGAGGTCTGGAAAGCTTGGGGAGACGAAGCTTTGCATCTTGACTGTTGCCTGCAACGGAATGTCTAGCTTTACCGTTGTTGAATGAGGATTAAGGCTGCTTCCTAGCTGCAGTCTCTATCAGCTGGGCCGACTTTTGGCTTGACCGAGAAAAGTCGGTGCAATTTTGACCGGTAAGAGGTATATAAAGTCCATGATATATGTGGTTTCTAGTGCTCTATCGCGACATCATCAGTTTCTTGTTCATCACATTCTTGCGTTGTGAGCATTCACTTCCACTTTGAAAGCCTGTCCCTTCTTTGCACTCGTCTTTCACAATGGGCAACGACTGCATCTACCTTTGCAACTCAGCGCAGAACAACAAGTCCGCCTGCGCATACTACAAACAGATCCTCCCAAAGGCCGGTATTGATGCTGAGTTCAACTGGGGAGGAAACGCTGGTCATCAGCCAGACGATCTCGTGTATGTCAGCGACGGCGATAATCAAGTGTGGGAGGGCGGCCCTCAAAGTAGGTCACGATTCGGGGCTTGAAACTTCTGTCTTCGTACACGCCTTCACACGTCAACGGCGACAGTGACAGTTTGCTGATCACCTCTTTGTGCAGGCTTCACGTTCCCCAGCTCCGGAGTAACACTGAACATCGATATTCCCACGAGCGCGCAGCAGTCCCAAGGCGGGATCGTCGATGGGGCTACCGCGAGCAACGGCTTCGAGAATTTTCAGGTCGTTAAAGTCACTGATTTAGGCGAGTTGGTCACAGACAACGATGGGGTTCAGTTGATGCAGGTGTACATCCTGCTTCCTGTTGGCTTCTCAGTGTGATCAGAACCCCATCAAACCAACGGGTGAAAATTCTGCTACTGTCTCTTGACAGTCATCTTTTGTCGGAATTTTATGCGCATTTCTTACAACGATGGGTTTCCATAACCGGTCGATTTGTTCTCACGCTCATTACTAGCCACGTGGTAGGAATCAGATTAAAATGATCATGGCCTAGCGAATGCATAACCGACGCTTGGTTGTTTTAATGCATGTCTAATACTGAAAGGAAGTTATTAGCTGTGAGTGATGAGAGAGTCCCTCTGGGGGACCGTGATGTATTCATTCATAACCCATTCGGATCTACATAATCTAGGGGGTAATGCACGTATACGTTTCCAGCTCTTCAATGAAGCGCTATTTTCTAGTTCTTCTTTTGACGACCACGACCTCCGAAGCCCCACCTGATCTGATTCGGCATGTTCACTGGATGGCCCAACTCGTCTCCCCAGGCAAACACCAAGCCGGGATTCTTCTGGAAGGCCCTTCCGACGGTAGCCACATCCAACCCCTCTTCAAGCAGCTGGTTTGCCTGCTTTCCGCTGGTGATGCTGCCAACGACACCAACAGCCATCTTGTCACCGACTGCCTCCTTGATCGCTTTTGCGAACGGCGCCTGATATCCCGGGCCGGCGTGGATATGCTGAAGCTCATGCAGACCGCCGGATGACGTGTCCAGGCAATCAACGCCCTGATCCGCCAGCAGCATGGCAAGCTTGACAGTCTGTTCGACGGTCCAGCTTTCGTCCTTTAGCTCCGTCTCTTCCAGCCAATCCGTAGCACTCAGCCGCACGAACAACGGCATGTCATCCGGGATGAGATTCCTGACAAGCTCGGCCGTCTCGAGCAGCAGCCTGGTGCGGTTCTCGAAGCTACCACCGTACTCGTCCGTGCGCTTGTTGCTTGCCGGGCTCAAGAATTCGTGCAGTAGGTAGCCGTGCGCGCCGTGGATCTCGATGGCGTCGAAGCCCGCGGTCAGAGCGCGCTTGACGGCCATGGCGAACGCGATTTTCAACTCGGTGATGTCCTTCTTCGTCATCGCGCGTGGCATAGCGTGGCGGTCGTTGTATGCGATCGCGGATGGCGCGACGGTCTGGTCTGGCCAGCCGTTGAGCTCCTCGGTTGCGACGTCACCCGTGCTTAACCATGGTGCGACAGTTGAGGCTTTTCGGCCCGCATGGCCGAGCTGGATCATTATCTTCTGACCTTGCGAGTGCGCGAATTCGACAATCTTGCGGAGAGGCTCGATCTGAGAGTCCTTCCAGAGACCGGAGTCTTCAGGTGTGATGCGGCCTTCGGGAAGAACAGCCGTGGCTTCGACGGTGGTGAGACCTGGTCCACGCTGGATGATGCCGCCGAGATGGGTGAAGTGCCACGCGGTAAGGTGCCCATCTTCAGCGGAGTACTGGCAGAGGGGTGAGAGCATGATCCGGTTCTGCAAAGTGAGGCCGCGAAGCGTTAGAGGCTTGAAGAGCTTCGGAGCGGTTTCTGGGGCGAGAGAAGTGCCTGCTGGCGGATCTTGTGCAGGTGTGAAGTAGGAGATCTAAGATTAATTAGCACATGCCTTTAGGACTTGTACATATCGCGTGAGAGACTTACCCCAGGAGCTGACTTATTGACATTGTGAGGCTCCTCGTGAATCTTGTCATTGCTGATAGTAGCAGCATGATGAGAATGAGTTGGCGCCATTGCTATCGCGAGTGTGTTCGTTTGTTAGAATCGGCTGTTGTTGGAAAAGTGGAGCTTGATAAATGATAGTAGCCGCGGAACTTGAAATGTGCCTTTCGAGTCGCTTGCAAGTCAATTGAGTTGAACTGCTGATGGAAAAATCCCGCCGACAACAAGAAGACGTTAAATACTTGTTCCAAAATCCTATGTGTACGCTGCTTCCTCGCACATGTGCTTGATAATCGTTGCTTGACCCATGTCATCCCATGTCATAGACAGCTGGTGGTGAGGGCTAGCGCAACGATTCGTTAGACCCACAGGATCTTGCTGTCTTCAGTGCCCTGCATACTCTCCGAATCAAACCCGTCTTTTCAAGCAATAGCTTAATCGCCGGCACCTCCCCAAACACTTTGTTGAAGCCAAGAGAGTCGGCGCCAGTAGGAAAGAGTTGAGGCAAACCGTCGGAAATACCAGCCCTTGGCTTCGGGAATAAGGGAATGAACTTATGGGAGGCGTTCGGACGTGGTATCAAAGTCTCGTACAGCATTGTGGCATTGTGGGCATCAACTTTAGGGGCAACAGAGGCGAAGATGATACGGAACGCTAACGCGATGCAGGGAAATGCTACACCGAAGCTCAGCCTTTGTCAGCGGCGCCCAAGGCAGTAGCCGGAGCGCAGGGTTATATAAGCCAGTTCGTCTTTACGGGAATGCCCAAGCTCGTTGAGCCACATGAGGCCACTGATGAGTTCTAATGAACGTTCGGGCGGCGAGGGCAGTGTCGGCAACGCTTAATGGGTTGTCCATGTCATTGTACGTATGCACCCCAGTCTTCAATTATTCAGCCAGTAACCGGACTGGACGACCCATGTAATTGTGCATATTAACTCCTAAAAATCCCAGAGGTTCAGCCCTAGCTGTCCATGTCATACTACATATCTCACTTATCCTTCCACTTCCTCGCCTGTTTGATGCGCTCCACCGGACAATTCAACGCCTCACCAAGGCGCTTCGGAAACCAGCGAAGCTTGGCGGCTGGATCTACTATCTACAACTGTTTCAGGAAGATGACATTCGACAGAGGCGATGTTTGACTGGCAATGTTTCTTCTTATCCCGATGTATTCAGGGCAACCGCGGCGACGCCGATACCATTTCTTTCGGAGACAAGCGAGTACGTTCGGTTAAGGCTGAAGTGTATCTCAGGAACGATAGATCTTGGATTTCCCATAAGAACTAATGAGCATCGTGACGATAATGAGAGGAAGCAAACCAAGCGATGCAAATATTCAAGGAAAAGACAATCCTTCGATTGTCATGTCTTCTTCTTCACAGACCGATAAGTCTTTGCTAATTCTACTGATCCATGACTCTTTATCTTCTCCTTCGCTTATATTTCGTCCAAAAAATCGGCTTAATGTATTCATATGACATGCAGTCGTGCCCGGCCAATATTCAATCGCAAATCCCAAACCCTCAACTTCGTCTGGCGCGCGGTAATCTCAATCTCTTCATCAGACAGCTATACGTCAGTACGCACAAACTGTAGTACATTCAGCATCAATGACTTCACATCACGAACACAGTGGACGAAATCCGATCATCCAATCCCTACGCTCATTGTCCAAGACTTTCTTTTCGACCGTCCGAGATTCGTCCGCAGCAGCAACACTCCTAATATGATTAGCGATATGACAATGGGCTTACCAAGAAAGCGATCACATACTTCGACTAGAGAAGTTCAACCCTGACCACCTAAGCTGACATGAATTCTCCTCCGTTCTGGGGTCGAAGGATTGCATGTGACGTTCTCATCCAGTGCTTTGACCTCAAAAGGAATGAAGACCGCTAATATCCATTAGAAAGAGATCAAAGGCCAGCCCGACTCACTGTAAACTACACGCTTAACATGTGCATATGAGTGGAACAAGTTCGAAGTCGAGCGGAGTCTGCCCAGGCAGTGGCTTGCGCCCCGGTATGCGGATCACAGGACCAATTTGGCGCTTCTCGAAGGACACGGTCTCGTTTGAAGCGAAGATGCAGGGCCAAGGATGAAGAACAAGAATGTGAAAGCGAATGGTGAGAGCTGCGGCGGTCCTCGCAGAGACATTTACTGCATTCATCATATATCAACGAGTGGCTGGCTTCATTACGTGCTTTCGAGCTATCGTGGCCCCTTTTCTCTGAGTGCCTCACCAAATACGAGACATTCAGTAACCGTTGCAGGTTACTGGTGGCATAGGGTTAAAGAATCGTGTACTCCTTGCTGGACACTCCGGCTCCGTCATCACCCTCAGATTCTTCATTCCGATGATACGTAGTAAAGTTGCCCGTGTCTCTATCATTGTTCGGTTCTGGGTCTTCACGCTGCTCCTCGCCGTCTCGAGCAACATCAGAACGATTGTCTTCGCGGACAGTTGGGTCGTCGGAGCCTTGATCGGACATCTTGGAGGTGGCAGCTTGCGAAGGAGGCGAAGTTAGCATGCTTGAACTTATTAGCGATGCGTGAACGTACTGATATTTCTGATGACTTAGTAATATCAATTTGACGCGATGTTGTTGCAGGCTCGGTGGACAACACTGAAAGCGGAATCCTTGAAGTACTTACTAAAATGAGGGAGGGCAGAGTTATTTGCGCATTGATATAGTCAAGCAAGCTACCCCGCTCGGAGTGATGCCTGAACCTTGAACAAGAAGTCTCTGAATAAATATCAGTTGCCTTAAGATCCTTCAGTTGCCTGAAATTGTGTCTTCTATCCATTGGCCGCCTTCGTTACGCCCTACGAGACTTCATACGCCCCGTCGGCGTTCAGGCAACGGAACTGACTCGTGCGCATGAGCGACTGAGTTGATAGAAACCTGTACACTTAGCTTGATGATAGCATATTTTTCAATTGCTCCTATGTAGACGGCATGGTCTTAACTCTGACCGGCCGAGCAACTCCTCCCGACCGCATCATCTAAATAACCAAAAAGGAAACAATTATAAACCCAGAAATCCAAATAAAACAGCCTTACCATCCTTCAATCTCTTTAACCCTCACGTTCAATCCGCCCTTCGGCTTCGCCGTCACACCGCCCTGAATCTCTAGCTCGAAATTCGGATCCGCAAGCTCAAACTCGAACCTCCCTACCCAAGCCGCCAACAAGCACGCGAACTCCGCTTTTGCAAAGCCCATTCCGATACAGCTCCTTGGCCCGTGCAAGAACGTCAAAAAACTATAGTTGCTGTCCGCCCCGCCAGTATTCGCCTTTCCGGCACCCATCCACCTATCTGGGTTGAATTCTGCAGCATCTGGGCCCCAGAGCTCCGTGGATACATTTGTAGCCCACGGCGCGAGGATGACCGTCGTTCCTTTGGGTATTGGCTGCCCAATGATTGTCTCATCATGGGCTGCGATGCGGAAGGTAAGCGGCACAGGCGGGAAGACGCGATTCGCTTCCTGGCAGACTGCATGGAGATAAGGAATATGATCGATATCGGTGGCCGTGATATTTGCGTTCGCGTCAGTGATAGACGGCAACGCAGCGCGGATCTCGGAGCGCAAGCGTTTTTGGATCTCGGGGTGCTTGCAGAGAAGATAGACTGCCCAAGTCATTGACGATGCTGTCGTCTCGTGCCCAGCAGCAAGGAAAGTCATGAGCTGGTTCACTAAATCGTCGTCGCTGAAGCCTCCTGATCCCATGGCTACGCTGAGAATGTCGACATCTGTGGACGCGCCCTTCTCCAGCTTGGCACGCTTTGTTGCGATAAGTTCATGGCAGATGCGCTTGAGGCTCACTACGGAATCCTCAATGTCAAAGTTACGTTTCATGGGTAGCCGCCGCAAGAGCCACAGCGGAAAGATAATCCCGAGCATCTGGCCGACGCGAGCACCACGCGATGCTGCGAAGATACGACGGTAGATCTGGCTAAGCTCATTGTCGGGGTTGGCGAGAGAATTGAAGTCCTGGCCCATGCCGGCAACGCCGATGATATCGAGGGTTACGCGGGAGGCCCAGCTCGAGATCTCAAGGATGTCTGATGGAGGCTCGTTGGGTGCTGTTGGAGTAGCGAGAGCCGCCGACATGCGGATTACGGATTCGCGCGCCTTGGACCAGAATACGGAGTACAGATCTTTAATATGCCGGAAGGAGAATGCGGGCATGAGAGTCTTGCGCTGGCGCTGTCTCATTGTTAGCAATATTAGGCTTGTATAACGAGGGAGGAATACCTTGTGCTCGTCGCCCTCGGCGAGTAGGATGCCGACACCGAGTATTCGTCCAATGCCATTCCTCAACTGCTCAGGTTTGATGAAATCGTAGTTTTTGGTGACGAGGACTTCTCCAAGCGCCTTCGGAGACAGGACCATGACTCTTTCATCGTTGAGTGCGGTCCGATAGTAGATCAGGCCATCATTGGGGATGGTCTGTGCCCATTCTCGGTGAGGAGCACCATTTGCGTCTTTCATGATCTTCCAGAATTGTCCCATTAGGAAGGAATTTCCCTAGAGCCTTGTGAGCAACTGTATTTAGTGCTGAGGAAGACTCGAGCCTTACTTTTGGCTGGGGTAGCTTGCGAATTGGACTGAAACATAGTGGGTAGATGATTGCTGCCCATATTACAGTAAGGAGCCATAAGAACAGATAGGCGGAAATAGATGTCCAGATGTATGAAGTGCGAATTGAATATGCTGGATGATATCGGACGGTGAAGGCTGATACAGCGATTGCAGCAACCATTCGCTGCCACTGAGAAGGTGTGGGAGCCATTGGATGCCACCGCCTGAACGAGCCTTTCTCAAAGCGTTGCGACACCTTGGTAGGGGCTCGTCACAAAATCGTCGCGACGCGGCGAGCGAATTTAAATAAGAGTTGAAGTTGGCGTCCACATAAGCGTGTCAAATACTCGAAGCGCGGAAGGTTGACGTTAGTGGCCGCTGCCTATCTTTAAAAAGTGCACAAACGAAGTGCAGCTCAGCTCATGCACGAATCGTCCACACTCGAACGCGTTGCGGCCTGGTTATCATCCTGCTGGCAGCGGGCCGAGGCGATGAAATCGTCCAGACTGCTCGTTTGCTCTCTCACAATCTGCGTGTCACCTTCCCAGTCGTTCGCCCACGGGCCAACATCGATCGCAAGTCCAGTCGTTTTGGGTTTAGTCGATGGAGTGCGGCATGACTTTTATCACCGACTCCATCTGCGCGACTTCATCCCTTGAGATCTCGCCGTCGGCGAGGTCCAAAATCGTCCCTTCTTCTTCTGAGAGGGCATTCGGATAGTGATAAAAAGTCGGCGACATTTCCAGGCACCAACGACGACGTAAGTCTCTGCCTCCTGGCTTGCATATTCCCCTGTTCCGTCCTTCCGCAGCTAGCCAGCCTCTGTCTTATCGACCACCTCTTCGCCTTCAACTTTTGGAAAGTTCGTCTCATCTTTGATAATTCGACTTTGCTTCGGCTAGTATCAAGACTGATCCGCCACCGACCGTTTATGTGATCGACTTTAGCAACGATGTGTCTGCAAAAGTTGGACTTTTGCGCACCTTTCTGTTCCTTCTCTTTATTGTCCTTTCTAATATCTCAAACGAAAAGATTCAGAGGATGAATGTCTCCTTGCGTCAAGTACATGCACTGAACGGCGACGGCATGTCACTCCTTGTGAGGGAGATGTTGGCTAGTTCCGATTTTCCGACACCTTTCTGGCGCTGGCAATCACACGATGACCTACTGAGATCAATCATACGTTAACGCTCATTTGGAATATTGCCAGAAGAGGATCTAGAGGATCGTGCAAATCTAGAGAGCTGGGACATTGCAGGGTACTAAAAAATGTACCCCTCTCGCACATGAAAGGACCCCCCACAACTGTTCTGACGAAATACTCCACGCCGCATACAACTGTAGAGGTCATGCAGGTCCTCGCTGTTTGCTACCACAGCTTGGGTAGATCCGACACGGTGCTTGATTGACGATACTCGTTTCTCTTACACTATGGCAGAACCGAGATGCTGGCTATTGGCAGCCTTGTTTTGTCGTTGACCTTGTCTAGCCGCTCAACTGTTGCACGAGCCGGCGCACAGCAGCGATTTGTCTACTGGCATAGCTGAGTGAGGGCCTTGAAGGTGGAGTGATTAGGAAATCGTCTGATCTATAAAGCAACTCGCCATCCGCCATGGGGACAGTCTGAACGTGATCATATTCATGGGCACTCAATCTTCCCCAGAGGAGATCCAGAGAGGTTTGCATTGGCGACTTTCTCTTAATTGAGAGCTTCTAACGGCCGTATTAGTCTCTGTTATCAAAGCTCGATCTCAACATCACGCGGATGTTGATAACGTACCCGCTGTGCCGAAGAAAACATGATTGCTCCAGCTCCGGCCTTGTCATTGGGAACTTCAAATGTGGTTTCTGATAGCCAAGGATGCGCGAATCCTGTTATGGAGTAAGATCTTCGACGACCAATGTCGTTTCGGAAAGAGTACACGCTAGTTTCCAGAATATCGTCATCGCTGGGCGTACAGGAGGTGTTCGAGACTGGAGCTGCACCCGCAGAACTGGTATCCGAGGTCGTTTCCGACGGTTCATATCGTGCGAGGCAGTTCTTTTCGACCCCGTAACAATTAGCGATGGAGTTCGACAACTGGCACATATTGAGGCCAATTGAACCAATTTCCCACGTGGGGCGGCAACGCTTTCATTCCACCTGAAAGCCTTGATTAAGCGCCGAAGATGTTTGCTATCTCTTGATCCTGGAGGCGTCCGGGGAAGCTTAGAAGCAACATGGTCCAGGATGGCGGTACAGTTCGTATCATGAGGTGCATGCACATCAAAACGTTGCCTAGAATAAGGTGGAACGCTCAATAGCTGACGAAATTCAGTTGCAACGGCCTCAATTAGTCTCAATTGGAGATTTTGCCCGAGAAACCGACGTCCCTTAGCCTATGGTTTCGTTTGCTCACCGCTTACCGCCGTTGCGTAGATGGTGAAGCGCGATTATGAGGGTGACAAGATTGACAACGCATCAAGCCTCGATGGAGAATGCGCCTGCGCACGAACGTCTCTCAGTCACGAGGTCCCTGAATAGAGAAATTTGAATGGTCGACGGGTGTATTCGATGTGGTCACCCAGGGTCAATAGTGTTTCAGGTGTTGGACAATGCACACAAAGTATATTCCACGGACAATAGGAAATAACTTCACTATTGTTGGACACCACAGTTACCTCACGTAGTCTGGCCCATATAAACAGCAGGAATTTCCTACTGTCAGCAACTTTCCTCTTCAGATCACCATCAATCGACCGTTGAAAATCTTTTCGGACTTCCAACGTTCATCACCCATCACAAACCCCTCGATCAACGCAAACCCCCAAAACTATATCAGGCCCTCGACCCTCGATTCAGATTCCAGTTTCTCAGACACCAAACCTCTTCTTCAAAGCATACAAGCAAGGCTAAAAAGCTCACGCTCAAACGCACTACCACCTTTACATCACTCCATCCCAATCAACTCTCACCATGTCTCTCTCAACCGTTCTCCGTACCTCCGTCCCTGGCTTCTCTGCTGAGAGGAGCTGTCACACTGCGAAGTGTCACGTTCCCCTTCCAGGCACGACCGAGCGACACACCTGCGACACCCCCTTCATCCAGTGCAACGCTCTAGGCTGTGACTTCAAGATCGCAAGGCAATGCAGAGAACACTTGAACGACAGATTCGAGCACCTGCACAAGTGCTCCGGAGCAAGTGTCATCGGCGCCAACTTCTTCCAGTCAATCGTTCCTAAGAAGGAGGACGAGCCGAACAAGCAGAGCCGCAAGCGCAAGACGCCTCCTGCACCGGCCGTCACGGAGCAAGCAACACGCAAGTCCGAGAGGTAAGTTAACCCTGTGGTGCATGCATGAAATTCATCATTGTGCTAATCATCTTATGATTTAGGAAGAGGAGAAAGACCGCACGCGCACTCTCTGCCGAAGCACAGTCACGCTCCCCTGTCGACGCTCCCCCGTCGACGCTCCCCCTGCTGCTCATATCCCCTCTCCTGTCGACGCTCCCCTTGCTGCTCATACCCCCTCTCCTGTCGACACTTCCTCCGCCGATGATACTGTCGCTACAGTTGAGGCTCTCTCTACCACGGACCCGAGCCCGGAGGGCGAGGCAGCGAGCGCTGTGCCTGCCCCCGCACCAACAAAACCTCGTGCGCCGCGTAAGATCAAGCCAGCCAGGGCCCCGAAGGCCAGGCTAGTCCGTCGCCCGGCCGTCAAGGATCCTCCTCCTGTGGTGCTACTGCCACTCGAGGAGCGACGAAGGAAGGCAGCAAACCTTCCACCGACCTTCCGCGAGGCCTACCGCCAGGCCTACGGCGCCCCCGTCCCGCCCCCTGCTCCTGCCGCCGAACCACTCCTCACCCAACTTCCAGAGTACCGCAACTACATCGACTACAACCGCTCGACGGAGCCGCTCCCCCTCTCCATGGTGTGGAATCCCCCGGTCGCGCGCCGCCAGCCGGGCACCGTCGAGTCGGAACACTTCAGCAGCGTACCAGACGGCAAGGGGTCCTGGTTCTTCCAGGGGGAGGTAGGAGCCTGAGGTCGGGTCGGTGGTCGGCGGACGTAGCTCGGGGTGGTTAGTGCTTGGTTACATAGAATGAATACGAACAATTGACTCTTCGGCGAACACATATGAAGCTTACCAAGTCTATGCAACTGTGATAAACATGCTCTGAACTGCATTAAGTGAAACCTTCGATGATGCTCTAGTTTGTGAAGCCCAAGGAGACTTAGCAATCTTGTATCGTTTCGGCCTTCATCTAGCCTAGCAGTGCTTTAGAGCAGCGACAAGGTGGCGCAAAAGCTACGATATATCGGACGGAGATGAAGTACAGGCATACAAGACGAAATATACAAAGTTTACTTACTCAATACAACTGTCATAACACGGGCCAAGATGTATTAAATAATACTTTCAGCAATGCTCCAGCGGCTGAAGAGCAGTGAAACTTATAAACCCCATGCCATTACAACTATCCTCCGGCCTAGCAGTGCACAGGGTGACGCAAACATAGCGGTACAGCCCCGAGATGCCCAACTTCAAGGATGCACAGGCTTACAAGACGAGATATATACAGCTCGCTAAGGTGGTGCAGCCGTAATGAACAGTGACTACGCTGTATTAATCAACACTTTCACGCATGCGATCGCATGTGCCTGAGTGTTTAACGCAAGTCCAATGAACGAAGGTCAACTAGGTAAAATAGCGAATCTCCACACACGATAAGAGAGATTGGTAAATGAAAGTAGGGGGCCAAACTGCCAAAGCTCTATGCAGCGTCCGGTGAGCCCGAAGAACTGTCTGATGCATATAAAATCGACCTTTCAGAACGTTCTCGCGCGTTCGTTGAAGAGTAAATCTCGTCCATGCTCTACAGTTTCGATGCTATCGAGGATATCTTGTTACCACGGAGATTGAATTGATTGACTTTTAGCATTATACTACACCAAGCAAATGAAACTCACAAAAGGAAGGGTATCATCAAGCCGTAATCGGCAGTCATTTGCAGCCTCTCGACAAGTGAGAACCGCCGCCATGCAGATAAACCAAAAGCATAAGAAAAAACAGACCTGAACCTATAGCTCGTACAAGCCATGATAGTGAGCCCCACGAGCTCTAGATCAGTGGGCGAAGAGCATCGAGGAACTCCTCACTAGCTTGCCATCGAATTCCTCGGCGCCATTGACCACCTCCCAAGGCGCAGGTGTATCGTCGGTCAGGTCGACGCCATTTTTCTTGCACCAAGCCCTCAGGAACGCCTCCTCATCCATTTCTTCCATATCTCCGTTAGCAGCGCCGCTGGATGTTGGACGACTGGTGGAAATGTTGACGTTGTGCTGCGTGACGGAACTCGATCGAGAAGGTGCCTCCTCATTGGCAAAGAGCTCCCTGAAGAGGCGAGGCAAGTCGTGAGCGGCAGCGGGGGCAGAGGGTTCGGCGCTGTCGGAAGGGTGGCGAGCGGTCGAGACATTGATCAGGTTGCTGGCAAGGGATACACGTCAGTGGTGGCAGGTCTAGGCGCGGGATTGTAGTGAAAGGTCGTAGGGTGATGGGAAAGGGAGGGGAGTATTTATCGAGCAAGGGAATGTTTACGCCAGACGCGTTGTACGTACTCGGAAGTCGCGACGCAGAGCCTTTCCAGCACCTCGCGCTGGCGACGTATCTCCTCTTGGTCGACGCCTGGACCGCCCGAGTTCATGGTGCTACCATAATGGGGAGGATAAGGTTCGCCGAGGAGCTGGGAGGTATCTGATGGCTAGAGCATGAAGTCTTAGAGTGATGAAGAGCACGCCTATATACTGGATATACGCACGTCGCTCTGGGAGCCACGCCGACCGAGGCCGAGGCAGGATGAACACGCGCCCATGGAGGGCGATGAGATCAGACTTGTGCAGTCGGGAGTGGTGTTGTGGTTGAATTGCCTCCAGGCATATGATTGTAAGAATACCTGGGGTGAGGTGGAGCAATAGGCGGGATTACGTTGAGAGAGCTGCACGTTGTACAAACTCAATATGTTGGGTTGGTCTGTTTTTGGGAAGATGAGGTGTTGCTATCGGAGTGCAGGGGTGGTGGAAATTTGGGAGGGGGTTGGGTTCCTGCAGCGATCGGCGGCCGTTATTTCGCGGGTCTTGGCAGCAACTGGCGTCATTCGAGCCTCACTCAACTCCCTCACCCATTCATGGACAAGCCAACCTTCTTTGAGACGGAATTGGAGTTTGAGCTTTGAGACATAACATCTGCTACATTTTTCCCAGCAACGTGCGGTCTCTTCCGAGCACTGAGAGGCTGGAGAGAATGACCCGGGCACCAGGTTCCGCAAGAATGTCTTGTCATTTTCATAACATCACACTCTTTCTCTCAGTGGACTCTTTCGCAAGTAGAAATGGACTAACAGGGCTAATCAAGCCTCAATTGCTCTTGTTTCAATTAAGCCCAGTCTCCAATGCAGGAACAACTTAGTTGAGCTTCCTGGTCTCCAATCTAGCCTCCCTTTGGTGCTACGCGGTCGCTAAGGCGCGTCTCAACACGCGACTTATGCATTCAATTATCTCCCTCTTTTGAGTCTAGTTCGTCCTTACGTTTCTTAAGAATGTAGATTGATAGAAAACTTCTCGAATGGATCGCCTCGCTTTGTCTGCCGAAGTAAGGGGCAGGCTACCCGTGCGATCGCATACCTCCTAGCAACCGAGAATGGAAACCTCCACCACCAAGTCCCCACACGCAAAGTGCAAACGCGCCCACGAACTTCTGAAAGGGCTGGTCTTCTGCAAGGCCGTTTCTCTAATCGACGAACTAATTCATACACGGACATTCGAAGTGGCGGGCGTTCGTATCCACGTCTCCAATACCGCGAAACTGCAAGGCACGCTCGTCCCAGGCTGCCCCTCTGCCAATGTGGCTATCACCTTGGACCTTGAGGCCGAGCCCGAAATGTCTTAGATGACCATTTCCTATAAAGTATTATGTCTTTCTTCACGGCCTCCTGACCCATCCACTCACTCATCACTCTTTATCATACCCGACGAGCATTCATCAATCGTTTTGAGTGCTCCGTCATGCCATCCACTCATTTCTTCAGCTGGCCTCGAGCCCTTTGCCTATTCTTCGCCTCCACGCAGGCTCGCGTTGCCTTGTTCGATCTATTGGAGTATCGAGCAGAAGATGCAGCCCAGAGATACGAAAATGTTCTTGAAAAGCGCCAGCAGGACTGCACTGTCGATCTCTACCTTTCCATTCTTTCAGCGGAACCGTCAAACAGCGCATTTTGCTACAAGTTTGTCACGAACTATTACAACACTCAAACCAGCACTTCCACAGTTGTCCCAATAACGTAAGTGACATTCCACAGTCGTTGGAGGTCGACACTAATGGGCATAAGGACCGTCTACTCACAAAGTACAACCTACATCGATACAAGAATCGTGACGAGCTTGGCGACAGCCACTGTCACAAGCACTGCCACTGATACCTCATATGTTCTTCAGAAACGGGCGCCTGAACCCACGGAGAAAGCAATACTTCCAAGGCAGGATGATCTTGCGGCTGAAGTTGGTCAAATCATCGCACGAGCCCTAGGCGACAACGGCACTTCAAGCACTACTTCAATCTCCGCGAACCAAGCGTCGTCGATAACTTCTGCCCTGTCGAGCGGCTGCAGATGCTTAAATCTACCTCAACCTACCGTGGATACCACAACCACTCAGGCTCTATCAGTAAGTTGGCCGCCAGATATTCCGGACGCGTGCTGACCAGGACAGACGTATTACCAAGGGGGCTTCCAAATCCTTTCCGTGACCCAGAGCACGACCAGTACAGTCACCACAACCATTGTGCAGAGATCAGTGACCACTGTCTCCACAAGTTCAATTCCGAGCAGTGCCGCACCACCTCCCAGCTCCAGTTCTACCGTACCAATAGTGAACGAGATCAATTGTCCTGCCGCCGACAATACTACCGATAGCGTCATGATTGGCGATCATCGCTATGACTTCCTTATTCTTTGCAACACGAATGCTACCGGGGCAAGCTCGCTTTTAATGCTCCCAGTTGGGTCCGCAGCCGACTGTGCGGCAGCCTGTTCAGAATACGACAATGGCCTCAATGGCGACCCCTGCCGCACGTGGACCTTTGAAAACATGGCCTGCACATTGTACAGCGGTGGAGCAGGTTTTAGCACAAGCTCCGACGGATCACTCCCAATCACTGGTACTCTCCTCCGAATCGCTGTCGGATCGAATACCACCAATGCCTCTGATATTAGCACTGCTTCTAGCTCCGTCGACACGTCCGCAGTCATTGCTTCCATCACGAGCGGAGTCACGCATATGAATCCGCCTTCCACATTCCAGACTGGTGGTACAACTGGGACCGAGAGCTGTTTCAGCAGTGGAACGACATACTCAAACGGCAATTACACCTACTCGTGGGGATGTTATTCAACCAGCTCTTGGTGGCAAGAGACTTACTCTACATACTCAAATGTGTACGAATCCAACACTACAATCGTTCGCTCCATTGCTGGAGGCGCCCAGACAATCACTGGCAGCGCAGGATCTGGAGGCGGAAATGGTGGGGTTGGCGGTGGAGTCATAACTACTATTAGCGGCCAAGCCACAACCCTTTCCGGAGCTTACTCAACGGGTGCGGTCGGTGGAGGAGGAGGCAGCATTGGTGGAAATGGTGGTGGGAACGGCGGGAACGGCGGCGGAGCAGGAGGTGCTACGCCTTCAGTTACTGCCAGCATCGTGGCTCCAACCGGCTCGCAAAACTCAACCTACACGACAACAGTTGTTGGAAATTCTTCCACCATTGTTTATGTCATCTCGAACGGCGCCAGCGGCGCTGTTACACTCAGCACTGGCGGCGTCGGCGGTGGCTTCGCTGGAGGCTCAGGAGGGAGCACTGGCGGCGTCGGTGGTGGAGCCGGTGGAGGCGTGGGAGGAGGCACTGGAGGCGTCGGGGGTGGCCTTGGGACCGGGGGTCCGACAACAATTACACTTGGCACCGCTTTCACGTCTGTCTCCGTTGCGTCAAATATTCAAAGCGGTGGTGGTGCTTTCTCGACTGGCGGCGCTGGTGGCGGTGTCCTCCTCTCGACCGGTGGTGCTGGTGGAGGCGCTGGCTCTGCTTCGCCATCGAGTGAGACTATCATTTACACATACATCAACACGACGGTCACGATCACATCGAGCCCGAGCAGTGGCATGCTGGTAGGCTCCACTGGCGGTGTTGGAGGAGGCGTCGTGCCCACGAACATCACCAGTGTCTTCACGAACGGGACGACCGTAGTCAGCATCGGCTCCGCCATTTCCAGTGGTGGAGGCATCGTGTCTTCGGGTGGTGCAGGAGGAGGCCATATCGGCGCGACTGGTGGAACCGGAGGCGGAAGCTTTGGCAATTCTGGAGCACCCCGTGGACCTGGATCTGTCCCATCCTCTGTTCCTTATGGAGCATTTAGCGACACCGGCGCACCTCGTGGCCCTGGAAACGTACCATCTTCTGTTGCACCTAGTTCCCCCATTGGGACGGGTGGAAGCACCGGCATCCTTTCAAATAGTGTCAATTCAACCGCCGGCGGAAGTTTCAGCAATACCGGAGCCCCCCGTGGACCAGGCTCAGTCACCTCCAGCGCTCCCGCTGGCACCGGTCCAAGCACTGGTGTGCCTTATAACAGTGCCAATTCGACAGGTGGCGGCAGCTTCAGCAACACAGGCGCTCCTCGCGGTCCCGGAAATGTGCCGTCTTCTGTTCCTTATGGTGCCTTCAACAACAGCGGCGCTCCTCGTGGGCCGGGATCTGTTACTTCCGGCTCACCTGCCGGCACTGGTCCAAGCACTGGTGTGCCTTCTAACAGTGCCAATTCCACAGGTGGTGGCAGCTTCAGCGACACCGGTGCAAATCGAGGACCATATTTCCCGTCAAGCTCTCCCATGGGGACTGGTCCGAGCACTGGCGTACCTTCGAACAGCATAAACTCGACGACAAGTGGCCCAACCGGTACTGCAGGCGGCAGCTTCAGTAATAGCGGTGCTCCTCGTGGACCTGGTTCAGTGTCATCGGTCTTCGCGAACAGCTCCAGCACGAGGCCTACTGCCGTCATTGCAACGGGGCCATCGAGCGGCTTCCCAATATCATCGAGGAATTCCAGTATCCCAAGTACCTGCCCTTGCACTTCGTCAACGCCGACATCGTCTTGCCCCACAGCTACACCAGTTACAGTGACAGTAACGACTACCATCTACCCTTCAAGCTGTGCATCTTCTTCGACTACGCCTCTTGGCGCCCCACCAGCCTATGGCGGAGTGCCTCCATTCTTCCAAGGCTCAGTCCTCGGTCCACAGACTCCACCATCGCACACATCGCAAACCACATCAGCGTCGGGTTCCGGCTCAGTAGCCACTCCATCTATCGGCCGTCGTGTCGCGGGACAAACTGCTTCGCCTGAGCAAATCGCGCAAGCCTGCTTTTGGACCCTGGAGCCTACACCAGTGAACCTCGTCGTGAACCCCGGCTTCGAAATGACCGACTCGTCCCAAGATGCACTTGATTGGACCTCCAGCACGTCTTCGCAACAAGTCATCTACTTCGATGCCGTGGACCCGACCCAACATACACCCAACGGCACGCATCTTGCACGCATTGTAGCATCGCAGGCTAATGCCGCTCTTACGCTGTCTCAGCCGCTCACGCTGTGCGAGAATAGCACGTACACTGTAAGCATATGGAGCAGGCAGACAAATTCCGCAATGCAATGCAGTGCGACCGTGGTGCTGGGCGGCACGACGGTACTTGTGGCAGATGGATTCCAAACGAATTGGACGCAGCAAACAGGAACGTACTCTGCCAACGGCACAGTCCAGGGCGCCAGCGCGGATATCAATATTGGAGTGACCTGCGTGGGTACTGCTGGGTCGGATGGCACGCTTGTCATGGAGCTCGATGATGTTTCGGTTATGGGGATGTAGAAGCGGAAGTGGACAATAGTAAGTAGACGGATGACGAACTCTCAGAGACGAGAGGGATCCAAGAAAGCAAAGGGAAATGAACACTGGGCAACGGCGTTACAGAACATACTTAGCCATGATTGCAGGTCTTTCGAGCTCTTGTTTCATTTTTCGTTGGTTTCAAAAGCCATGTTTAGACATCTTGATTCCTTGCCGTTGATTCGGTTCAGGTAGCTGCGCAGGTCGAAATTGATATCTTAATGAGAAGAATAGAACATTGCTATCATTGAGACATTATTCTGCAGTTATGGTACATTGGCAACAATCGGAAACAGTGCATGTGAAAGACTTGAACGACATTGTGTGACGCATTCGAGATGCAAAGTTGCACGACCTTTAGACAAGATAGCCAAACACGGCCAACACGAATGCAAGGCCGCCGCCGATCTCAGCATGGGCGTTCGCGGCGCCAGTGAACAGACTTGTGGGAGGCTGTGTGAAGCTGCCAGCGCCAGTGCCAGTTGGGAGAACCTTCGGAGTGGTTGACGAGGAAGTTGGGAATGGCGGTGCAGATGAAGAGGGCGTTGAGGAGACAACCGGTGCCGGCGCAGATGAGGGCGTCGACGAAACAACCGGAGCAGACGACGGCGTGGTAGCCACGACAGAGGAGGACGCTGAGGACGAGGATGCCGCTGCAGAGCTTGGAGGCAGAGGCGACGTGTTGAAGTCTGGTGGGAGCGAGACGCCATTCGCGCGAGCGCATTCCTTCGGGTCGTCACCATCAGGGCAGCAGTAGCCTTGAGTAAGGCAGAATGAGCCTCCGGGGCAAGCATCTGGGTGTTTCTGTCAGTACAAAGATTCAGCGTCCCGAGAACAGATGAACTTACAGCCTTCTTTGCAGCACACGTCGCCTCGAGAGGGAATGGTACACCACTGAGTACCGCAGGGCAGCTGGCCAGATGGGCAAGTGTCGCCCACTACAACAGAGCCAGGTATGAAGGAGTCCCCGCCCTGACGCTTCACGAGAGCGAAAGGAGCGGCATCATACACCGTCGCACTGGCAACGGCTGCTACACCAGCGAGCGTGAGGATGGTAGTGAATTGCATTTTGATAGTAGAGTATTGCGATGCAAAAACGAACGTGTGAGAAGAGCTGAAATGACACGACTTTCGATTTTGGAGGAAGGAAACGATAGTTTGTACTTATGAGAGGGCAGCTAGAGTGGCGACTGTCACCACAATCTACATAGGCTCTATACTTAGGCCACTAGCTGAAGTTGTCTGCAAGCTAGATCCTACGAAACAAAATCGAGCGGGTGAATACGAGCATCGTGGAAGGAGTCACTCGCTGGAAAATTGACCATGCGCCACAAATAGGGCACAATAGCAGTCTAAACCGACAGATCACAGCCAGTGGTTTTGCGGCTGCAAGGTACAGTCTAGTTTGATGGGCGACAAGGCTGGGCGTTGACGGAAGTTCCCATACGAGGCGCTGCCCGCGCCTAGTTTGATGCGGGGAGCCCTTGGTGGAGGCTGGGGAACGATTGGGATATGCAACTTGACTCGAAATTAGGACTTGGCGACAAGACAAAAGAAAGTATTGACTTGCAGATCGAGGAGATTTGACGGTTCTCATACGTAGAAGGAAATGAAAAAAGGGAGGGGGAGGATTCTCAGTAACAGGGCAAACAGAACACAGACGAAGAGGAAAAGCTCACGCTAGACTACCACAGGGCTAAAGTGAACATCAACTGGATAAGAACAATTGCTTTTTCATTCTGATCAGGCGTTGTGGCTGCGATGCATGCGTTCCTTCAATGGTTGTGGCAGAAGAGCCTGTGTCAGTCACTCTCACCGGTCAACACAGGAATCTGTAGGTGGCTCTAGACCAGACTTGACATGGTGCAAGGGTATAGAGTAACCACGTTGACCAGGTTGAAGTGCTTAAAGTGTGCCTTGCCGTTACATATATTGAGGTTGTAACGTTAATTTATTGTTGATGATGTACGAAAGAGGAAGCTAGACTAGGAGGCGACGGCGAGAAGAGGTTCGAACGACCAGCCCCGCCAGACGACGAAATTACGTAATCGCAGGGTTCGGAGAATTGGCCGATAGGTATCAAAACCGCTGCAATGACTTCAACTTGTGTATGAATCAGAGTATTGAGTTATACGGGATTCATCTCGATCTCTCTTCTCAGCGTTCCCGAAGGTATCAGAGCATGTAGATGCGGGATTTCCGAGTATCGCAGGACTTCTTGCCGAGACCGAATTACTTTGGGGTTCAAAGCTTTGTCCGGCACATCAAATTCAATCCAGCGAGTTCGTTTCCATAGAGCTATTAAAGTGCTCCTGCCATAGGCCACCTCACGAGAGCCAGAATTGCTGACCTTGATGAAGGTTGAATCTTTGCTGCAGAATCTAATTTTGCTCTTCTAGACTCGAGGTAGCATATCTGGAGGCCTGATTAGATACGCACCAGACGGGACTTGTTCGCAGTGCACAGCTTAAGCGTGGATAAGACGTATTGTCTGAAGAGCATACATATCGTTCCAATTCAGTGCATCGTTGAAGGGCAACGTTTTTGTCACCTCCAAGACCATGTCATCAAAGTCAACTTCGGCATACACCAAGCCTCGGATTATCATCCATGGCGGAGCTGGTAACATCTCACACTCGACCCTCCCACCAGATCGTCAAATTGCGTATAAGTCATCCATGCTCAGAATCATCTCCTCGGCGCGTTCTCTTTTGAAGGAAGGTCATACAGCTCTCGACGTCGCAACCCATGCTGTCACACTGTTCGAAAATGATCCTCTCTTTAATTGCGGACGGGGGGCAGTGTTTACCCGGTCTGGTACGATCGAACTTGAAGCTAGTATTATGGTGTCACGAGGCTATCGCAAACGAGGCGTCGGTTGCATGTTGCTGAAGCACATAAAGCATCCGATACAGCTTGCACGGGAAATGTTGATTAGAGGGGAAGAGGAAGATGGGAAGGGAGGCGGTGCTTACGCGCATAGTCAGCTTAGCGGCAAGGAGCTGGAGCGACTCGCAGGGGAATGGGGACTGGAGTTGGTGGATCCGAAATGGTTTTGGACGAGACGTCGGTGGGAAGAGCATCTGAAGGGACTGGAGAGGGAGAACAAAAATCTCGCCGACATTGAAGAAAAGACGCCCGATATAACCGAACCTCATTTCGACGGCGATGATCCTTCTTGGGATGGACATGAGTATCTACCTCAAGGGACTGTTGGAGCGGTTGTCCTTGATCATTATGGGACTCTGTGTGTTGCAACGTCGACAGGAGGTCTCACAAACAAGTTGCCAGGCCGCATTGGTGACACGCCGACTCTTGGTGCTGGTTTCTGGGCAGAAGAGTGGGAGGACCAAGATATCGAACCTGCTAATACGATGCAGTACGCGCCGACCGGAACACCAAGCGAAATTGAAATGCCTTGGGTGGCGTCATTCGTTGAAACATTTAGAGAATGTTTGCCCGTGTTGTCCAATCGGCCGAGATATTATCGGCCAATTGTTCAGGCCGTTCCGAGCTTTTCTCAGCATCTTGAGTCTGCAAAGCAAGAGTATACCGACAAGATTCACGCTGTTGCAATGTCTGGGACAGGAAACGGCGACTCTTTCCTCCGTGTAGCAGCTGCACGTACTGCGGCGGCGATGACGCGCTTTTCTCAGCTTAAGTTACCTTTAGCGACAGCGGTGACCCAAGTAGCAGGGCCATGTGGCGAGTTGCAGCGATCTGCAGGTGATAGATGGGGCAGGACCGGTGAGGGCGAGGGTGGTTTAATTGGTATAGAGCTTATGCATGGGAAGGGTAGGGTCGTATGGGACTTCAACTGTGGCGGGATGTTTAGGGCCTGGCTAGACGAAGAGGATAAAGCACAGTGGTTGGTCTTCAGAGAGTCTTGATGGCGTGGCACACCTTTCAAGGTGAGAATTATAGAATCAGGCAGGCCTATCTCCTCTCGAAGACGGAAGAATTCTTGGCCAAGTTGGCTTTACGTGACAACTCGGGCGGCTCCATAGTGTCACATCCAGTCTCCAGGACAAAGCGGATTAAGACGACGGTGCAACCTTGAATAATAGACAGACACCATTTGTAGAAATTGAACATCACCGCAAACCACTCGAGACAATGATTTGCTCCGAGAGGTTTGGTAGCGCTGTGGAGTATCGAGTGAAACCACGTGACATGGATTGATTGGCTCCCAGGAACGCGGCTCGGTTAGGTGCATGCTGCAGTAACCAAGCGAAAAGGCGCGCGAGAAACAAAAAGAATTGCAAATCATCGAAGGCTGATATTGGAGAGCTGGAGGTGGATATGTTGATCGGTGCTTCGTGGACACGTGGGTCGCCTCCAGCGCTTCGCTCTGATCGAATAAGCGTCGAGGGACGCGAGGTACAGCGATAGCACCCTGTAAGTGGACCAAAACGGATGACACGCAACCTGTGAGAGGTAAAAGGGTGGGCTGACGATATATCTGCCTGATCTCCCAGCTCTTCTCCTGCACTTGATGCCCATCCGGACTGCTTTCGCTACCATCTCCTCCTGACATACGAACGAGACAAACATAGAGTTCTTACCGAGCAAAGAAACTACCTGAAGCATATATTTGGTCAGCGACTCTCAAAACGGGATATATTCAAACTTGTAATCAAGACAAATGCCCTACCGTAACGCCTGTGTTACATCCAGAGGTGAGAATCAGGACCCTGAGAAAAATTCAACCGCGGTATTAAAGGTGTTGCGCTGACGATTGATTAATTCAAAGTACGAAGAGAGAGTTTCGCTTTTACGAATACCGATCGGCACTGAACAAAATTGCGCATCTCCACTGTGTCGTCTGTCCGGATTCGAACATCCACTTACAACTTGCCACGTCAGCCAAAGACCAAGAACGATTTCAGATACGCAAAGGATGGGAGGTTGCATTATTCGGGAAGCAGTGTGTAAGGAATATAATTTGAGAGGTTTGGGCTTCATGTAACAGAGACGGCCCGAGCAGAAAAGGAGTGAGTATGATAAAGAGGCTCCCATACTTTGTGAGTGCTACTTGAGAGAAACCAGAGAGTACGAAGCGAGAATCACAATTGTAAGAGGACACACTAGGTGCAAGGACATGGCACGCCGTTGAGGATCGTAGCGAAAGGCGCAACCAGGCCCTGGAGAGCGCTCTGGTGAAGGAGGAGGTGGAAACCATGCTGCTGCCGAAGCACGGGTTTGCCTTCGGTTGTACGTCTTCTGCGCTACTGCACATTCAAGAAGCAAACGTCTTCATGGATCTCCACGGGGAGCCCGGAACCACCCAGTCGAGCGAGCATGCATTCCTCATGGCAGGTCAGGAGAAGATACTGAGTGCAGAAAGACACAGGGGAGCCGCAGAGAAAAAGGAATGGGAAATGCGCTAGGGCAGCCAGGCTGTATCCGGCTTAGCGCCATCGATCACGTGGCCCCGTCACACTTTCGTTTTGTACCCCGCTCCGACGCGACCGTTTCTCCGACCTCATCTCTTCAACTCATCCGCGAGGACATGGCCATCCATCGATTTCCATCATGGCGCGTATCTCGAACGTTTCCTGTCACCTGTGGGCAGCTTCACCGGTGAGCGACGGCGGTGTTGCGGCACGCTTGCAAGGGAGACCATCTAAACGCAGTGGGACGGGCCATTTCGAATAGCCGAGTCAATCGGATTGGACCCCTTCGAGCCCGGACTGTCACATCAGCGGCTACGGATTCGGCCTCAAAGCAAAGCGAAGCGCCAATGGTGTGACAAAGAAGACTCGTTTCAATTCTTCCCTCAGGGAGCTACATGAAAACAGCGACCGACTACCTGTCGACTTCTGCAATTTCCAATTTTGCCTTATCATCCGCGCCTCGATATCAACCAATGCCTCAACTCCACCGCCAAGTATCCAACCGAAAGGATCGTGGCTTCTCATGAAGGAAAGATGAAACTACAGAACAGAAATTTGGCTGGTGTACATGAATCGAAGAGGCGCTTCTCACTGGTACGCCTGGTACTGGGATTGATAAGGCTGCGACTGGGCGCCAATGGCGTTGAGTTTCTTCTGTTTTTCACTCCAAAGCTTCTGAATCTCCTCCTCCAATTCGTTGATGGTGTCACGCGCTTTCTCAATGGACGCCTTGTATTTATGCGGCTCCTTCATCCATCGCTGGATCCGTTCAGCCTCTTGCTGTTGTCGGCGGCGCTTGGTCTGGATCTTGTCGCAAGTTTTGCAGTTCTCTTGGACGTTGACGGTTGCCATGATAAGTTTCATGCCGCATGTTTCACCGATGCGGTATTCGCGGTTGCAGTGTTGTCGAAAGTGGCTCCACTTCCAGTCACCGCACTTGAATCTGATTTGCTCAAAGAAGCACATTTTTGGAAGAGCTTGGCACTCCTGGAGCGGGTACCTGCGTCAGCCACGAGGACATTCTGGAGTTCGGCAAGCCTTACCGATCGATGGTTGTTCTGGATACAGGCCTTCGCCGGTTATGATTGGCTACCGTTGTAGACCCTATGCATTGATCAGCCCTGCCGTTTGATGAACCACCCTGTAGGGCAGGCCTTACTCGACGACAATGACAGTTGGTACACAAGTGTTGTACTGATGTACAATGTGTATACCAAATGAAAGAGGAAGCTTGGATGAGGGAAGAGAGAGCAAGAGGTCTGCCTTTGTGGAGACAAGAGTTTGATGTTTGGAAATGAAAACTTGTGGTCGATGCTGTCCTGGAAATCTCTTCCATCAGCGCCATCTACGGCGGTATTTATGCTCGAAAGGCTGGCGCTTCGTGCCGCTATCGTCTGGTCACCTCACTTCCATTTCTGGCTCAACACGGACGTCGTCGTCGGCCCACCATACCGGCATACTCAGACATGCAACCTGATAGCCAACAAAACCTCCTCGATCCATCAATCCATGGCGTCTCCACGGCGAAAATGTCGCACGCGCTATCTGCAATGGCACCTTAGGCCGTCTCCGGCGCTCACTACTGCAAAGACATTTCACATCCGCATAGGATCACCGCCATCCAGCGGTTCTAGCCGTGGCCTTTGGTCCTGTGGGGCCGACTCGCCTCCCCTCACTATCCATGTCGAAGATTGCTAATCGCCTGACTCTTGTGGTTTCGTGTCCGGCCGATGCTTTTTGTTCGAATCGCTGAGGGCTCTCGCAGCCGGAGTTGAAGAGAGGTCGGGAGTACGCATATCAGTCACATGACTACGTGCGCCCACTGAAGCGAGACGTTTCCCGCTATTCGTTGGCGAGTTCAGACCTTCTTATTGGGTACCGTCAATAGCTAGGTTTCTCATATTGTTGACAACAAACGTTTTGCCGTTCGGCACCAACGCCGTCCGATGTCGTTTCATGCCAATCTCCTAAAGCTCCCCTCATTTGTCAGTCTTCGCAGAGCCTCATTTTCAGCGCTTTTCTCAATCCCTTTTGCTAATTGAACACCTTCCAGCGTTGTACTCGATCCCTCAGCCGAATCAACTTACAACGACTTGCCAATCCACGGCGCCAAGCCGTCTCGCGAATCCCGATGAAGTCTGATCCCAGCTGATGAGCATAGGTATCGCCAACACGAGTGGAACGATACTCCCTGGTTGGCCTTACCTCATCTGCCTCGATGCCTGATACTCCGCCCTAAGCCGTGGCCACTCCCTTCTCCCTGTATCTGCATGGTCCGAGCCGAAACTAACCAGTCACCTTATCTATCCCGTCTGCAAGGCCAACTAGATGTAACTCCACTTGGTCATAGGATGGTGCCGTTCTCCACCATTGGGCGCTGCCATGCATGAAACGAGCGGGCCGCTGGGGGCAAATTTTCTCACCTGATTGACATCCCGTCTGCTCGGTCCATTCTTCCCGTAATTGCAACCTCTTGCATGTTCTAGTCAATGCGGGCTGACAGTGTCTGGCCTCGATAACAAATAGTGCTGGGTCTTATGCATCGAATCCCTCGAGGCCGCGGATCTGTGCAATCATCTAGGGTGGATGATACACTAGGCTCACCGGATCACACCCTATCGGAGATCCTCTGACGTGGCGAGCGCGGTATGGTTGATCTGTGACGAAGCACCTTTGCGGGGTTTCATCAAATTTTCGCGTGGAATTGGCATACAGAAGCTGTTGGGCCGTCTACGACTTTCACAGCCCCCCTGACTCGCCCGGCATGTTTCGGCGTCTACGAGCAATTGGGCTTCGCAATCCGCTTTATTCTGATGTGATCAGAAGCGCTGTAGGCTTTCCTGACCGGTCACACTGGATCCTGGAGCTTCCATCGCTTGACAAACGTGGAGTGGCATAAAGATTGGCATCATGGTGGCGAGTTCTACATGCATCCTTCATGCGCATAGCCGTGCCATGCTGTCATACCTCCGGAAGCACCAAGTAAGGCAAGTACAGATACGTTTGCCTGCTTCAACCATGTCAATGTCTCTTTTCTTGCAAGCGCAATTGCTTTTAAGACGTGGTTCGTCGGAAATTGGGGTGGTTGGTTGAGGCCCGACGTTGTCGATGAGCGCAGCATCGCCTCTGCGACGCCTGCATAATAAGCAGGCCCTCCCCCAACTTGGACTAGGGTTTTTGTAAACAAAACATCAATCCCACAGGTGGAGCACAGATCCCCCGCCTCTCCAGGACAATTGCTTCGTGTACAAGGTTCACATTTGGCCTCAATGTGCTTTTTTGCCGCGTGTAATACGCAAATGTTGCCCGCTGGATATTTGCGGCCACGAGCGTGGCCTTGAGTCGACGTCAAATTTGCCTACCTGCAAGCGCGCCTGGCCCTGGTAGTCAATTCAATCATGTGAATGTTAGGCGATGTGAGCTGGTGAGCGGGAGTGAGCGTAGGCCCCAGCTGTCACTCTCCCGCGATGGGCGGGTACATGGAGTTTTGAGGGCGTGAGCGGGAGCGAGGGTAAATGGGACTACCGCTCTCAGCATGAAGACCATCTGCCTTGCCTGAGCCGATCTTCTGTTTGGTCCTTCGGCCTTATTCATGCTGATAGGTGCGCGGGATAATAGCCAATGGCAGGAGGGTTGGGCTGCAGAAGCGGGGATGAGTTTCGGGCAGCGCAACGGAGTAGGAAGGGGTATCCATGCTGAGCTTGCCCTGTTTGCTTACGCCTGATTGGTCAATCGCTGCCAATTGTGTCCGCAGTTCTGCTGCATGGCTGAAGCTCTAAGTATTAGCATGTGGTAGTACCCATTTGCTGGGACACAGCATCGATGATCCGGCGGCCGATACCAGAGAACATCATGGTCTCAAGGGAAGATAGCCAAAGGTGAAGGGAATAAAAAGTCAATTTTGGCAGCGACTAACAGCCAGATATTCTGACAGCTGTAAAGATAAGCTGGCCAGAGTGAGGGCCGCTAGTAGGCTTCTGGCCATTTCTGACCATTATTCCTCTTCGGCATCCTCAACCCGCTTCGTGCAAGATATCGTCAAGTAAAAGAAAAAGAAAATCCCACGCCTGCGAGCTAGGGCGAGTCCGTGGTCTCCCGCAGCCTCACTCTAAGCCCCACCGGTGCGACCTCTCCGCTAAGATGCACAGTGCCTCCAACTACTCACCGGGATCTGTGAGCAGCCAGGAGCGAGACTGGCCTCCTGTGGCTCTCAAGGACATCCGCTTCTGCCGCCTTTCCTGGGCAGTGGCAAGGGCCTGTACGCTGACTCGAGGGAAATGTTGGCAAATGTTCACGTATCATCTTCTTAATGTCAAACATGACGAACCATCCCTTGTCTGGATGTACCAGAGACAGGGCACTGTCAACCTCTTTCTCATCTCTTTTGCTTCTCGCAAGAGTGCCAGAGCCATGCGTAGCTCCGAGAGGCAGCGTCGCCGAGATAAAAGCGGTGAGCGGAGTATAGGGCGTCGTTCAGGTCATGGCCACGAGGACACGTAGGGACTGAAAGAATGCCGACGAGGATCGGAGAGAAGTTGAAGCTACCACTTAGCACGCAATAACCGGACGCCATGCCGAACCGAGGTCGGACGCGGTCCGTAAAATCACATTTGAACAATGCTGAATTGAGCGAGGGTATTATTGTCACCGAATTGTAGCGCAACGAACGGCGGTCGATGAGCAGACGTCCCAGCTCTCATACATCCACAGGAAAGATATCGCCATGAACTTAATGGCAGACAAAAGATTCGAGAGAAAGTTGATGCAGACTTTTGACGCGTCTCGCGAGCTGCGGGAGTGGCAAACCTTCCGATTCGCCTGCGACTCCTATATGTTCTCTGAAATATCAAATGAATGAAATGTTTCGCCGTCCACAATTACCATTGGACGTCGTTCGTCAAATTCGGGCGAATTACCGGGCCGCAGCAGCACTATTTACTCACGTGATCAGGCACGTGCAATAAAAGTGGGACCTCGAAAATTTCCATCTCATTTCGGGCATGAGGTCCATCCAGACCACGACGCTCCTTGGAGTCGATTATGTGTATGTTTGCTTCCATGTTCAATACATGCCTTGCTCCCATAATGACGTTATAAATCCCCAGGCTCTCTGGACAGTCTGCATACGAAGTAGGAGTTCAGCTGTCATCAAAACATCGCGCAGGTTTCATGCAGCTCAAGGAGGCTGTGTCGTGCAGCCACAGCCACGGTAGGTTATTCATTGAACATATGGTGCGATGCTTTCCTAGATGTCTTTTACTTTCAAAAATTTGTCAAGATCTGAAGTGTCGACTCTATGGACTATCGCTCCAGATTATACAACAAACCGCGTTGCGTCAATCGGGACTGGTTGCGGGCGGAGAAGACTCTTGGTCGGTCTCAGAATACGTTGCCGTCATTTAAACAATCACCAACGCGATGGGATAGCCGTTCGCGAGTCTCGAAATCACGACAATGGAGCAGCAGGCGCAGCGTTCTCGAAGAGAAGGATCCTCTTAGGTGTTCTTCCACTCAAAACCGCAACTCCGACCCCATTATTGAGGTTGCTCGCAATCCCGACCTTAGTTGGCATGGAATCGACCTATCACACTCCTATCATATGCTCAAAACGTGCTGGCATACACACACGAGATGCGCAAAGACTTACCTTAATGCACCAGGAAGCCATAACGACGAAATACTTCTCTTAGACGTCCACGACTTATGTCTCGTCCAAAACCGTCTGAGTTGCTCATATCTTACTCTCAGTTATGTATGGGGTGGGACGGCACAATTTGAGACGACACGCGAAAACTTCATCGACTTGCAACGGCCTGGCGCAATCGCTGAACACTTTGATCTGATCCCACAGGTCATCAAGGACGGCATAGAGGTGACAAGACTACTCGGCGAGAGATTTCTTTGGGTCGACCGTTTGTCAATTATTCAGGATGACTCTCAATCGAAGCACGATCATATCCAGCGGATGGGGCGAATATATCACGGCTGTTTGCTCACTATTGTTGCGCTCGGCGGAAACAAAGCAAGCGATTCGCTGAACTGTTCATCCGAGCAATCCAGACCTTTTGTTGACCAGGAAAACATTTCAAGTATTCCGGCATACACGACTTCTCTTCAAATGCGTGTTCTCGGTTCTGCCCATAATGAGCGAGCATGGACATTTCAAGAAAGGCTCCTTTCACCTCGTTGCTTGTTCTTTCATGGCAAGGAGCAGAGTCCTTTCTTCGTATGTCGACAAGACTTTGCGTACGACATGCCTGGTAAACTCCATAATGGCGACAAGACCATTGATCGGGTCGTTGTGCATAAGGCACATGTTCTCAATCCTCTCGCATCCTACTTTGATAGCTCCAGGATGATAACGGATGAGAAACAGCGTCGATTTGAAGCGTTCTCACGATACGATCAACTCGTCAGCGGATACACATCACGGAAACTTTCCTTTTCTTCCGACATCCTAAATGCCTTTGTTGGGATCTTGGAAATTCTTGCATATAACCGAAGCTGGGATTATATTATGGGTCTGCCAGTACCTGTGTTATCCTTAGCCCTGCTATGGACTCCGTCAAAGTTCACACGTCGTCGCTCAGCAAGGTCCTTTCCTTCATGGTCATGGGTCGGATGGGAGGGACATGTGGATTACCGGCCGCTCCGCGCTTACGACCTTGCGCAAGACCTGAGATCCACTATCAGGAGCTTTACCTACTACGATGGAAACCTGGATACCATCCGTCGTATTCACTGTGCCGTCCAACCACACACCAGACAACATTTAAACCCCTCTCCTACAATGCTTGGGAAACGGACAGTCGACGAATGCTGCATTACGAAGACGCAACTGTTGCAATCCATTCAGCGACAAAGTCTCAAGGACATTTTGATATTCTCGACCAAATGTGTTTCAGTGTCCGCATTTTCCTACATCAATGGGCCTACTTACACTCAAGACAACTTGATATCTTGCCCCAATGACAGACCAGTGCTTCAAATAATGACCTCAAACCGGCACTACTGCGGACTCCTGTATGGTATCAATCTTCAAGGCGACTACTTTGTGATGGACGAATGCTTCGTACCTCCAAGTGAATGCAGTTTCGTGCTCATGTCGGACTTGTATGGGATGAGGGTCTATGAAGATGAACAGAGTTCCACAGGAGGCATTGATGAAGCTTACTTTCCTCACGGGCCCTGGTGTGTCCTCAATGTCCTCCTAGTACAGCGGAAGGATAGATTCATGGAAAGGGTCGCCTTTGGCCAAATTCATGCAGCTGCCTGGGCTGAGGCAGGGCCCAGAGAGAAGAGGATAATGATGTGCTGAAGAGAATTGGAATTATTGATTGCCCTCGGTGGCGTCGAGCCACACTTTTTGAGCTGTTGAATTGTACGAAGTTACGCCGAATATGTAGTAACTCTGGATCGGACATGTTCAAGCTTTTACATGCGAAGCTCATCCTTGCTCTGCTGAGCAGTACTGGTGCGCGAGCTGGCGACCTTGCGGTGTCCAAATGGGCTTCTCCTGAGCAGTGCTTAAAGTGGAACCACATTATGTTAATCATGGTTCAACGGGATGGCGATGAACTCTTGAGCTGCAGGATTACTTTGGCGTTCACGAAAGGCAAAAAGTAAGCACCCCATCGATACCAAGCAGAGCTCCGCTAAGATCCACATCCGCAGAGACGATGGTACAACAGCAGAAGTCCATACAATTGACCAGACACCCATCGAATTTAGTACCAACTGCGTGGTCAGGTGGCTCCTGATCCAAGCCTTTCGCACAAAGGCCGTTATGCATGAGTTAATCCCTTCACTGGTTTCCGATATGCGAGGCAGGAAGGACGAGCCCAGTCCAGAGCAGAGATGTCTACAGTGGAAGACCCCAGAGGCCCCAGTTCCGAGGCAAGAAAAGAAAGGCAACACCCGCGGCTTGGAGATGAGCAAGCCGGCGGGAACAGATCGTGTCTTGGGTGCATTTAGAAAGGCTGCACAAGCTAACGACATGGACCCAAAACTGTTCGTCACACGTGATATTCGGCGAGGCGCGGCACTGGGCGAGGCATACGCCGAAGAACCACGCGAAGGCGTCTCTACAGAAGCGGCGGCACGTCTGCTGGACCATAGTGGGAACAGTGGGGACATGACAAGGAAGTACTGCATTGGGGGCTCCCGTAAAGATACGTTCAACTCGAGGTTAAAGCGGAAAAGAGTTATTGATGAATTTGGCTGGAGGAGAAGTCGAAGCCGACCGAGACGCCGCTGGCAAATGGGGCTATTAACACAACTTTGAGCAACTCGCGCTCAAGCAACCCGGCCTTGATCGAACCGACCTTGATCGAACCGACCTTGATCGACCCGGCCTTGATCGATGCGGCAACAGCTGATGCAACTTTGACTGACGAAGCGCCGGCGAACGACGAGAGCGAAATACTACCAGAGGAGTGGAGTGGCATCACAGGCACACTTGACGCCCTTGCAGAAGACACCGCAATCTTCTCTGCTGACCTCACCACGTTTTGCACGTATTTCATAGAGATTGCGAATACCGAATTTCACGGGTACCCACCGGCCTGACGAGGCACCTCAGGAAGGAGCATGGAATACCTGATATTGCGATGACCGAAAGCCAGACTGCTTTAGCGAACGAGATCACTATATTTGTTCTGGGCGATGGACTCACTCTCGGCTGGTGGAAACGGTGTCCCGCGCCCATTCCGATGCGATGAGCCAGGATGTGAAAAGAGCTACACCACCAAGTCTAATTTGACGGAGCACCACCTCAAAGTTCATGGCGTAAACGATGTCCCACGCCGATTTCGATGCGACGTCAGCGGTTGTAAAAGGAGTACAAAAAGATCCACTTCTTGTGGAAGCACCAGAGGGAAAAGCATGGCTTCGAATAAATCTCATGGGTATAGATGGGATTTCGGCCATTGCTGGAGCAGCTACATAATGAGGAAGTACACATTGACATACAGAAGGCGAGGCAGCCTTATGCGCCGGCATGATGTTTTACATTTAGAGATTTCGTGTTGCTAGAGTGAGTTTAAATATACGAATTTAATAGTTCTTACTTAGAGCTTTTGGATTACGTAGATATACAGCGGAATATATATTCTGTACGTCAGGGAATTTTAAACTCTTGGTGTAAAATGCTATATATTACAGACCTTAACATAATCGTCCCCCCCCCCCCCCCCCCCCCCCCCCCGGTTCGCTAAGTAAGCATCGTTGTGGCGGAATTATCTTCGAAGGGTCGGATCACGTTAGCGCACTCCACTTTTTTTTGGCCCACGTTTTTCAGGATTGGATTTTATCTTATCCTCCCTCTGGCCCCTCAGGCGCGCTTTTCACCTTCTTCCTACGACTTTTCCTTTCGTTTGGGTACTCTCCACTCATCTTGCATAGACTTGTTTCATTAGAAGATTTACAAACGGTGTCCGGCCGTTGAAGGACACTTCGCTGTGCTTCGCAGCTGCCCAACCCTTTCAGGCGCCACACACTCATTCCATCCTTCAACCACACTTCTTTCCCCCATCTGTTCCTCTGAGAATGCCACATATCGACTCACCTCCGATGGCATCTGTTGTTGCGATCAAGTCCGGTCCCGCGTCCGCCCCAGCGCCAGCACAAGAAGATGTTAAGGCGATTCTCTCGCTAATCCTCACGACGGAGAAGGCCCAGGACTCGTTAGACGCATCATACAACATCACACAACTTCTACTGGATTCAGTAGGGTATCGAGGATTCAAACAATATGGGGTGTTCGAACCAATACGTAAGGCTGCAGCGGACAAGAAGAGTGGTGCAAAACGCGAAGGTGCCATGTTCGCGCTTGGTGCATTCTTCGAGCGTTTCCCACCGAAGCAGCCGATCAGCGAAGTTGTGTTTATGGTACAAGAAGAAGGACTCGTTGGGATAGCACTGGACGCATTGTCGGATAAGGGCTCGTCTGTACGAGACTCTGCGCAATACGCCCTGAATTCATTGTTCGACAATCTCAAGCCAGAGGCGCTCGTCTTTGGGCTCCTGCCAGCCCTGATGGCTTATTTGAAGAAGGGCACAGGCAAGTGGCAGGGTGCTGTCGGCGCATATGCGCTTATCGCCAAAATGGCAGACAAGGCAAAGTTGGGCAATGGCACCAGAGAGGAGGAGCATTTCAAGGATGTGCTGCGTGAGGCGATGGGAAAGCGATTGGAGGGTCTGATCCCAATCGTGGAGAGTGGCATGCACGACCTGAAGGCCGAAGTTACAAAACAGGCGATCAAGACGATGAACTCTGTTACAAACCTACTTCAGAACGACGACGTGGCTCCGCGGATACCTCTGCTTATCAAGTACATGGAGAAGCCTTCTACAGAAAGTTTGCAGAAGGCTATCCATGCCCTTTCGCAAACGACTTTTGTCGCCGTCGTCACCTCTCCTGTCCTCGCACTCCTCACACCACCTCTCGAACGATCGCTTAATACACCGACGACTTCACAAGAAGTCCTTCGACAGACTGTCGTGGTCGTAGAGAACCTCACAAAACTTGTACACGATCCCGTTGAAGCGCGAACCTTCCTACCGAAACTCAAACCTGGTGTTAAGGCTGTGATGGAGCGGGCATCACTTCCTGAAGTCCGAGAGATAGCAACTCGAGCATACAATGTGCTGAACAAGGCAATGGGTGAAGATACAAACGGAGAAACGAATGCAGCGATTGCACGCACAACGCCAGAAGACGTGCTGGCTGTTTTGGAGAAAAATCTCAAGCTTGATGCTGGTACGGCAAAGGCTCCGGAGACTAGCCTTACCAAGACATACATCAGCCAAATGGTTGCGGAGGATGTCAACCAGAGACAGCTGGAAAGAATCAAACTCTGCGTTACTCCATATCTCAAATCTTTGGTCCCGGAGGCTACTGCGATCGAGATTGGAGATGCTATGCATCAGCATTTCGTCGAAGAGGACAATCGCAAGTTCGGTGCGCCTATTAAAGAAGATGATGGAGAAGTCGAAATTGTCAATGCGACTTTCTCCCTCGGCTACGGAGGAATGCTATTGCTTTCCCACACCAATCTCAGACTCCTGAAAGGACACAGATATGGGCTCTGTGGTCGTAATGGAGCCGGAAAATCCACGCTCATGCGAAGTATCTCTGAGAATAAGCTTGAAGGGTTTCCGCCGCCAGAGGAAGTCAAAACTTGTTTCGTGGAGCACAACCAAGGCGAAGATGCCGATCTCAGTATTCTGGAATACATTTCCAAAGATCCCAGGTTCGCATCCGAAAGTACCGAACGTGTCTCATCTGTTCTCGAGGAAGTCGGCTTCACGTCTGGTCCAGAGGGTCGCCAATCTCACAAAGTCGGCTCGTTGTCCGGTGGATGGAAGATGAAGCTTGCGCTTGCTCGAGCGATGTTGATGCGCGCCGATGTGCTCCTTCTGGACGAACCTACTAACCATCTCGATGTCGGAAATGTTAAATGGCTGCAGGAGTATCTCAAGAAGCACACGGAAATCACAAGTCTGATCGTCAGTCACGATTCCGGCTTTCTTGATGATGTCTGCACCGACATCTACCACTACGAGCAGAAGAAGCTTGTTCTCTACAGAGGCAACTTGGCTGCTTTGGTCAAAGTCAAACCTGAAGCCAAGACTTATTACACGCTTTCGGCATCAAACGTACAGTTTAAATTCCCGCCGCCAGGTATCTTGACCGGCGTGAAGTCCAACACCAGAGCGATTTTGAGAATGACCAATTGCACTTTCACATATCCAAAGGCCAGTAAACCGTCACTGTACGACGTCACTTGCGCTCTCACCCTGTCTTCGCGAGTGGCCATCATCGGCGCTAATGGTGCCGGCAAATCCACTCTCATCAAAATCTTGACGGGCGAAGTGGTTCCGCAGGAAGGCAAAGTGGAGAAGCACCCTAATCTTCGAATTGGATATATCAAACAGCACGCTCTCGAGCACGTCGAGATGCACATGGAGAAGACCCCGAATCAATATCTGCAGTGGCGTTACGCAAACGGCGACGATCGGGAAGTGTTGATGAAGCAGACTCGTGTGTTGACCGACGAAGATAAGGCTCAAATGGAGAAGAAAATTGATCTTAAAGATGGAAAGGGCGCAAGACAGATCGAGGCGCTCATTGGACGGCAGAAATGGAAGAAGAGCTTTCAGTACGAAGTCAAGTGGATTGGGTGGCTGCCTAAGTTCAACAGTCAAATCTCGCGCGAGACTCTGTTGGAGCTCGGATTCCAGAAGCTGGTGCAAGAGTTTGACGACCACGAGGCTTCCCGTGAAGGTTTGGGTTATCGCATCCTGGAGCCAAAGGTCATCTCGAAGCATTTTGAAGACATGGGTATGGATCCTGAGATTGCGAATCACAATCAGATCTCTGGCTTGTCTGGTGGTCAAAAGGTCAAGGTCGTTATTGCAGGGTGAGTTTCGCTCCTCTCTTTTCGCTCGATTCGACGTCATCCCGGACATTAACAGGCTGACTTCGTTACAGTGCAATGTGGAACAACCCACAAATTCTCGTCCTGGACGAACCTACCAACTTCTTGGATAGAGACTCGATGGGTGGCCTTGCTGCCGCAATTCGTGACTTCAAGGGTGGCGTCGTCATGATTTCCCACAACGAAGAGTTTGTCGGCGCACTGTGTCCGGAGCAATGGCATGTTGCAGACGGCCGCCTAACGCACAAGGGTCATCTTGCTGTTTCTTTCGACCGTTTCGAGGACAGTAGCCGCGGCCCAAGCACACAAGCGTCTTCTGTCGTGTCAAGTGCTGTGAACAGCGCCAGCGCCAGCGCGGTCAACTCGGAAGCTGAACAGGGAGAGATGAAGTTCAAATCGAGAAAGAAGAAGAAGTTGACGAGAGCACAGTTGAAAGAGAGGGAGGTGAGAAGGAGGTTGAGGCATATTGAGTGGTTGAACTCGCCAAAGGGCACGCCGAAACCTGCAGATACGGATGATGAGGCTACCTAAATGCCTTGCGGTGCGGATTCTTTCTGAGCTGATTTGGCGTCATCGTCGTGCATTTCCGGGCGTTTTCAGAGATGGTTGGGACGAGATTTTGCTTGAGAAGAGACACTGATGTGGGCGTCTGGAATGATAATGTGACATAGAGTTTGCTAAAATGGGATATGAAGGAGAATAGACGAATCAGAAAAGTTCATAGAAATCCGCCCAATTGTTTGGATTGAATCATCTAACGTGGTGCTACAGATACATCTATTGCGCACAAAAGCCATTTATATGAGCAGATGGGCAGTAACAGCCAGAGCAGACCGTGGCCTGCCATCCAATGGTTAAGATAGCAAGGTCAAATTGGCTCACTATGAAGACCAGAGCACTGTCGATACCTGAATGAGAGGAATGTCTCTCGTTATTAGACAACCTCATATTTATTTTCCGAGAGCTTTTTCAACGTGTACTACATATCGCAGAGTGTACACTTTCTCAATCTTCAAAGACTTTCAAAGCATTCTTTCAGTATGACGGCTACTTGTACCCACCCGGAGATGAGAACCGAGAAACTCTTGAGGCCACTTATACCAACTTCGATCAGATCCACTAACTTTTATGCCCATGAGGAGGAAGGCTGAGATGAGGGGAGCACACCAGGCATGCTGGTCGCATGAGCTTTCGATCTATGTTTCTGAAGGTCGCTTTCTCTTTTGAATCCCATCTTGCCAGTGCGGTTGCACCCCGGAAAGCCACACTCATAGACGCCATCTCCATGTTCTAACCTCATGTGCTGGGAGAATTCTTTACTGTTCCTGAAGCCTGCCCAACCCTCCGCCTTTGTGTGTCGACAGCCTTTGTAAGAACAGTATTTCTCGAACTCTTCCTTTTCCACCCCATGACATCTTTGTATGTGTTGTCGTAGATGATCTTTTCGCTTGAATGCGTCCTCCCCTTGATATTTACGACAGTACTTGCAAGGAAATCGTCTCGATGTATGTGTGGCACGATGTCGGGAGAGGGAACTGGCAAGATGGTAGGTTCGATCGCATCCTGGTTCTGTACAAGCGAACTGTGCTTGTGAGTCGGATGAAGAGTTGTCATTGAGATGCACAGCTGCATCATCAGGTGGAGCAGAGGTAGAACCTGGTAAATTTCCAGGTGCCGTATTCTCCACGTCCAGCAGGCCACTCCCATACCATCCCCCTGACTGGAGACCAGCTTGTGAATACGATATGGAGTTAGCTGACTCATTCGATTGACCTGCAGCCACTTCTGAAATGTTGGGTTGCAAAAAGATATCAGCGTCTGCGGTGTGCAAGCATCGCAAATGAGGGTCAAAGCCGTCGGTGGCAATCAGGGACTCGATGTCATTGGAAGTGGTGAGTTCTTGTGGTTCCAACGCAATCTGTCCAGTGGCATGGAGAGCAGCACGCTCAACAAATGTTCCAGTGAATGGATACACAGTTTCCTTGTGTAAGCATGGATTTTGTTCGATCCAAGCTGGGTCCCCATAGCCAACATCTAATTCTGATGAGTGCCGTTCTGTCGAAGTAGCGGGGATAGAATTGTATTCTCTTTCTGGATGATCCGCACTCGCTCTGTGCATGGCTATCAACTGGCATTGATGCAAGACTCGACCTGATGCGGTCGTCTGCCCATAGGCGGTTTGGATGGATGATTTTGCAGAGCTTTACCAGAAGGGTGCAAGTAGCGTATCTCAGGTGCAGGTTCTGTACCACGAGAGACTAGAGTTGTGCAAGAGCGACAATGAGAGAGTATTGAAAGATATAGATGACTAGTTTAGCGGACAACCACACACGATCCGCTAAGGAAGGGATATGCCCCTAAGAGGTTGCTCCTTGTTTATCACATTATGAGATGTCGGTGTGAAACTTAGATAGATGCGCACTGAAGCCAGGAAAGCTCGTTACTCGGGTAAGGCTTTGGTGGCATTCGCCCTACGGCGAGGAATCTGATTCCCCTGCGGTGATGTATATATTCAGACGTCCCTGAACTTTTCTACTTACGCTAGACGCCCTACTACTATACATTTGCCTTAGTTTCTTAAAATGTTCATACCACTCTCTTATAACCTGCCATTTATACATCGCTGCGGCGCTCAAGGCCCGGGGAGTAAGAAAAAGAGGCCCGAATCACCTCAACCCGAGGGTCGATCTCGTTGGACAAGGTCAACCATTGCTTGCCAGAATTGTGATTCAATGAACTGTGGTCCGTCCCCAGGATGCACGATCGTGCAGAGAGATCTATTCCTAGTGAGTATTGCTCTCATTGGCGGATTTTATGTGGCAATGGCTTAGGGGCAGTTCAATTTGCTTTCATGATTCCTTTACAAGGCGAGACTTCATGAAGGTGTGGAGACTTCAGTTGCCGTAGGTTCGCTTCACGTCTCTTTATGTTCGCTTGGCCTTAGAGTCTTCTCCTGCAAGCCTATCGTAGGCAACTGATGCGCCTTTTTCTCATCCCTTAGTCGTGTATGGCTAATAATGTTTGCGATAGGTCACAAAGCGGTTTGGACTTTGGAGTAAAATGCTTGGGGCATTAACTAGTGTCTGGTCATCAAGTCGCGGCATCCGCGGCTGCGAGATTGGCGTCGCCGAAGAGCGCCTAACCAATGCTGGACGTTCACGAAACTCATAAGCAATAATAGCAAGTGAAATCTCACATCCTCTACCGTGGTTTGGACCGTGCTGGATTCATTTGCCATGGAAACGGTAAACCGAACGAGGCTCCGACAAGGCTGTGGGTCTGTGGCGCTCCTCCAACCCGTGTGCGGATCCCCTCCCTGCAGACCGCATTTTCGATCATATCAGGATGTGGGCAGAAGCGACAAAGTATCGGGCAGTTCGACCTATGCGGGAGTCCCATTCAATTGCCCTTCGAGAGCGCCAGCGAGCACTTTGAAAAAAGCGAAGCCACAAGATCGACTCTCACCTCCTGGGACTCAAGTTGGAGGACAACACGTCCCTTGCTGGCGGAGTTCTCCAGCATACTTATAAGATCAGCCGTGCGTGGCCCTAAGAGGTTTAGGCTTTAGCGACGCTCTCTGCGAGTTTGACTCCCCGGCAGTACAAAGCGCGGCTGGCGTCCAGTCGGGTGCCATAGATCTTTCAATTTTCGATTGTCGACGCTTGCCCCCCGACGTGGCGCCAGCTCCGTTTTTACATCGAAAACTGGGTTAGGATACATATCTACGTAAGAGTCTAGCCTAAGGCTCACCTGACTGGATCGACCTCTAAGAGTCTAAGGTAGACAGACTTACAAAAGCTAGGCCTATCTCAGTATACCTCCTGTGTACCTACTCAACTCCCGGCAAAAAACGAGCAGACGCTTTGCGTCGAAAATCGAAAACTGAAAAATCTACGGCACCCGACCGGACACCGGGGGCATGGCGCTTTGGCATGGGACCAAGCTCCACCAACCGGATAGGTCTGCCCAATGAAGAACGCATTCTTGTGTCCACCAAAGGCTTGCACAGAGAAATCACGAGGTTCCCATTTCCTAGCCACCAGGACTCAGACATCCCATTATACGCCGCTATCTGCTCAAATACTAATGGACTTACCCCACGAGTATCAACTTGATCGATCGTACTGTTTCCTTACATCGATTTGGCTTTGATTAAAGCAGATTAACTTCTGAAGTGCTACATTTGGGCGATGGATGTCGCCGTTTCGTGGCACATCTTTTAGTGAACATGCCTTGCCACTGCAACGCAACCCGGTTTCAGCAACTCCTTCCTTGAAGACCGCCATTGCATCCGTTGCTAGCATTGCATCCGAGTCTCAAATGCCATTGCCGTATTAGGGGACCGGTGAACGATTTTCTTAAGCACCGCGGGCAACACAATGTCCCAGGGAGATTGGAAGCCCAGTCCATTGTGTAACAAGGTACCATAAGGATCGGATATGCGTTGCAAGGTGTCGTTTGTCCCTAAGCATCTGTGCGCAAACATTCCGATATCTATGGCCTATCTCTTGTTTCTCCTCGAGCCTGTTTATATCTGACTCCGCGTTCGTGGGATCGCAACTACTTGTCCTGTTTCTCCCATGTATTATCTGTTTTCCTGATCAGTAAAGGAAGGCTCTTTTCGTCCGTTAACTCTTCAGCACTGGAGGTGATCGAATCGCCGTAATATCCCCAGCTGTCCCTTGTTTTGACAGTTCAACCCAAGTGCCTCGTGGCCACATTTCGAGAGCGTTGACCATTCACTACCTCTTCGTTCTGAATTTAGCTACGTATATCATCAAATGGTGAGTGTGTTCAGTCATTCCTTGCGCACTATGTTTCTCCATTACCATCTCCGAGGGGAGTTGCTAACTGCAAATGTAGGCACAGCATCTCCCTCAAGTTTCCGGGGAAATACATCTCGATAATCACCACCTCGACACCAGTCAGCTCGATATTGAAGATACTTGCACCGGTTTCTCCCACCGGCCGAACAATGGAGTCGTTGCAGGACACGCATGGCCTTCACCTTGCGATGTTCTATGGGATTTGCTTGAGAGCGCTTTCAGAAACAACTTCATACTCTGGACGGCGATAATCGCTTTGGTTATTGGTATCTTAATATGCTTGGGACTCTCCGCCTTTACCGATAAGGGCCTCATTGGAATGGCTGCCGTCAACATGGGTGCCTTCGTTATATTCACCTTCCATTCGGTTGCCATTATTCGGTATCGCCGCATCATTAGCGGTCTCAGTCTGGCAGTATATCTCCTCAGCATTATCACAAATATCATTGGGATCATTTCTTCTGTTTGGCTCGGGACGGTGTGGCAAAATCGAAAGTGGGCTATATGGGCTGGGACTTTAATCCCCGGCATTATCATTATATTTACAACTCTACCTTTCATTTTGGTTTCACAGATCCGGTGCCTTCAATACCGGGGCTTAACTATAACGGACCAACCGGTCAGAGCGGGAGATGATCTTGGGTGTCGTCATGAAAACAGAGCTCCGGCGAGACAGATTCAAAACTGGCAGGCAAGAGACTCCGGCCATGATCAAAGGGTTATCAATGGCGGGATATGATGCAACAAGAATGATACATAGTTCACAAAATTCTCCCAATGTCCAAGATACCACAAGAGCTTTCGCGACGGGCCGTTGACTAATGCGACAGATGTAGACATAAATGGTTCGTTTACGTAGGCTTTCAGGGTTTAATATGAACGGAAAGCCATGTGAAGGGCTTTGTTCCCCATTAGTTGTTGCGCCATGTTCAATGTTCGCTATCTTACAAAAGACGTCCTTTCCGACGAAGGCGATCGCAAACGGAGAGGCGGAAATCGGGAGGATCGCCACCCAGGTTTGGGTACGAGCCACCTAGAATTTGGGTACCTTGACAGGGACCCCGCTGCCAGGCCGCGGCACCTAATCAAGTTTAACCTCGACTCAAAACAATTGGACTGTTCGTATCAGAGACCGACCGGAAACTTATTACAAGCTCAACGTCAGCTATTCAGCATGCTTCTACCGTGTTTTGCTCCAATGCACCCGTCGACGTTCTCATTCGTCCTCGCGACTGTGCTCGAGCACTCGTTAGCCTATTGAGAGAAGATCCGTAGACGATGAACGACTGGAACGGCGAAGCTCCCTACCGTCAGCGGCTAACAACTCAGGCAAAACGTGGTGATTATGGCCTCACGCACAAATTGCTCCTTTTCGAGGCACTCGGGTCATCATCTATCAATAGGCACGCCATGGTTTCGAAGATATAAAGTCTCTGTGCGAAACGTACCTTTCAACATGTCACGGTATGGAAAGAGCATCTGCCGGAATGGATCCTGGAGTACGCACATCGACGGCTGTCGACTCTGGGGACGTCTTTGACAGCCTTCTCACACAGCTAAAAGCTCTCGATTCAGTTGAGAACCTGCGTCATGCAGTGGGCCCGGAGAAACGTCAAGAATTGATGCTTCAATGCCAGAAGGTCTTTGCATCGCTTGAAGCTCCATTCGAGTTGACACAGAGAGTTACATACTCTGTAAGTTCCTGAAGCAATTTGGACGTCGAGCGTGATTGCTATTTTAATGGTCTTCCTGAATAATATATACCAACCTTGCTAATCTTCCACACAGCCTTTCTTACTTATCGCGACCCGGACTGCCCAAGGCTACGGTATTCTATCTCGCCTAGCTCGCGCAAGATCCAGCGGCGTGCCATGTAGAATTTCCGAGCTAGCCACACACACGCAGATCGAGGAAGGCGTTCTCATATCGTTGCTTGATTATCTCTGTTCTCAATTTATCTGCGAGGAGGTCGCTCCGGAAGAGTATGTCGGAACAGCAACGGCCGACATGCTCAACGCACCTGCTATGGAAGTCCCGTTTCAAAATTTGTGGGTGATAAGACTTCAGGGACATCTGTCCAGGCTCTCCGCACCGCCAATGGAGTGTAGCTCCCGCAAGTACGATGAAATAAACTAATCATATTTGTAGCCAGGATATTATTCTCCCTGGTGGCTGGATTGGTTTCTACAGATCACTCGCACCAGACGAGTCGCGTTCTGGGTGGCAGATCGGACGAAACACCCAGAGCACTTTCTACGAATGGTTAGATGACCCGTCACACGCCGTCGACTCGCAAAAATTCCATCGCTTCATGGAGGTACAATTTAAGGGGATCCCAAGTTGGCTGGACGATATTGATTTCATTAGTATGTACGCAAAGGGAGCGAAAGCCAATGATGTGGTATTCGTCGATGTTGGAGGCGGCAATGGGCAAGAGTCTGGGAAACTAAGGGTGAAGGTCCCCAATCTTGTTGGGAAAGTGGTAGTTCAGGACCTTCCTGGTCCTTTGAACAGAGCTCCAGAGATTAGTGGGGTGGAGAAAATGGAGTACGACTATACAGGCGAGCAAACTATCAAAGGTAAGCAACGTGATCATACCGTGAACCCGATTATGCTCTCATTTCTCTTGGGTATCCTGATCTGACAGAAGAAACCCATCATACTAGGCGCTAGAATCTACTACTTCCGCCAGATCTTCCACAACAATTCCGACAAGGACTGTATTGCGATCCTGAATAACCATCGCCCAGCTATGGCGTCTGAATCGGTGATTCTGATTGACGAGAAGGTCGTCCCTGACGACGACAAGTCATCGCAGATGTACACGTCTGCACTGAGCCTCAGCATGTGGGCCCTGTTCCGAGGCTTGGAGAGGAAGAGACGGCAGTGGTTGAAGCTACTGGACCAAGCTGGGTTCGAAGCGAGGGATATTAGGAAGTATACCGACTTTGGCGATTGTATCATCACTGCTGTGCCGAAAGAATAGGCAATCTACGTATCTCGCCGAGCGTTTGGCATCGCAAGAGCATTCTCTCATGACTTTCGCACCACTCGGAGAGCATCATCTTGGTTTACTCTGGCATCTCCTTTATCAAGTGAGAAATGGGGTTGAACTTTATACTCCAGTTTACTAAAGGTCCTGAAAGGTGCCAGTGTAGGCATCATGAATTTTTGCTCTGTCTACTCATACACCTCCGCCTGCTTGCTCGCCCGCAAGTTCAAAACCCAAGATCGATCAAGTCTTCTTCTTCCGCCAAGGGCGCCGGCTCATTCGACCTCTCGGAGGTCTCGATGCCCACGCTACCGCTCGAGACCGAGCCGCCCATACCACTGCCAAATGGTTGAAGTCCGCCATCAACCCTCGCACCCCTATGGACTGGCGCATCCATCTCTTCTTCCTCGGGCATCTGTACCTTCTTTTCATTGATTGCAAGAGCCCACCCTGCAATCTCCTCGTCGTCCTCGAGGCTCCCGTGCACGCTCTTCTTCAATGAGCATCCCTTACAGTCCGCACGCTCACACGTATGGCGGAAAACGCATCGTAACTTGCGACACAGTTCCCCGTGCAGGCATTGTTGGTTTAGAAAATAGAGCCTCATGACGTGTAAGACGCCTTCGGGGACAGGGTTATGGTCGTAGGGACATGGAATTTGGAGGCAGTCGCCCGTCAGATGAAAGTAGCGACAGAGCTTCCCATGCTGAGCAATTCGAAGGCGATAGGCCTGCTGCGCCTCTGCGGTGGCCGGTGATAGCTTGGGATCCACACGCCCACCGTACTTGTTGACAGCAATCAACCGCGCGCGATCTGTCGGTGGCATTTTATCCACTTGTTTGTTGGAGTAGACAGGCCGCTTGTTCTCAGTGCCATGCGAGAAGCTGCAATCGTCCCCCAGATCACATATCCCCTGGGCAAACAAGATGCAAGGCATTGTCTTGAATGCTGCTTGGTACACCGGGTCAAAGGGTTCCGGACGTGGGGTGTCTGCAGGTGCAGTTGTATCTAAGGAAACCGTAACCTTCTCCGCATCGGCGAGTGTGCAGAAGACGTTCGGGAATCCTAGCATGGGCAGGTTGAGGCGCTTGTATTCTTCGAGTGGTGTACGGCTCGCAATGATGAGACTGACTTTCTCAGTCATCTCGCTATAAGGTTCGACTAGCGACAGATACGAATTGCGCTGGCAGCAAGCGAAGAATATGTGTTTGCAGCGCGTGTCTTCTGCGAACAAGTCAAAGCATCCTGTACATAGTCTCTGATGAGGTGGTAGCTGAGCTTTGAAAGTTTGACATCAACAATTACCTCGAATCTTGACCTCCACGTCTGCCAGTTCTTTCCCGGTGTCAACAATCTCGAACATTTGCTCTCTGTTAAAGTCGGCAGCGAAAGTTGCCAGAGTGGGTGTATCGGCAGTCGTGATACCGAGTCGTGTGAGCCTATCCGACATCCCGTCGAGGTCCAGATACATTTTGACGATAATACGACAGGAATTTTGGTCGAGCTCGAGTCGCGGGAATGATTGAAGAACGCAACCGCGTAGAGACTGAGCTGCGTCATAGCCGCCGATTTCGGGAGCTGCGAGGAACTCCTTCTGAAAGATGTAGTCGTTGCCATCTACCAAGACCAGGACTAATGGGGTTGCGTCCTCCTGCCAGTTCTTCCCTGCTTCCTTTTCGGCCTCGAGTTCCGCCTTCAGCAAACGGTAGGCACGTATGAGATTATCTTGCTGTTTGAGAACTGCTTGCAAGGTGTTCTGCTGTTCCTCGTTGGCAGACTTGAGCGAATCAGTCTGCTTCTCAATCGCAGCCAAGTCGCTTTCGCTGAGCATATTGAATGGCATCTTGTCTATGCCGTAATGAAGTAGATGAAGGTGTGAGATCGAAGTTGGAGAAGCAAGCCGAATTTTGAAGAGGAGTGTGCGATGTTGTGGGTGAAGAGAGAAGGCACGTCACCCGGAAAGCTTAAATGAAAAAGCCGAAGTCAGGCACGAAACGACCAAACCAGAACTGTGAGTCAGCATTCTAACACGCTTGAAAAAAACCAACTATGATGTAGTCTAACACCAAGGGATAGAACTTTCCGCTGGTGTTTGAGGGAGCTGGCCTCCTCGTTGAGCAATCGTTCAAGCATGGGCGAAGTCCACTCAGTCTCCACGACCACAGTTTACATAGCTCTCAGGCAATATTCCTCAGTGCTCTTTTGTTGCTCTCATATAGCAGTTGAAATACACATAGCTCTTACGCTGCCTGCACTTTTAAGAGGCCACCGGTGCTGTGAATTGACGTGTACCCCTGGACAGCGGCCGCTCCTCTAAAGCGCAACAGTAGAGCTGCGGATTGAGTAGACATACTCGAGGCCTATGCGCGTTGTTCTCTATTATAAACACCATGCAGCCATTTATGACTTGAACGATGTGAGAAAGACGAGGCCTCACGAGCGCTGAAGGAGAAAGCCCTCTACGCGAGTCAGCCCTTCCCACTCACCAATCAGCTGTCAGCATCAGCATCAACATTGCCTTCATCCCAAACTCTCCCTTCTATCCCACAACCCATCTTTCCATTTCAGAGATTTCCATTTCATCAAAAATGTCGTCTCCTCGTCCCAAGCCCGCAACGCCATCACGCTCCACCCTCACGCCGTCCCCCGCGCCTTCCGGAGGCGGCGAAGGCAGAAGTCTTGAAGAGCCGGATGTTGAGCCTGACACTGAACAAGATGCGGATCTGCCTTTGACCATGGCTGCTTCGGTGGTTTTGACAAGCTTGCCAAAAGATGCTCATGAGGCTCTTGAAGCAGTTGGGAAGGAGGGAGAGGGAGAAAAAGGTTTGTCTCGCCAACAGTCACTTATTTTCTCAGCTTGAACTTCTCTCTATAAAAGTCATCAACTTTACATTCATCATGTTTCACATCAAACTTGAGATTTAAGCATCCTGCCGCACTCTCGCAGAATTGCCCTCTCATCTGAGCTCTTGAGCCTTACAACTTCTATTAGTAACCGTGCGGCTCGTCCCTCTGGGCGCCGCCAAACCACTCAAGCAGAACCGCTTCAAGATCACCGCGTCTAAACGCTTCGACACTGTTATCCGGAACCTTCGACGGCGAGTTGGCGTGCGCGAAGCTGAGAGCATCTTCTGCTACATCAATCAAACATTCAGCCCTGCACCTGATGAAGGCGTGGGCAATCTTTGGAAGGTAGGTTCACTGATGCGTGATTTATGTTCAGGTAGGGTTCATGAGCTGGATATGAAGCTAATGTTACTGCGAATGTAGTGCTTCAAGACCAATGACGAGCTTGTCGTGCACTATGCAATCACGCCAACGTACGGATGAGCTTTAATACGCCAAAAATGTACGCGTGAGTATGTATAGGCGTAGATGTTCATATGAGACATGCTAATCATCTTGCAGAGTCTCCTCAATAACGCCGAACGAATGCAACCTGGGACGAACGAACGTTTCCCATTGATTCAAAATTCGCCTCGCCAATTGTCCAAAGATCCCCCGGCAAAGCTCACAGTTTTCCTCAATACCATTCCGAAACCCTGAAAGCATCTAAAGATCACCTTCTCGTTCATCAGTCCGCTCCATCCTCTTCACCACTCTTTCAAACTCCTCAACTTCCTCCATCTTCATTGGATATGTATATTCTCCAAGTGGATAACTCCGTTGTTTCACCTCATCTTTATAAGTTTCAATCGCCTTCAACGCCTCGCTCCAAACATCCCCATACTTCTTCACAAACTTTGGTAAATACCGTCCCGGTGGGAAATTTCCTAACATATCTGTCTGCACAAGCACCTGCCCGCTACATCCTGCACCGGCGCCAATACCAATTGTTGGTATCTTCAGTTTTTTCGTTACGAAATCTGCAACTGGTGCAGGAATCGCTTCCAGCACGACACCAAACGCACCAGCTTCTTGGACGGCGAGAGCATCGGCGAGGATGGCAAGCGCAGACGCTACAGACTTGCCTTGCACGCGGAAACCGCCAAGCGCATTTTGGCGTTGTGGAGTAAGACCAATGTGTGCGAGGACGGGGATACCGGCGCGGGTTATGGCGGCGATGGTGGGGGCCATGCCCGCACCACCTTCGAGCTTGATGGCGTGGCACCGGCCTTGCTTTACGAGGCGGATTGAGGATTCGACGGCTTGCTCTGGAGATACTTCGTACGAACCCATGGGGAGGTCACCGACCTAAGAAAGAGAAGTCACATCAGCATTGGTAGAAGGGAAGAGACAGAAAGAGTCGAGGTGAGAGTTATATGGAGAGCATGTATGATGCGGAGGGGGACCAACAATGAAAGCACTCCTTGTAGCCCTTGCTACACTCCGGCAATGCATTATCATCTCCTCCAGCAGCACCTCGCTTGTGTCTTCCATACCAAGGGCCACCATTGCTAGACTATCCCCCACTAGTACCATGTCCATACCAGCATGGTCGGCGACGTGTGCGGATGGAAAGTCGTGCGCCGTAATCATGGTGATGGGCTCGTTCTTGTTATACAGGGATTGTAGCGTGGCAAGTGTAACTTTCTTTCGAGCCTTCGCTGGCGGTGTACCCATTGGGGAGTGGGAAGAATGACGGACTTGGAGCACAGTGGAGGTTTGGATTGGAGTACAGGCGATTGCTGGGTGTATCGGTGACTGCCATGGCCGCATTGATGAGGTTGTGGATACTATGGCGGAGGCATTGCGAGGTGTATGTCTTGATGCTATTGTCCTCGCCAAGGCACGAGACATCTTGGACTATGGGGGCTGTGGTAATGGGGGTATCGTAAGGGAATCTGATACGCCTGATTCAAAGAGAGGATCAAGAAGGCCGGAGTCCATCTCTCTGTTGCCGCAGCGAGGCGGTGGATTTAAAGAATTGGGTATCGTGATGGGGCGTGCAGCGAAGATGTGAGGACGTGTGGTGGAGAGAACGAAGTGCGGTCAGAGCTCGGCTCAGCTGCTGCGGAAGATTCCTCGGTCCGGTGGACTCTGGCCGGTTTCAGCAAGATGATGATTATCAATGCATTCTCTGTGCCATCTCTCTCGTGCAAATCCGAGGTTGAGGTTTGGTTGGAGGCATGGAGGATGAGACGAGTTCAGCGCTGCGGTGGGTTTGATCGCGCTCTTTGTGCCACTGACATTGTGCCTTGACTGTTGACCATTCCGACCAATCACAGGCCAAGGAAGTAGTGGACCGAATAGTTCGGAGCGCTCTTTACCAATTCCTATGGCAGGCGATGGACATGGCACTTTCGCCTTCATCGATAGCTCATGGCGTAATGTGCACCCTGTTCGCCCCATATTGCGGAACTGGTCAAGTGCCACCCCGGCTATGCGCTTCGATGATTGGTAGTCGGCGGCCATCGGGGTAGCACTGTGGAGCGCTCCGTAATGATGCGGATTCCCTGCATGATCTCGTGGTTCCTTAGGCCGTGGCCGTGACCTGGTCACCACCTCCAACATCACATCACCCCAACCTTGCCCCGTTCCTGACAACAAACCCTCCTTCCCTCCTGCCACCTGTGCATCTTGCCCCTACGTCCAGCCTTAAAGCAAGCTCTCGCCTCTCTCGCCCGACCTTTCCTTAGCCCAGCAACCCAACGAGCCAGCGTCAAAGAACCGTCAAAAGGCCCGCGTATCAACCGCTAGCACCCAACAACGCACTGCGTACAAGGCGGACAAAGAGCAACGACAACACCAGATTCGGCCGTAATCGGGCCATCCGCGGCAGTCACCTGAGAAATTCAGGCGTCATCGGCAAATCCGACCACAATATAATCGCCTTCCCCACGTAGAGCCTTCCGTGGTGATTGCCTCCAGTCTCGCTACACTGTCGACAGAGCCTTGAACCTCGGAGCAGCTCTTCAATTATAAGGCACGCACATCTTCACGAGCATTACTCTGGGAGGAGCAGGGTACTGCGGACAAGAGCGGCAAGATGAGTAGTCCAAAGCGGAGGATCGAGACAGACGTGATGAAGATGTGAGCTTCCTGCCTAGCTATTACGTTCCTGCTCGAACCAAATATTAACATGTACTTCTAATCATAGGCTCATGAGCGACTATGAGGTCACGCTCGTCAACGATAACATGCAGGAGTTCTACGTGCGCTTCAAGGGCCCCGAAGAGACACCATTCTCCGGTGGATTGTGGAAGATCCACGTCGAGCTCCCAGACCAGTATCCGTACAAGAGCCCTAGCATTGGTTTCATGAACAGGATATTCCACCCCAACATCGACGAGATGTGTGTTCCCCCTTCCCTTTTCCCTTCTTCCAAGGTCATCTGCCGTTGGTTTGAACTTTCCCCCAACGGGGAGCAACGGTCAACCCCACCACGTTCGAACAACGTCAGGCTAACATTCAGCGTCCGTGCAGATCTGGCTCCGTGTGCCTCGACGTCATCAACCAGACCTGGTCGCCCATGTACGACATGATCAACATCTTCGAAGTCTTCCTCCCTCAGCTGCTGCGCTACCCCAACCCTACCGACCCTCTGAACGGCGAGGCAGCAGCGCTCATGATGCGCGAGCCGAAGAGCTATGAGGCGAAGGTCAAGGAGTACGTCCTCAAGTACGCGAGCAAGGACGCTGCAGACGAGGCAGGTGAAGAGGATGAGAGCGACGACGACATGAGCAGCGTGGGCAGCTACGAGGCGAATGACGATGACGAGGAGGAAGCTGCTGGTAACATGGATGATATCTGAGCGGCATGCCGCAGCTCTTACGAAGGCTAAAGAGCCACACAGGATGAATATACGGTTTGCATGTCGACATGAATTAGGACGGCGCTGATACCATCGGCGCTGGGATATGAGGCGCTGCCAAGTGGGACACAAGGTGACCACGGCGTCCTACTGCTTTTGCTATTCGGAACGGGAACTGGGATCGGGAACTGGATAAGGACTTTGGCATAGGGCGCTCGGCACAGCATGTAATTACTTTTCTCACGACATAGCTGAAATCCCCCATCTGTCTAACTTCAAACGCTTCAACTTCTTGTCCTTTGCAACCTCAGTGGTGAGGATTCCCCGCCCCCGCGCCTTTCCTTACCATGCAAACCAGCCCGTCTTCGTCCAAACCCGTGCCGCTCATGCCCAATTCCCGCTCGTAGAACTTCACAGCGGGCCCTTTCTTCCCTGTCAATAGCAAGAAGCGACGCAGCTTAGGGATCGCGGATACCACTTCATTGATGCAGGAGATGAGCCATATCCCAAGGCCTTTGCCCTGCTGGGACGGCACTACATATACATCCTTCGAGAGTCAATTTGTTCAGACACGGCACATTTTTTAATTCTCGGGATAAAGTGAACGTACAGTAAGATAAGCGGTCGTAACGTAATCCGTCATAAGTCTCGCCATGCCAATTTGCTCCAAGGTTGGATTGTTCCCGGTCTTTGGATCTGCGGAGTGCTGAATGTAGAGGCCGAAGTTGCAGCCATGTTCAAGAAGAATGTCCAGCTGATCCGGGGGGACGGGCCCGGTCCAGTACATCTCTGGCGTCTCGAATGCTTTAAGAACGAAATCACGAGAGATGAGCGATGTGTCGGTGGAAATGATAAAGGTCGTGGCGTCGACTGTGCGATTCCATGTCTGAGGTTGAAGATGTGGCATTTTCAGAAGGGAAAGAGACGAAAAGACTTCAGGGAAATGTATGAGTGAAACTGAAATCAATTGAAAGTTGGAATCTAGAAATTTGAAAGGAGGATGCCCGATTGCGAGGTATGACTCCACAGTCCTACCTTGTCGATCTATCCTCCGAGTCTATACAACAGGGCGTCAGGAACGATCCCACAGAACGCAAGATCGTATGGTGCATAGTTAGCTTGAAGTTTCTCCGGAATACATCTCCGGCTTTAAGATTCTGAATATCTCTGTGGCCGAGTGGGTTTCCTAATCAATTGAGGCATGTCGAGCGAAATTCCTCACCGAGCTATACCCGATGCAGAGCCGATACATGAAGAAGTGTTTGCATTAGATTAACAACAGTGATAATATTGTTCCCTTTTATATCAGTGTTGTGATAACTATGACCTGAACAGCATCAACCCTTCCGCTCCCTGTAAAGCATCTGCTTCTATCTCATCTTCATCGCCACTACTCTCCCTCTCCTCACCCAATGCCATCCTCCGTCCAAACAAGCTTCCGAATAGTTCATCAACCTGCCGTTCTCCCCATCTCCCCCTATCCTCCGGTGCCATAAAATTCTGTAGCTTCTCATGCACCGTATACCTCAACTTCCTCCCCTTACTCGCCTTCGTATCAACCACCTTCTTCGTCTTTGCATCACGCACCGCCTGCCACGGCGCACTAAAGTTGAAACCGGCACCTGCTGCACTTGCAGAGTCGCTGCGCCGCTCCAGTAGCTCTTTCAGAAGGAGCCCGTAAAAGTCTGCGTCGTCATAGATGTGCGGTGATTCCGCCCCTCCAGATTTCGCCTGCACAGGTGCACATGAGCGTGGTGTACGAGTCCGTTTGACGAGGCGGTCTTTGTCGAGGAGCTGACCGTTGAGAACATCGCTCAGCGTCTGTTCTTTCGTATTATTCAGTCTGCCTCGTGTGCTGGTGAGCGCCGCAGTAGCACCTCGTGCTTTGGCAGACCATTTGTTCAAGACTGCCTGGCGGTGCGGTCGGGCCGTCGAGTCGTATGATTTCATGTGTGACCAGAGTTCGTCGGCGGTGGAATCTATAGAAAATTCGGTGTGTTTTCGCTTTGAGCCAGTGCGCGATGCTTCTAGGCTTGATCGGAATTCATTAAGCGAATTCCATAGGGAGAATGCAGCGGTTTCAGCAGCCCTCATAGTCTCGGTACCCTTCTCCTCATCAAATTCCGCTGCGTCCGGTGCGGCGAGCGAATTGGTAGCAATTAATGCCTTTTGCAGTCTGATTCGGACATTTAAAAGGGTGTCGAATGTACTACGTTGATTTTTGACCGCCTTGCCCTTTTCGACATCAGCCTTTGCCGCTTGGGATATGGTTGCCGCAACATTCTTTTGGTCCTGAGCCATTATCCGGCGTAGCTCTGCGCGATCAATGCCATCCTCTTCCCCCGACTGTCCAAAGCCATCTTCATCATCGTCGTCCTCTGTCTCATCTTCCATCGAGTCGGACTCGTCGCCATCGAGTTCGTCTGAACCGTCGTCCTCACTCCCACTGGTGTCTGAGCCATATGTATCATGCGCCCCGCCATTCAATCGTCGAGTATTAACTTCGCGCTGGTCATCGCTCCCTTCATCGACCTCATCTTCCCCAAAATCTCGCTCGAGAGGGTCGTCGCTGTCCTCGTTGAAAGCATCCTCTCGGCTAACCCTGGAACCTTTATATTGCGGTCCCAGAGGAACTCCATCGCGCTTCCGCAATTTGCTCTTCCCAACTTCTACGTAGTGATCGCGAGCATGATCTTCGCTTTCTGACCCTGAGTCGATGGCGGAATCGTCGCTGCGGCTTTCATAGCCATTCAGCTCTTCGGGGTCGACATCTGCATGGAGAAATCTCTGTCAGTAAGTGTATTGGGCGTATTTAGACATCTTCCATAACTGCTACCTTTTGGCCGTGTATCGTCAAGCTCTGCGAATTGCTCTGCAACCGTTTTGGGTCGTCTGGACTTCGCCATTGTTGGAGATGGCTGACGCAAAAGGTGTGGCTCCAGAAAATCATGCTGAAATCTTGGCATTATTTTTCTCTACCGGAGTTTAGCGAGTTAACTCCGACAAGTATATAAACGAAAAGCTTTTCGTGCCGACGCATCTATGAATATAAACTTGGATATAATTTATATAGGCAGGAATTATATCCAAACTCGATTTATTTCCCAAAGGCATAATTTCATCTACGTAGGATCCACAGTACAAATTGAGCCACTGGTTCATCCGAGATCTTGGCCATGGAGGGTGAGAGGAGACGTGCAGTGTCCCAGAGAAGAATGCAATTGAGTTGGAAGGCAAGCTTCCAGCTCAAAGTGCGTATCTAAAGAAGGGACTCTTGTCCCCCATGTCCACAAGCTCCTTATCGGTATATCTGGCCCTGATTCCCTCTTCTCCAATATCCGCAAGGAGTTTGTCTCTTTTCCTATTCTCCAGGGCGTATGCGAATCGCAGAACCAAAACTGCGAACACACCTAGGCAAAGCATGCCGAGTGATGCCCCAAAGCCAGTGGGATACTTCGGAGCTTCTCGAAGGAGGTAGATATTGGAGCCCATGATGGCTCCCATGTTACCGACAGAGATCATGACGGCCATGCCGACAGCTCGTTTTGAAGATGGCGCGAGATTATTCGCTGTCGCAGTGGTTAGCAACGCAGGACGCAACCAGAATGCGAGTCAAGGGGCTTGTCTCAGACTCACCAGCCCAAGCTATCATAGGTGCAAAGCCACCGTACATTCCTGCGGCGAGAGGGAACAGAAAGCCATATGTCAAGCCGGGATATTTAGGATGGGGAATGGCTAACTCTGCAATCAAGCCAATTCCTCCGACGGCATAGCTGCAAAAGATGAAGATCCATCGGACGCGGACTCTGTCGGACCAGAATGCTAGAATAAGCACGACTATCACCGCACAAACATAGATGGGTATCGTAAGTAACTGAGCATTCGCCGCGGAGTAGCCGAGGTCCTCAATTGCAGTTGGGGCTATAGCCGCAAAACTACATCGCGATTAGCAAAGGGGAATACACGCACTGAAATAGCTCGGCAAAGTGTGGGCAGATGGTGGCGGATCGAAGCTTACCCATAAAGACTGATACTGTTAGCCCAGAAAACCATGACCATACACCACATTTTCCACTCCGTTAATCCAGCTTTGATCAGTTGCCAATTGATTCGATCTCTGTTTGTCACATGGCCTTGGCCGGTGCCTGTTTCGATGGCGATGCGATTGATAACCCACTCTTTCTCTTCCTTGTTTAAAAATTTAGCCGTCTCCGGATTATCTGGAAGGATGGCCCATAGAACAAAGGACATGGCAACAGGTACTAGTCCCTCAAGGATGAAAATCCTGTATTGCAGTGAGCCACGGGCCACATTGTTCATATTGCGCAGGGCTCGTTCTTGAAGCCATGGTTACAGAAAAGGAATCGTCAATTAAGTAAGGGGTGACATACCATTGCCAACCACTTCTTCCTCCGATCCCATCCATCTTCTCGATAGCAAACGCCAGGAGGCCGGAGAAGGCGCCAGACATCGATGCTGAAGCGTAAAAAATCGCAAAGCGTTGTTGGTATTCATATCGTTTGTACCAAATCGTCAGTAAGAACGTCGCCGCCGGGAAGAATCCAGCCTGTCTAATGGGTTAGTGACCAAGTAAAGAGGCTTTCAACTCTTGGTCACATACCTCGCAAGTACCGAGGAACCAGCGTGCAGCGAGTAGCCCACCGTAGCTTGATACAACACCCATCAATCTACAGTACATTAGTAACTGACTCCCACATGGTCACAGTATTCGAATAGTCCCTTACGTCATGACTGTGCCCCAACCAAACAGGAGGATTGATATGTATCTCGAAGGGCGTGTGAGCTTGAGGAGAATATTGCTCGGTACTTCTAAGAGCGTGTATGGAACGAAGAAGAGAGTGACCGCGGTATTGTAATTTAACCCATGCATATTGAGATCATCTGTGAGTCCAGCGATCTTTGCATTTCCAATATTAGTTCTGTCGACGAACGCAATGAGGTAAAGGAATGTGAGCAGAGGGATGATTCTCCAGTCGATTTTTCTGAGTATCCGTCTTTGGTCCGCCTCTGGCAGTTCGATGACAACTAGATCCTCGGTGAGACCATTGTCAACTGTTACGAGCCCGCCCTGCTCCTCAAGTTCTTTGTCCGAGTGAGTCACGGCGTGCTCATGATGCTCAGTATGTTGGGTAATTTGCTTTTCGTCGTCGATAGAATGGGAAGCCATATCGGATGTGACTATAACAATTCCCCGCTCATCGAGAGCGATAAGGAACTGAGCATTATATAGGCCAGCTCGGTTATCTCTCGTAGTACACAGTCCCAGCTCTCTTCATTGTGTAGCTGACGCCCTTGACCAAAGCCTTGGCTTTGGTCTTCGGCGACCAAACAACATGCTTGATACGCAAGGCCAACTCTTGCGGGGTAAAGGGCTTGCTGTCTCCGCAAAATGACTCGCAGCATGGTATACCTGCTCGGTAAATCTGGGGTAGAGGATGGGGCATGGGCGCTAATTGAGTTAATTCGACGTGGTATCCAGGATTGAAACCATGGAACCAGTCCTTTGGGACAGAATAAGAAATGGGAGTACGGAGCTACACCAAAGACGGGCCGAATACAGCTTCCAGAAAGTATGTATAACTTATACATAACGTAATAGAGAAATTGAGTGGTAGAGCATATTTATCTTACTATACTGCTCGAGCAAGTGTTGCATTCACATAAATCCGTGTGCATCGCAGTTTCTTTGAATCCGAGATGATATCAGACGTGTTGAAATGATACGGATGGAGGAAAAGCTACTCCACTAGCTCGACGATCATCTACAAGATGACTCGAAGGAAACAATTGACCTTGGCGACGGGTGCTTTGCATCCGCATGCATCATGCTACTCGGTTACAGACTCGTCTTGTTTGAGGAGTTTCTGCAGAAGAGCCATTGCAGTATACAACGAAGATGCAGGGTGAACGTTGGTCGAGGTTGGGATCGAAATTCCTCGGGATGTTTTAGCATGGGGTGACAGGGAGAGGGTTGAAACAGACTGGGTGCTTGGGAGAATTCAGTCCAAAGTCTTCGGATGAGAGTAGCAAGCTCGAACGTTCTTATACGGGCGTGATGAACCCTGCTATAAAGATGGATAAACAAAGCTGCAAAGTGCTGGCCACGGCCCGTGGCATTAGTACGAAAGAGAGCTCACCCGGTCTTGGCGTCGGTGATTTCTCGCCAAAATTTCGACATCAAGAGGGCCCTTTAACGGTCAAAAGCGAACCCATATTATTAAATATGTGATAATGCAAAGACGACTCTTCTCAACAGGCAGAAGACTTCTCAGCCATGAAAACCCCTTGGTACATTCTATTTTTCCAACAGATGAGCAAGAATTCATGGGTTCTTAGGGACTACCTCGCTCCGGCGCGCCACCACAGATCCCCCGAATGCAGAGGGGGCTTCCAAAGAAACAGAACATTCGTGATGTGAAGCATGTTGTTGCGGTATCATCAGCAAAAGGAGGCGTTGGGAAGTCCACGATAGCAGGTGAGTCCCCGAAATGGAAGGATATTGAGGAAAGAGTTTGACAATATCGGAAGTTAACCTCGCATTGTCCCTGGCGCGACTTGGCCATCGAACTGGAATTCTCGACACCGATATCTTCGGCCCTTCGATCCCAACATTGCTAAACCTCTCTGGGGAGCCTCGTCTGACAGAAGGTACATCCAAAATCTCTTCAAAATCACGTGATCACGCGTTGTTTATTAAATCCCTGATTTAATACGTGTAATATCTACGCGATTTCCGCGTATAAAGTATCAAGATAGAGTCTGCTGACATTCTGACACAGATAATCGGCTTATCCCCCTCCAAAACTATGGACTGCCCTCCATGTCCATGGGCTACCTGGTCCCTGAATCTTCACCGGTAGTCTGGCGCGGCCTCATGGTGCAGAAAGCCCTGCAACAGCTACTCTTCTCCGTCGCATGGCCCTCTCTCGACATTTTAATATTAGATCTGCCCCCTGGAACCGGTGATGTGCAACTCACCATAACTCAATCGATACATCTTTCCGGTGCGCTCATCGTGTCGACGCCGCAGGACCTGAGTCTTAAAGACGCGATCCGCGGTGTTGAGATGTTCAAGAAAGTCGATGTGAAGATTTTGGGGATGGTACAGAATATGAGCGTGTTCCGGTGCGAGGCGTGCGGGCATGAGCAACACATATTCGGGACCGATGGAGTGAAGCAGAAGTGCGAAGAGCTGGGAATCAAATTGCTGGGCGACGTCCCTCTGCATGCGCGGATATGCGACGATGCAGATGGGGGAAGGCCGACCGTCGTGGCGGAGCCAGAGAGTGAGAGGGCTGCAGCATTCCGGGGAATAGCGGAGAGAGTTGCCGATGAGGTCGGGTTTACAAAGAGTGTATGATTATGTGGTGTGTACTAAAAGGCTTGAAATAGAGGATTGAATGTGTATGGATGTGTAATTACACATTGACATGACGTTACGGAGCTATAGAGCTAAGCGTACGCTCTTTCTGACTCGCCAGTGACATAGATTCATCTCCTTTCGTGTTGTCTTAGCAAAAAAGCAATGATAAAGAAAACCAATGGGTATGACAGACTCGTTTACAATGCATGAATGGTATATACAGGCAAGGCCTCTAGCAACAATCGCTCCCACCCGCACGCTATGCAATGGTATGAAGCCATGCAGCCACGCCAGAAATGCTTTCGGAGAATGTAAAAACGGGAGTGAAGGACAGTACGAATACAATGCAGTGGTAGGTACGCTCTCTAACAATAACGGCTTTTCGGATGCTGTGAGAGACAAACGTTCACAGGTGCCAAAGTGATGCCAATTAGGTCTATCCGCCAATATATGCTGATACGCACAGGAAATGTCGATTCGAAACACTGATAACAGGACAGCGAAACGAGGCGATTATTCTAGATGCGGATGAGGTGTGTAAGAAGCTGATCAAGCTTCGTCCAGTTGTCCGCCGTAGTGGCGAACTTTCGATGCTTCTTCGATAGAATGTGCTTTTCTAAAGTTAGTAACGACATTGGATGAAGATGAATGGTAGTGGACTTACCTCTTCGAAGTCATTGAATTTGTCCTGGCAGTTTTCGCAGTAGCCTGGCTTGAGTTCTCGCTCCACAGCTTTCTTCTTTCGAGTAGCCTTTACTTTTTGCTTCACTTCTTCTTCTTCATCTTCCATATCCTCATCGATGGGTACCAGTTGCTCTGCCTTTCGTTTGCGTTGCACTGGCCTATCATTGTTGATTGCTGCCCGCACATCATTCATGTATGATGACGGGATGCTGTTTGTGGATTGCGCACTATTCTTCGCGAACACTTTTCTCTTAAGCTGAGTTACCTCTCTGCTTGTACCTGCTCTCGCTCCAGGAGCAGCGGCAGTGGATGAGATCATCTGCGACTTGATTGCCGAAGTGACATTAGACGGTTGAACGCCAGACGCAATTGGTTCTCCGGCAACAATGCGAGGAAGTTGACGAAGACTAGCTTGAGCGCTACCGAATAGAGGTGGAGGAAGATTCTGGGTGTCTGTGCTACCTCGTTTCGCGGGAATGGTCTTTGGTGGATCCAAGGGCTTGACAAGAGCCTCATTGGGGTTCTGTACAGTGGCAGCAGCATGGTTTCTACGCGTTGCAAGGTTGTTATTCTCGGTTAGAATTCGACTGTCGCCTTGCTTTTGTTCTCTTGCCTGTTGCATGGCGAAAGCAGCGCGCGTACGCGGAGCAGCAGTGGCTTGGGTCTGGTCTCTGAGCATCTTTTGCTTTGCTTTTGCTTGTTGCAATTTGAGCTTCCTCGCGGATGCTTGATCGTCGACAAATGGGCATCTGCCAGCAGGAGTGGCTCGAAGCTGTGGCCACTGTCCATCTTCCTTTCGTTCTGGCTTGGCATAATCTCGGACCATGACTGGCTTGGTTTGCTCATCCATATCGTGGACATAGATATAGTATCCTCTGAATTGCGTCATCTCTTGAACCGCGACCGTCACATCACGATCTGCTGGTCCATGGAGTTTCTCCTGTTGCAGCAGGGTTGACAAATCTGGTTGGCCATGAGGGACGGTGGACGCTCCACGAGTTCTTGTATCATGACCATGACGTACTCCTTCTCCTGTAGAAGTATCAAACATTGTCATCATTATACGTTGCAGCTTCTCTAAAGCCCATATCTTCATTCCCAAGTCTCTTGCCCTCTGAAGTACATCGACGGCTTTCCGTGGCGGCTCGAAGCTGAATTTGCCCTTTGCCTGTCCATGATGGTCCTGAGAACGGTCAAGAACAGAGGGGTTGATGGTTGCTTGTGGTGCAACGGCCTCTGAGCTGGAGCTAGACGTGACAGGTGGTATTGGACGAGTGGTGATGACATGTGTGACGGACTTTGAGAAGAACTTGTCGTCTCTCTAAACAGATGAACTTCTATTAGCCAGGTGAAAATGGCGAGGACAAGTGACATTGTCAATCTTACAGCTCCAAGTGCATGAAGGCCCGATAGAACTTCGCCCTTCATATCCGACGGGATACTATCCAGGTAGAACACAAAACTCGGAAAGACCTTTTTGTAGTGGTTCTGCCATTGTCGAATATGCTCCAGAGTCTGCTCGTTATATTGCTGTCGGTCTACCGCCTGTTGGGTGGGCTTCGGTTCGCGTGCTGCTTCGAGTTTTCTCTGAAGAGTTGTTGGTTGGCCCTTGCCGACTCTTTTGAGAAGTATATTGCGGCGCTGTATTGATTCTTCCGTCTCTACCACCTGTCTCTTCGATGGTGGTGGCTGGCCGTACACAAGTTCGCGTTGCTCCATGCTCTGTGGTCGAGGTCGCTTCCCGGCAGTCGCGCCGACAGTGACTGCTCGAAACGGCGAATTGGCGGCATTAGGCACGTCGGCGAGAGGTACTCTTCGTCCTGCCATGTTGGATGGCACACTGGGTGATGGAGGTATCGACACAGATGCCATGTATATATGAGAACGTGCAAGGCTGGGATGCCTTGCAAGCTGTAGCTCACCGTTTGTGGAGGGGCAGTGGAGCACACGCGACTGCTACACGTCGAGGTGCAGCTAGCGGCGGGATGATGGAATCATAGTCTGACGACGCGTTTGACGAGCAAAGAGCAAAGGAGAATGCAAATTGGAGTTGGGAGAGAACGGAGTGAAGAGAAGCTTCAGTGAGTGAAGAGCACAGACGAGAGGTGGTTGTTGATGGTCGTTGAATGTTGTTGGATCCGTCCAGCGTGCCGGCCAAACGTCAGTGCGGCGAAATTCGCGCTAACGCAGGTTCAACTCCACGGCAACAGCGATTCGCGCTTGCTGCATGCGTCCACCATAATACGGATCTTCTCATCGCTCCAAGCGCATTCTTTTCCAATAATCCACATCACAATTGGCATTGAGCGGTCTCGTCTCTTTGTTGCGAGCGCAGTGCTACGTAGCCATGCGACATTGTTCCACAACCGAGATTCTCCGCAAGCAGCACGGCAGTCAAGTTTTCGGACGACTAACCGCGAATCCACTTCATTTACCATTTGGTAGACTATATGATCAGGAAGCGCCGGGTAATGCCTTGGCTTTGATTGTTGATATGAACAGTTGCTGTGTTCTGGGTGGAGTGCGGTTCTGCTTATATTATCATCAAGCGTCGTCTCAATGCCTCACGCGATAGTCGCGTGGTCGAGTCTCCAACAAAGGCAACGCACGTTAATCGTGATACCATTCCGTCTCTTTGTTCTCAGTGATGGATCGCCAGGACTCTTTCATGCCAGATCGACCTACAATAGTATTGTATTTGAAAAGTTGCGCTCTCACCTACTATCTTGGATAATGCTTATATCCTCAAGTCCACGCTTGCCTTTTTACCTGTTTTCTTCCCCAGAAACACATTCCGAAGGTCCAATCATCAATATCACGCATAAGCACAATGTCTGGAAAGATCTCCTCCGATATTAGCACTGGGTTTTCATCAATCCCAAGGTTCGGAAGATGCATTGTCATGTAGATTTCAATTAATCCATTCAAGTACGGAACTGAACCCATTGTAAGCTCATTCAACCTCATAACTGTACAATCGCCGCTGAGAGCGAAGGTTCTTTCTCGACGCAGTATTATAAATATATTTAACTATGGAGCTCCCTGCAGTACATTATACATGTACCCCGCAAACGAGTGGTGAGTGAAATTCCCTTGCTGAAGCGGACTCGGCAGGTTTGGTCATAGGCTAATTCTTCATTCCCTAGTTCGACCACCGATTTACTCTACAAGAAAATGCATGATCCGGGGAATTATACAAATGCAGGAACCGAAATATTGATCTGTCTTTGCGATCTTTGAGTACGAACATTCCCAGCTTCATCGCTCTCAATTGCACCGAGATGATTATTTTGTCGGGCGTGCCTTTTCAAAAATACCCGTCTTAAAGACACATGTAGGTTGCATTCCATTTTGAGACGTCTGTCATTTCCTTCATTCCTGCGCCCACCATGTTCAAGTCTGCGCTTCTTTCCACTGTTTTTAACACTCTGTTCGCAGTTTGCGAGATAATCCCACTCGTTGTTCAGACCACTCCTCCTGCATCCGCTTCCACCATCGTTCCATTAGACTTCTTATCCTACTCGATTGAGTTCTCGTTCTGGGGAGACTATGCAGGATTCAACGCGACAAATGAATTCACAAACAACCTGATTGGAAACCTGAAGACGGAGACAGGCCAAGATCTCATAATCAGAGTCGGTGGCGCAACTCAGTCGGTATTATCTAATTATAATATATGCATGCATTGCTAATGCGGAGTTCAGAGACCGTACGACATACATCGCCAGCCAAAAGCAGCCCATCATCAACAACTGGGACTACACCTACAATCTCGACCAACCTAAGAACTCTACTATCGGACCATCCTTCTGGCGCTCATTCAATCGTCTCTCTAGCACAAAATATATCTTTGGACTCAACTTTTTCAAGAATGACTCGACGTTTATGCAGAACCTGTACGGCGAGGTCTCCGAGTCGCGCAAGAACATCCCGACAGAGAAGCTGTACCTATTCGAACTGGGCAATGAGAACGACGTCGGCACGGGCAATGGATTCCGGCCCGCAAACTGGACGCAGAAAGATTACGTGAATGAATGGGTTTACCGCACTGAGCATCTCCAATCGAAAAATAATGATAAGTTGCGGTTTTATGCGCCAAGTTTCGCAGGCTTGGGGAACGATGTCTTTTCGCCCATTACAGTGTGGAACTCGACGTATGACTATGACCAAGACGGATGGATCGCGGAGGTCTCGCAGCATGGGTACGTCGTCTCTTGATACGTTATGGGTTCGCTTGCTGATATGCATTTCGTTTCATACAGGTATGTCACATTCGCAACAAGGAACCCGACTCTTGCAAGTGAGTGTAAAATCATGGCATGCTAATGCTGTTCACTAAATTCTCCATAAGGCGACATCATGAACCACACAACGACAAGCAGATTTGTTGCTCCATTCGTAAACCTGAACAACTTCCACACATCACACGGCCGAATATTCACCATCGGAGAGACGAATAGTGTCGCCGGCCAGGGCGCATTCAACGTGTCTGATGTTTTCGGGTCTGCTTTATGGGGTATCGACTTCAGCCTGCTTTCTGCTGCCAACGTTAGTTCATGCCTCATAGGCTTTGCGATAAGGGATGCTGACGGCCGTAGAATATCACCCGCCTCCACTTCCACCAGGGAACGGCATATCGCTATGCTTCCTGGCAGCCGGTAACAGTTAATGGTACAGCTCCATTGACGAAGCCCCCATACTACGGCAACATATTCGTTGCCCGATTCATAGGCAGCTCAAACAACACGCAGATAATGAATTACCCGCTCGACGGAGAGTCCAACGTAGCGTATGCCGCATATGATGGCGGCAAACTGGCACGGATGGCCTTCCTGAACATGGATATATACAATCTGACTGCATCGGCCGGGGCTCCGAAACCATCGAATACATTCGTTTTCAACGCACCTTCGTGGGCGACGAGTGCAGAGGTGACGAAGTTGACCGCTCCAGAAGCGACGTCGAATACTACGATTACGTTCGGAGGATACTCGTACGATTATAATCTCGCCAAAGGGAGGCCGGTTAAGGTCTCAAATGGGACGTCCATGATTATGCCTAATAATGGAGTTTTCAGCGTCGAGGTTGCGGCGAGCGAGGCTGTTATTGTGGCATTACAGTGAAAATGTCAATTCGAGGCTCAGCAAGCAAACATTGCCTTTATTCGATATGGAATCTTCTTGAGTAATTCTAAGAGACTATTACAAGTCTTCATCTGATAGCATAAGCAATAAAGTGAAAAGAAAAGTTAGAAGTACACTATCGTCCTCAACTCAACACGCTATTCAACTGATTAACTCCTCAAGTCTCATTCAGATTTAGTTCTTCTGCGTGAACAGGGTCAAATAGCCCTCCTTCAACACCTTAAGCGCATCAAAGCCGCCCTCAAACACTTGCTGCGCAGAACCCTGTCCTTCACCAACCGCAGCTTCAGCCAAGCCCTGAAGTCCCATCATCGTGGCAGAATTGCCTGCACTCGAGAGCACGAAATTGCTGATTGTACGCTCCCAGCTGTCTTCCCTTCCGGATCGCGATAGAATTTGATCCAAGATACTCGCTTCGGCAGCGATCCCTTCGACGCCATTCTGCACTGCAGACTCGGCGAGGGTGACACCTGCCAGGGCGGCGAAATGGTGGAAGAACGGAGATGGCTGAACTATTTCATTGGGTAGGATGTTGAGCACTTTGCCTGCATGCTCAACCAACGAAGCCTGGGGGACGTACTCCTGAAGTCGCAGGACGAGCGATTCGACATGCCAGAAAGCAGCGTGAAGAACCGGATAGTTGGCGATGTAAGACTGCATATCTTCTCGCATACGGTCGATTTGCGCCTGACAGAGCGTGGCAGCCATGTTTTTCATCTGCTGTAATGGGCTAGGATCGAGAAGGTCTGTGTTGAGTGATGGCGGAAAGTCAGGGATAATGTCTGCAAGGTGAGCCAGAACGAAAGAGAGGCCTGTAATACGGATTAGACGAAATCAAATTGAGTGGCAGTATTGACTTACGCGCTAATTGGTAGCATTGCTGCCCAAGCATACCAGCACTCAGGTCCTCAGGCAGAAGCGTGAGACCACGGGCGGAAATCATCTGGGGAGAAGCATTGCCAATCGCGTACCACTTGTCGAGTATGAAAATGGCCACGTATAGCCTGCGAGCTAGCTTGCTCTCAGAGTCTCCCATGCCTTCAGTTAGCTTCTGCGGGTTCGGGCGCAGGTTGATTCTGATATCCGTCGCAAGAATGTTCGCTCTGGACAGCCAAGATCTGCTTGAGGGCATGGCTGCTCCATGAGCTGGCACCGGACCGAGAGCATCGGTCGTCAGTGCGAGGAGAATGAGCGTCTCGATCATGACCAGATTCTTGGCAGTGGAAGTCGTAAGGTCAAACTCCGCTGTATGGAACATGGTAGCTGCCTCCTGGATCTGAGAAGCATCAACGGGGCCCTTGCCTGGTGACGTCGCACGAACGAAGCAGCTCATAGCCTTCGAGAATGCTGAGCGGACTATATCAGGGACTTGCCCCATGAGCGCTCGAAGGAAAGCCTGATCAGCTGGGAGAATAGGGAGCGTCGCTTGGATGATTTGATGGCATCTACCCGAGATTAGTATGCGCTGAGATCAAGAACATCAAATAGCTTACTCTTTCAAAACATTCTCATCCAGCTCTTGCGTAGTAGCGGATTGCAGAGCTGACAGATCTGGGCCAGACACGCTCATTGGAGGCGCGCTGTGCCAGAATGAGCTGGTGTCGCCATTTCCGGTATAGTCAAGACGACCATCGCTTGGTGCGCCAGACTGGGCTTGATGCATGCCATCGATGGGACCGCCAGGAGAGTACATGGAAAGATCAGCGGGCTCCGGTTTACCAATCCTATGTGCAGCTTGTGGCACATATTCCCGTATTGCGCTTTCAACGTTCTGCAGGCGCTCGTCGAGTTTGCTGATATATCTGCACATTGTTAGCAATGTTTAATAGTCTAAAGACTTCTTGGAGGCTAATAAGCGAATGTCATTTACCCTTTGCTTGGTCCTCTCTTCTGAGGAACTCTGCTGAACTGGCACTGTAGACCAGACTTCCTACAGGCGAGGCACGCCTCGATGCCAAGCTCCTGCCCCTCTTCGGACTCACACTTCACCTACGATAGATTTAGAGTCCCGAAAAAATGATACATGGGATGGCAAGCAGTTAAGCTCAGTACCTTCTTGCGCCGACACTCATCACAGGCTCGCGTGTTCTTCTGCCGCTTATCCTCCTTCGTCTTCTGCCGTTTACGCTTGCGCGTGCCGCCCTCTGACTCGCTACCATCATCGTCATCATCATCAAACTCTGCTCGACCATCAAGATGGCCCATGGCATCCTGCGCCATCTGCTGATGAGGATCAGGGCCGTGCATGGCCTGACCCATGGGCTGGGGTATCATCACGTTCTCAGCATGGTGCATGTCGTTGTTGAGCTGGCGCGAGAGCTCCTCGCTCAACTGCACCATGGCCGGCACGTCTGAAGATTGCGACACGGCATTTTGGCCGTAGAATGGCACTCCAGAGGCAACTTGGGCGGAGTTGGGCGAGGGATAGGATCCCGGCCGCTGGTTGCTCATCGCGCCGTTTCGTTCAGCTAATCGTATGAAGATGTTTGAGATGCTCAAAGACGTGTGAATGAACTTGGTCGAAGGGATGAAAAGAAAGGACGATGCGCGTTGATGGAGATATCAACGCGACGACTGTTGCGGTTGACAGAAGACGGACAGAGAGGAATGGCGACGGGCGCGATGTTTTTCTAGGTGCACGTGTTCTACCTACCTCTATTCGCGCTAGCGCGAGTTGGGATTGCTGCTTTCACTTCACAACAGTGCATTTTGACAAAGGCTCGCAACTCCATCAAAGTCGACGAGTATATACTGGCATATGCACGCATGGTAGTTGGGAGAGGTGGAGTTTGCCTATCCACCCGGAAAATCAGTAGGCGCGAGAGCTCTTGAAGCGCTACGGAGACTCGATTTTCCCAAGGCCGAACGGCCTGGAGTCACAATTCGCCGTCGTTTCCCTTTCATGGGTGAAGGAAAAGGCACGCTTTTCCGTCTTACAACCAATAATAACACGGCATGAATTTGTTGAACTTCGTGTCTGAAACGTTCTGTTACTCTGCGAACCCGTGGCGACCTCCAGGTATCATCAGAACGGCAGCTCGAGTGTTGAGGCAAGATTAACCTAGGTTGAACTACAATATGGAGTTTCGCATCCACCGAAAATATTGGTCCTTCAGTCTATCTGCGAATGTCTTCCGGTACGCCAATGCTGTTCAGAAACCAATTTTCCAACTTCTCATGCCTCTGTCCAATCTTCGTCCTGCGATGCGTTGTGTCACCAAGGAGCAGTATCTTCATAAATTCGCAGTACAGTAGAGCCGTCCCACGCATGTACATCTGCCATTCAGCGCGAGAAAAGGTAATAATCCATATCTGCATGAGTCTGCAGTGTCCCGTTCGGAGCCAAGTCAATCATCTTCTCTGGGATTCTCCCGCATATTCGAAGCATGCCGAGTACCTTATCCACGTCGGAAGGTTTGTTTGCTATCACGGATTTCTACTTCAAGCTCACCGGAAGTCGATGGAGTACAGTCGGAATAGACTTCATATGAGGTTTCATGTTATGATCATCGGACGAGGCAATCATACAGGCAGTGCGCACAGTATAAGCGATGTCGTTCTTGTTGGCTTCGTCCCAGGAAGGACGAGGTGCACAAACGGCACGCGGGGAACTGTGCCTAGAATCTGGTGTTCGCAGGACACAGCAAACGAGGTAGAGGCTGGAATCTGGTGTCGCCCATACTTTGCTTCCAAAAGCCATCAATTACGCATTCCCAGACTCGATCAGCGCTACGAGGACACGCAAGCACACTGTCCTGGTGGTAAAGCGGTCCAGGGTCGCAGTATTGGTGCAAGAATGACAGGGGCACGAGCTGATCTAATGATGCAGGGCGATGGCTAAGCTCATCGCCGCCCGGCGGATCATCGTCTAACGCGCAAGGGTATCGGGGGGGTAGTGCCCGTCAGAGCGCCACTGGCAATTGCTCGATTCTCGAGGCGTTCCGCATCTCCAGGCCTGTGTACATACATGAGTGTGGTGCCTGGGCTGGTGCACGCATAGAATTGCACTTCTGTCAGGTCCGCACGAGGTGAGGAAGGCACAGCAGGCCGTTGGTGACAGCTGGGCGCCCCGGTCGCCCGGTGAGCGAGCGGTGGTTCGCGATGCGATGCGACGGGCGGCGGTCGAGGAGAGTGGGATGCTGTACGATTGTGACGAGCTCACCGAACAGCGCAAACGCGCGCCCTAGTCGCACGCGGAGCTTTGTCGATGCAACTGAAGATGGGGGCATGCTCGCACTCCACACGCATTCCCCGCAGATCAAGAAGTGAGGCCGGGCTTGAAATAGAGCTCATGACCCAGCGTGCGGCGGATAAAGAGAAAAAATCGGAGAGGCCTGGCGCTGACTTGCCTGGTTGGTCTCTTCACCGTGCTTCGCCTGACCATTCCTCTTGCAGGCTAGGGAGCAGTGCCCCCATCGTCACCCGCGCTTCAGTAGTAAAAGCCTGCGGACTCGCACCCACGCCGCCCTCTCTTGCCTCTTTCTTCCCTCCTACCACTCTGTAATTCCTGACGAAGGGAACAACACCACTGCAATCGCTGACAGGGCCAGCGCCGTTGCTGGTGCACACGCTTCCTACGGCCAGCGCCTTTTGGTGCGTGGTTTGTACGGTTTTGTCTCTTCTACTTGCTTCGGCTTTTCGTCTCGTCTGGTACCGTCGGCGCTCTGCTGCACACTTCAACCCGCCTCACCACCACAACCAATTCTTAATCTTGCACCAACCACCCAATCCGAAGCTATGATCGTGGATCTTTAAGACCCGCGCCCCTCATATTTCTCCCTGCCTTCGTGGCATAGGCCGCCGAATCGATTCAATTCGACCACCTCTACCGCAACCAACGCACGCACTCACCCAAGACTAAGCGGCCGGCGCGCCCCCATCTACCCCATCAATTGAACAGACATGGTGCTGAAGGACGGAAACAAGTACGCATGTGAATCATGCATTCGTGGCCATCGCGTCAGTGGATGCAATCACACTGGTATGCTCTCGGCCGGATGGTGGATGCAATTGCGGGTACTGACATGGACTTATTCTTAGATCGGGAACTGCACTTCATCGCCCCCAAGGGTCGTCCTGTCAAGCAATGCGACCATTGTCGTGGAGCTCGTAAATCTAAATCTCATCATGCGAAATGTGACTGTGGAGGAAGGAAGGAGAGGGGAGAAGTCAAACGTGAGCAATTCGTAACCTTCACAGCCCTGCGTTGTGTCTAATAAGAGCAGCAGTTGACGACAAGAATTGTTGCTGCACGCTTGGAGATAACTGCATCTGTGGCCTGAAGAATGCGTCTGAGTTGCGCGTTGACACCGCACTTGCCAACCCGCCTCACCCCAGGCCTGGTCTGGTCAAAGGAACTTCGGAGAGCCACATCGAGACATACTATAATGAGCAACACAAGGCTTGCCATAAGCCCAAACACTATAGTCAGATGCATGGAGTACCTTATCCATGCCCCAGGACGAACACCGGAAGTGGCGCATCGAACACCCCCAGCAGTGCTGATTGTCAAGGTCAAATTCGCAGGATGGAGATCCCGCACCGCGGCTCCAAGGATGATTCAGCTCTGCTGTCTCCATCGTCTGGACTCTACTCCTCGTCAAGTCAAGCTCAACTGTCGGTTGACAACTTGCCACTTTCCTCTTTCTCTGGTGGCTCGCTTTTCAACTCCCAGACTTACCAGCAGTACTCGACGTCAACCCCTATCGAAGGTCAAGATCAACTACCATTCTCACCAAACGACTCTTGCTCGGAACAATTCTTGAACGAGTTGATGTCTGCGAATTCAACCACAAGCCCCGCCGAAGAGTTGCTTTCGCAGCTTCAAACCACTCCTGACTTGTACCAAAGCCAAGAGGAAGTCTTTGGCGGCGATCATCCTAGCTTCTCTCCGGCTGATCTACCATTGACGTCGAGCACGTTCTCGACCAACTTCCCTCAGCCGACATCTTTTAGCGAGGAGTCCAACGCTCAGAGCGCCCCTGGTCTAACTGCCGCTTCATCTACGACTCATTCTGAACTTGGGGACGCACACACCTTGATCGATGGCATGCCCAATCCTTTCGATGCAAACAACGTGTTTCCCGCTAGTTTTGACCTTCAGAATATGGCCAGCTTCACCGGGGGCAGTCCGACGACGGTGCAAAAGCCAGTGCAGCCTCCAACCTCTGAACCGGCTGAGAACTCACGTCGCTCCCTCGACATCGAGACCATGCGCAGCCTCTCAAGCTTCCCGGCCTTTGATGATACCCTCGAATCGTATCTGAGCAACACTGCTATCGTCAACTCCGCGGCTAGCGATGCGAATAGTTTTGTTGGCAGCTTCCCTGGCACTTCGGGCCTTGCTTTCGACACGCAGCAGCCAACCTCTACCCCTACATCGAACCCTGGCACCTTCAAACCTTCACCTACGACTGTTAACTTTGATTCCGGTATGACATCCACCGCCGTGAACGACCGTCCTCGATCCATGCCAATCCCTATCGCCGGTGCTTACAACCCCAACACCACGATCAACAACCTCTACCCGCAGCTCGACCAAGACTTCTCCGCTGCCGCAGCTTGGGACCCATCTGCTCTCGACATAGGTAGCAGCAGCTTCCAATTTCCGCTGCAATAACATTAGTGGTTCCGGCCCTCCTTCTCTGATCCAAACTTTCTCTGGGAGGGCTGGAACGCCAATGCGAGAGAAACCGATTCACGCGTGTTTCAAAAATGATTGATTTGAGCTAGGAATGGGACAGCAAGCAAGATACCCATGATACCACAGACGTTCATTTGTGCAAAGATCGTTACTGCGTTTTCTGGTTTTGGGAGCGGGTGCCTAACGATGCGATGAATTTTCCATAAGACAAAATTGCAGGAACATCATTAGGGGGAGGTTTTTTTCAAGGTCTTTTTTTGGTTTGTTTTGTTTCTGGTGTGGTGTTGAAGCACTTGTCTTCGCTTCGTTGATATGCATTGTTTCTGCAGAAGTTAAGCATTCTCGGGCTCTTTCCTTCGTATCCTTACCATTCGTGCTAGGGTGCCTTGGAGGAGAGGTACGCTCTTTTAAAAGGCGGTGAAAATTTTCAGCGATTTTGCGCACATTGTCCATAGACACAGCAGACTGCGTTATGGAGATTTTTGAATTGCCACTGTCAATATTCATACTTCAATGTTATAGACTCCGTTTCTACAAGCAATATTTTCCAAGCCAAAATTTGCACAGTGCGGGCACCAGCTTTGGAGCCTCAACACGAAGTGGCAAATATAGCGCTTCATCCATCCCTAAATTCCCCACGGCCCCAGAATTGCAAGATGTCGAATTCCGGAAGACCCATAAAATGCCTCTGTAGAGTCCAGGCACGCGACTCAGATCCCCACGCCAAGCGGTATGGCATCTGCGATCAAGAATGACGATAAATGATAAATGCCGCATACATTGGATCCTCGCCCTTGTAGATCTCCGCACTCTCCTCGGAACAGCATCCGATATGACCTTTCCCTTCCCTGCTTACTCATTCGTCATTGCTTCCCATTTTTTGCTGTCGAGCTGCTCATCTGGGTTTGACGCCCGATTGGCGGTCAAGAGCAGAAGCTCGAAGGATTTGTTTTCGGGATCCCTTACCGTTCCAGCCCGATACGCTTCCAACAGCCTTCCACATCTTCGCAGAGCGTCTTGAAATTTTCGTCCTCGAGGACTTGCGCGATTAAAGACTCGAGTGTTTCTGCGCGGAGATCATAAGGCTGCGCAGCGTACAAGGCGAGATTCTCCTTGCAATCTGAGCTGGATTCTGATGCTTGTAAGAGCTCAGTCAATTTCGCCACGGGCGTTGGACGTTCTTGCCAACTTTCCGCCAGTGTCAATGAACTTGAGCGTTGCGGGACATCAGTGAGGACATGGTCAGAAGCTAAAGATGAGCTCGATGCTGTCACGGGACGTTTGGATTCAGCCTTGCCTTTCCCAGCTGCAGGGCGCTTCTTCGACACATGTTGCATCTTTGCTTTGTTAGTGTCTTGTAGTGGAATCTGGGCCGACATGTCATGCAGCCACGAGCGCTCGGATTTGTCGCCGACAAGCTTTGGCTTCGGCAGTGGAGGGAGATCAAGCGAGGAGCTTGATGGCCTCGTGGTTTTGTTCGATCCAGGCCTCGAGAACGGCAGCTCACGCGGCGGAGGAATCATGTCCGCGAAAGGATCATCCAGCGAGTACATCGGTGCCGTTGCAGGTCTCTGAGCTGAGGGATTTCTTGCTGGAGATGATGTTGGAAAGAAAGAGTCGGGTTTGATTTGATCCGTAGCTGGATCAGACACTAGATAAGGAGCATGGCCGATACTGAGCTGCTGCCCATGAGTGGCCACATTCCCAGCAGATGACGGTCTCCGGATTTGTGAGCCACGAGGAGAGGTCAGTGATCGTTGCAGTAATACTTGGTGCTGCACATGTTGAGGAAGCTCAGGGACTGCAAATGAATTGCTAGGAGTGCCGGCACTACCAGTCGGATTGTTTAAACCGTATGCAGAGACAGAACTCGGCTCCCGGCTTTCCAAATGAGTCACAGCAGATGCATAAGAAGAGACTGGCCGGATTGAGTCGTCCAACTTAGGTTCTGAGGATGCGTAGCGCAACGCCTCAGTAAATCCAGTGGATGTTGAGGGACGGGAGTCCACAGAAGATGCAGTACCCTCGCTTGGAGGAGCGGATGCAATCAATGGGCACCCGATTCGCTCGAAATAGCTTAATGCGGTGTCGAAGTCATTGATAGAAGCAAACTTCAACTGGATCCGTCTAACGCTGTTTCCATCGGCAGCAGTGTATCTAAGGGCGATTGTACAGGCAACTCGTCGATGCAGGGCTGATGTTGGAAGCTGTTCGCTGCGAAGCTGCACGTTCCATTTCTTGGAGTCTGCAATCGCCTGTTTTGACTGTTGAACTCTGTCCACTATGTCGACATGTTCCTAGCACATACCATTATCGTCAGTGTCAACAGGGCGACGCATCGGAAACTTCTGGTCGAGTTAGCGTCGTCTTACCAGGATATTGTGTCCTTGGACGACCTTCATCATCAATGGTTCTGCAGCATTCGGAGACAGGTAGGTTGCACTAGAGCGGAATGAATCAAACATGATTGAAAGATCCTCATATGCATGCTTCCACGAAAACTTGGCTGCGCCTTGAGAATCTGTTGCAAAAGAGAATTTTAAGAGAGGAAGGGAGAAGTCTGCTGAACGTGGGTGCAACGCGTTAGATTGAGGAAACATTTTTTGGCTGGATATGCTGTGCCATTAGCTGTGTCATTAGCTGTGAATTTTTATATCCTGAGGCAGCACATTTGACCTCGCCATCGGGATTGACTCCACTGAACTGATGAAGTTGGAGTTGGAAGGAGAATAGACGAAAATGACAGGGTTAGGGTTTGACCCGGTCTGCGCTAAGGTCACGTTGGGACTAGCGGCATTCTAGCTGAAAGATGCGCGAACATCGCGACTTTCGCGCCTCGCAAGTGAACCGCAAGAATCGCGCCCGCAAGTTTGCGCACTACGACTCCATCAACACGCTCTTGTGCTTGGCGTATCCTGGCCCTCGTACCTCATGCCGGATTGCTCATCGAAGGCCAATCTTCGCGCTTCGCTTCCTGCGGCTAATAGTCTACTTCGCGGACACCTTCCTTAAAAATGGCACCACTGAAGCAGAAGGAACCATCCATCGACCGCTCGACCGAGTACGAGGACTTTATGAAAACGCTAGAGGTATATCATGAGAAGCGAGGGTATGTCCGAGGCGTTTGTGCTGTTGTAGATCGCAAGGCTAATGAAGTGGGTAGAACTACCCTTGAGCGCGAACCAAAAGTTGCGAATCGACACATTGATCTCCTCAGGCTTTACAAGAGAGTATTAGAGGAAGGTGGATATGATAGAGCATCAGATACAAGGGGTAACCCTCTAGCATGGCGTCGCATAGCCTCTGAGTTCCTTCCTGCGAATGCGCAGGTCACAACTCTTGCCTTCCTCGTCAAAACGGCCTATTACAAGAATCTGGCGGCCTACGAAATCTCTACACATCACGACAAGGACCCACCTCCGAGAGAAATTCTTGAGGATGTTACTGCCAAGGGAGGCGACCTTCTGAATCGCACACTCGAGAACTACACTCCTAAGATGAGCCGTGAAGCTGAGAATCTTGTGAACGGAAGGGACAGCGATGGATCTGATAGTGAACAAAGGACACCAGGAAATGATAAGATGGATGTTGACGAGTTGGCAAACACACCTGGTAGAGTCACTAGAGCTCTCCGTCATGCGCCTCCACAACGAGTCCTCTTCCAACCAGACATGTCTTCCGGTCGACAAACACGATCAGCAAATCAAGCCAACTCGCCAACTCCAGGTCAAGCGAATGGTGTACACGGCATGAGCGGCGCATCCGTCACGATCGCAAACTACGAGCCGCGACCTTTGATTCCGTCCTCAGTCCGACCTGTCACAACTCCTGCCAATAACCCTGATCATTACAATGCGCTCCGAAAGAAATGGATAGCTACTCGCAATGCAAGGAGAGGTATCTATGCTACAAAGGGGATGATGCTCCCCGGTACTGGATTCACGGGACCGAACATCTACATCCGAGCCCTGCAGGCATTGCAATCAGGACTTCCCGGCGAAGTGTCATATGCATTGCATCACCTCGTCAAGATTTCGCATGAGAGAGGCGACAAATATCAGTTCGGTAGCTTCATAGGTCTCGCTGAGGCTCTCATCAATCGTGTTCTCAAGGTCTCCTCACTCTTCTACGATATCGACTGGGACGTTCAGTATGACGGCTTCGAAGACAGCCACGATGTTCTGAATGGAACGACTGGCACGCCGAATCTCCTCGAAAAAATCCGCACGCAGGTACCGCTGGACGTCTCGGATGACTTGCTGCCAGAGGAATTTTTCCAAAACTTGGGGAACATCAACGAGGCTGCGCTTGTGATTCGCAACATGGTCATGCTCGAAGAGAACGCCAGCTACCTCTCTAGTATACCTCTAATCCGTGATGTTCTCACCATCGTACTTCATCTCCCTCGCCGATCACTCCTCGTTGAGCTTCGACACTACGCTCTCGAAATTGCAGAGCAACTCACCAAATTCTGGAAAATGGGTGCCGAGGACCCACTATACCAGTCACTGCTCTTGCAATTAGAATCGGACGATCGAGGCGTCATCATAACGACACTCCGAACGCTCAGTCGAATATCTATGATCGATCCGGACGCAAGGAATCTGCTCCACGGCGTACCACCACACATCATAGACAGCATATGCAACTGGCTCCTTGTAGAAGATGAGGACCTCAGGAACGGCTGCCTCGATTTCCTGTACCAGTTTACCGCCGTCACAGAAAACGTCGAATTGATGACTCAGACACTCAATTTGGAAGCACTTGTGGAACAGCTGGTGCGATTGCTAATGTTCAATGCTAATCCTAGAGTTGAGTATGAGAGACAACAGTCGCAAACCAAAAGAATAAAAGCACCAGCTGGCCCGCCAAAGCTGTCCACCAATATCATCGACGATATCCTGAAGATTCCGGATAACCGGGAGCTCAGCTCGAACTGGTCAGTGCCCCAGCCTTATTGATTCATGTTACAGATGACTCACAATCCACAGGCTACGTACATGCTACGAAGAAGACAAGGAGGAACAAGTGACCCAGATCGCCATATGGCAGGCCTATAACGACACTTTCAATCCCCAGAAGACTCGCCGCGAAATGATGCAAGCCAAAGACTTCATCCAGAACGTCTCAGCTACCTTTGTTGGCGCGAGCGCGCATATCGATCAAGACCCGAATGGCCAGAACAAATACGTCATCAGGGGTCTGAAACCACGCGTTGTCCCAGTGGACCCGAGGACGAAGACTCCATATTTCAAGTGCAACTGGGTGGTGCCTGGAGATGGGGATAAGGAGACGGAATGCGGGGAGTACTATTCAAAACCGAAGGATCTATGGCAGCACGTCATCACATCGCACCTGGAAATCCAACAGGACGGGCGTGGTGGACCGAAGTTCGCTCCGGAGGGCGCGCCGAAGTACATATGCCGTTGGGGTGGGTGCGGAAAGTTCGCAGCAAAAGGTGGAACGACGAGTCCGTGGCTTATAAGCAAACATGTGCAAACACATATGCCGGATACGAGCTCGAAGGCAGGCCTGCGACAGAAGGCACACCGCAATGGAGAAGAAGAGGCCAGTCCTCCTAGAGTGGGTGCCACACGCTTCTGGCTGAACACGCAGGATGACGACGGCGGGAATGCTGCTGGCCTGCCACTTGCTAGCGTACTGGTGCTGAGGAATCTGGCGAGGCAGCTTGCGAAGGTCGACGCGCACTCTGAAGCTGGTGTTGCGCAGGAAATGCGCATGACGATGGGAGGAGGTGGCGGACAAGTTGAGAAGGATGGGCTGGTGGCAAAGGTATTTGCGCCAGTGAAGGAGCAGCTCTACTTCGTCATGGCTTATAATAAGTCCCTGAGGGAGTATATCGCCAGTTTGACGACTGCGATAGCGGCAGGAGACGGTTGATGAGGCACTAATGGACGGGATGGGAATGCATGCAGCGAGGAGTCTGGCGTCCGGAAAATGCATTTGACAGTTTTTATCATGGCTTAATCTGTCCTTCCTTGCTGAGATTAGCATGGCTCTTGCCTATCGGCGCTGCTTTGATGTACCATTAGAATTTTATCGACACTGAATTCAAGTTAAATTAGATTTGCATACCAAAGCGAAGGCCGTTATTCGTCTGCGTTATCTAAAAGTCTCGATGTCCCTCTTTTTCCTCTCGAGCATCAATCCAATTCGGTCAAAAATCTTAAAATGTACTTCTCACATACCTATTGAGCGTGAATCGACGAAAGTTAGAAGCGTCAAACGCGAAATCTGGCGTGTTTGCACAGCATCAATGTAAGTACCTACAGGGTCCACTCACATGCTGTACGCGGACTTGGAGATTCTTCACTACTTGTGAATCAAGCTAAGTTTTCAGACGGCATTAAATCCATAATTGCTACCACGTCCCAGATCCGGATTCTGAATTTCCTTTCCTCGCCTCCTCGTCGAGCATCAGTTTGCTGATATCAGAAGCGTTGAGGCGCAATTCCCAAGTGGTTGTGAAGCATCAATTCGCTCGGGTCAGAAGTATTAACACTGATTTTATGTGTCGATCGAGCATCGGTATGATTATATCAGAAGAGTCAGAGCCCCTTTCCCGCAAATTCGCGCCAGCACTACACATTTCTGCGCAAAGAGATAGGACTTCACGCGACGCAAGGCAAGATGGCCGAAATAAAGCATTAAACGTCAAACATGTTAATCCTATCGTGCCATCCTAGCTAACCTGTCGCAATTCATGGCTGTGTTGCTATGCCATGCTAAATTCTATCCCGACGAGCCAATTGTGCCGCTAGGGTTCTGCTCCGCTTATGGTTCTGCGCTGCAATTTTGCATCTCCAGCCATAACTATCATCCCTCAGTCGTCGCCCCTCAATCATCCTTACTTGCGACTTCCAGTCTAGCGAGGCGTTCTTGAAGGTGCACTCGCGGCAGATAAACTCCAAAGTCGGCTTGATCTAGCAAGACTCGTCCTCCGGATCCATGAAGCAGTGGAACATGAAGTTTTGATGGTAGTACGACATGTATTGCTTGTAGGAGCTTTTGTACAGGAAGCGGAGCATGATCTCGACATCAACTTCAAAATTGTCAGCGGAAAGGTCGATATTGCTCGTGAATGCTTCTTTTAACCCACCCTCAACAGCACTGCGAAAGAACTTCGAGCGAGGGCTGACTACGGCCTTGTGAACTTTGAAGGTTTTGTCTCTATAATGGATAGTCAGATCAGATATCATTTCATGGCCACAAGGTCCTGCTTCGCTAAGCGAATATACGGACTGCTACTAGAGGCGGAGGCGATTGAGATATAAAGTAAGAGTCGGGGGTTCGGGTTCGGATCTGTTTTTAGAGTGACTCGTGAGTTCAGTTGGTAGGTTCGAGAGACGTGGGTGAGAGAATGTGGAATTGACTTGGGATGAAATCCGCAGTCTACACCTTGTCTACAATGACATGTTTATTGACTGCATAAAGCATGGGCGGCTCAGCATGGGTGCAGGCAAGACATTTATCCGTTTGGTGAGGAAGACCGTCGCAACTTTTTTCCATCTCTTTGACGGTGGACGACATCTTTGGAGACTGACTCTGGCGATACGTATGTACGCTGGAGATTTTACAGTTAAAGAAATTGAGGAGGCCTTGATGGAGCTTAAGGGGTTGAAACGCGCTGCCCTATCACCATCACAGGCTGGATTGTAATGAATGATGATCTGAAACAGGTGGAAGTAGATGATGAGCGTAAAGAGCGGATTTTGGACGCAATAAAGGGATCGTAGGAGGTTGATGATTCTCTGAAAAGCTCCTTGAGGTTCTCGGAGCTATGTACGGATGGTGGAAAGGAGAGAACCCCCTTGCGATTCTTCTGGGGTGCTACGAACGACGGTACATGGACATAGCCTTTGAGAATTCGCAGAGCATGCTTATCATGGAAATACATACGTGATAGAGGGTCCACTACTCTTGAGGTAGAAATTGGGAGGAGATGTCAATTATCAAAGCTGAACCGAAGAAAGCTGAGCCCGATTGCAGCCCACGGCAAGTGCCGTCTGTGAGACCCGGCAGTGACGCGCTCCTGCGTGGCACCCAAATTTTTATTTAGAGCCGCAAGGGCTCGAGACAAAGCGCCGTCAACAAACAACCACCATGGACGAACAGGAATTTTTGCAGCTCTTGGAGAGCTTGCTTACTCGTACGAGCCTCTTTAAGACTCCAACTGCCATGTATCCACTAACGAGCCCCCTTTAGCACAAACCGAGCGCGTCAAGGCTGCAACGGCGGCACTGAACAAAAAATACTATACCTCACCGTCTTCTCTCACCGCTCTCATCCACATCCTCACCTCACATCAATCACCTGCTCTGCGACAGCTTGCTGCTGTAGAAGCGCGTAAATTAGTCTCGAAGCACTGGTCCTCGATTCCCGCAGATCAGAAACCGACGATACGCAACAGCCTCCTGCAGACGTCGCTCAACGAAGAGAATACGCTCGCCAGGCACTCGACTGCGCGCGTCATTGCGGCAATCGCAAAAATAGACCTCGAAGATGGAGAGTGGACAGATCTGCCGAATACACTGCAACAAGCGGCGGCGAGTGAGACGCCTCGTCACCGGGAGGTTGCTGTGTACATCATATACACCTTATTGGATACGCTGGGAGACTTCTTCATGGAGAACTTGAGCAATCTGTTTGCATTGTTCTCTAAGACAATTCAAGACCCAGACAGCATCGAGGTTCGAGCAAACACCATGCTCGCGCTTAGTCGAGTTGCCATGCTCCTGGATCCAGAAGAAGATCCAGACTCGACGAAGTACTTCCAAGATTCCATCCCCAACATGGTTGCCGTTCTCAAGAATGCGATAGATTCTGAGGACGAGGATCACGCCATGCAATGCTTCGAAGTCTTCCAAACCTTGCTTGGCTGTGAATCTGTGCTGTTGCAGAAACACTTCGGCAATCTCGTCAAATTTATGCTGGAGCTCGCTATTCAAACTTCAATTGACGACAGCTACCGGACACAAGCTCTCGCATTCTTACATCAATGTGTAAAGTACCGAAGGCTCAAGGTGCAAAGTCTAAAGATTGGTGAAGAAATGACCGTGAAGGCGCTGCAGATTGTCAGCGAGCTTGACGCCGATGATGACCCTGATGATGAAGACGCCACGCCTGCTAGGTCTGCTCTTGGTCTACTTGATTCCCTCGCATCTAGTCTCCCGCCAAATCAAGTTCTTGTGCCGTTGCTGCATGCTATCGGACCTTACGTCAGGAATCCAAATGCCCAGTTCCGGCAAGCAGGTATGCTGGCTCTCGGGATGTGCGTGGAAGGGGCGCCAGATTTTGTTGCGACACAGCTTAAAGAGATCTTGCCGATGGTTCTCCATCTCCTTGAGGACCCGGAAGTTAGAGTTCGCGCCGCGACGCTCAGTTGCATCGCTAGGCTGGCGGATGACTTGGCGGAGGAGATGGGCAAGGAACACCAAAAATTAATTCCTGCGCTGGTCCAGAATCTCGACACGGCTGCGCGCGGCCTACAAACCCCTCAAGCCGAGCAAAATCTGAATGTTATCAAGAACAACTGTATCGCCGTCGAAGCGCTCATTGAGGGTCTCACGGTTGAGGATGCTGCAAGATATGTCCCGGAACTTGTACCCAGAATCAGCAGGTTGGTTGAACAGGATGATTTGAAGACGAAGATGGCTGCGGTAGGCGCTCTCGGCTCCGTTGCGTCTGCATCGGAGAAGGCGTTTGCGCCATACTTCCAGGAGACTATGCAAGAGCTCGGCAAGTATGTCGAGTTGAAGGAGTCCCAAGACGACTTGGAATTGCGTGGTGCTGTCTGTGATTCAATTGGCAAGATTGCTCAGGCAGTCGGTGCAGAAGCATTCAAGCAGTTCGTGGGGCCGTTGATGCAGGCGTCAGAAGAAGCATTGCATCTGGATCATCCAAGACTACGCGAGACAACCTACATTATCTGGAGTACCATGGCCAAAGTCTATGAGGAGGATTTTGAGCCGTGGCTACAAGGTGTAGTGAAAGGCCTCCATGATTGCTTGCAGCAAGATGAGAAGGAGCTTGACATTGCGCTTGGTGAAGAGGCAAAGGACCTCATCGGACAAGAAGTTACGATTGCGGGTCGAAAGCTGAAAGTTACAGCCGCAACGGACGACGATGAAGATGAAACCATCGAAGTAGACGACGAAGACGAAGACGAAGACTGGGACGACATCGACGGCGTTACGGCTGTGGCGATGGAGAAGGAGATTTCTCTCGAAGTCATCGGTGACGTGCTCACACACACCCGGCGGAAATATCTCCCTTACTTCCAAAAAACCGTTGAGATTGTGCTTCAGCTGGTTGAGCATTCATATGAAGGCGTCCGCAAGGCTGCGCTGGGTACTCTGTGGAGAGCCTATGCATGCCTCTGGGGCCTTGCGGAGGGCGATGGAATGGCTCATTGGCAACCTGGACTACCGTTGAAGGTGCAACCGACTGAGGATCTGACCAAGCTGGGTGAGATGGTCATGACTGCGACATTGGCTACTTGGCAAGACGAGATCGATCGGTAAGGGTACCCTTTTCCATTCTATTCACCTGCGTGGACTAATTTTAGGATGACACAATTTTCGTTATACCCAGCTCACTCTGACGCACAAAGTGCGGTTGACGTGAACGCGAATCTACTTCTGATCTATATTCTACTTCTCTATTTTCTTTTTGACAGCTTTGAGACACATGAGGCCTTACTTCTCAAACTAGGGGCACCGTGACCGACATCAACCGCGATCTCGCCGCAACTCTGAAACTCTGTGGCCCTGCCGTCCTTATTGGCAAGTCCGGAACTGTAGTCCCTCAAATCACGAACCAGCTGCTTGCCATCATCACGAAGCGCCATGTCTGCCAACAAGATCTTGGCGACGACGGTGTCGATGATGATCTCCCAGAGGAGTCTTCAGAGTACGACTGGCTCGTCATCGAGACGGCATGCGACGCGCTTGTTTCACTTTCCGCCGCGCTAGGTCCTGACTTTGGCGAGCTATGGAAGGCATTCGAGAAGCCAGTGCTCAAGTATGCCAGCGGTGGCGACGCCCTCGAGCGCAACACCGCTGTCGGCACTATTGCAGACTGCATCGGCAACATGGAGTCTGCCGTGACGCCTTACACCTCAACGCTTATGAAGCTGCTACTGCATCGTCTCGGAGACGAAGATTCGGACACCAAGGCGAACGCAGCTTATGGCGTTGGTTTGCTGTGCGAGAAATCCAATGATGCGGAGGTACTGAAGAATTACGTCGCGATCCTGGGCAAGTTGGAGCCGATGCTGCATGATCAGCAGAACCCGCGCGTTCTAGATAACGCGGCCGGCTGTGTGGCGAGGATGATTTCGAAGCATCCGGATAAGACGCCGCTGCAGGAGGTGCTGCCGAAGTTGGTGGAGTTGTTGCCGTTGAGGGAAGACTATGAGGAGAACGCGCCTGTGTACGGCATGATTGTCAAGCTTTGTGAGTTCCCTTCGCATGCTTTACGCAGGGCCCTGTGTAACTGATTTACCAAACAGATCAATCTGGCGATGACACCATGCGGCAATTAACACCGTTGCTGAAACCGGTGCTTGAAAAAGTATTGGGACCACCGGAGGAGCAATTGGAAGAGGAGACGAGAAGCCAGCTGTTGCAGCTGGTGAAGTATTTGCAGGAGCAGGGTTAGTGATGACAGGTTATGGCGCTATGACACAAGGAATGGCCATCGCAATGCGAGCGAATGATTGATGACGGGTTATGAAATGCATTATGATGGGTGAAGACGCGACGTTGATACCAGATTATAGAGTGCGGTGACAAGGCTAAATAGAAGATTATGGCGAAGTGTATTGTGCACGTTACGGCGCGTCCTGAAAAGCTGGTTATGCTTGAATAGGTCCAGTGCAAATACAATGTCGAAGGGTGCGATGAGCCACATTTCGAAGGGCTTAGATCATGATTCAGAGAATATATTGTGGCCCGGCAATGAAGGGATGCAGATTGAAGCGAGTGGTGAAATCGAGGTCGAGATGAGGACTCTGGGCTCTCACCGCCTGGCAGAACAAATTGGCCAATCACATGCGTTCCTCGTTCCCGAAAAGCGCATAGATATCGTGACGCCGAAAGAAGGCTTGTCGTACAGTTTTTCTAAGCAGCAAACATTCCCCTCTCTCCAACAACCCATCTTCGCTCTCTTACCCAAGATGCGGCCAGATGGTGCTCGAGATCCCATCGTCGGGCCAGACAGCGGTCCGCTACCACCATTCCCTCTCAAGCTATCCGGCAAGGTGATCAAAGGCTTCGGCCGGGGGAGCAAGGAGGTATGCGCTTTCAATATTTCGCTCAATATTGCCATCAATGGAGAACTCCGAGCATTGGCTACCAAGAGCACTGTTTGCTTCGACATCACATGTCCACTTCGGTCTAATTTGAATGCGAATACTTCGCAAGCGAGCTTTTTCCTTGTATTCGTGCTGTCGCCATTTCGGCAATCTTTTCCACGTTCTGCATATCCCTTCGTCTGGCACGTTATTGAATGTACTACACCTCGTCCCTTCCCTTGGGCCTCCAGTCGTCTGTCAATGCCACGTTTTTCTGCACGCAACGTACCCCATGTGCCCACCACGTCCCTCTGCACCACCTCGCCTCGTGGCCCTTGTGAGCTACACTCGCGTGATCCTCTCCTCCACTCCTTGTCATGCTAATCGCTTCCCTCCACGTGCTGTTATAATACGAGGTCATTGCTGACGAACGTGCCACGAACCAATAGCTCGGCATACCGACGGCCAACATCCCTATCGAAGGGTTGAATGTCGGTGGTAACGAGAACCTCGATAGCGGCATCTACTTCGGCTGGGCGGGCCTAGATTTCCACTCTCATGGCTCAGACGCGAAGCAGCACCCTGGCCTGATGACGAAGCTAAAAGAGGCGACGGCAACCGTTGCCGGATGGGTGGGCGAGATGATCGCGGGTGATGAGGCTGACGATGCTGAAGAAGGATGGGATGGAAAGGGCCGGGTGCATCCGATGGTGATGAGCGTGGGTTGGAATCCGTACTATAAGAATGAGGTCCGGAGCGTGGTATGTCTGTACAGTGTCCGCGCGTGCAGGAGAGTGGGAAGACTAATTACCGAAACAGGAAGTTCACATCATGCACAATTTCACGCACGACTTTTACGGTTCGCACTTGAACCTCATCATGCTGGGTTTCATCAGACCAGAGTATGATTACGTGTCGAAGGAGAGTCTCATTGAAGACATCAAGACGGACATCGAAGTTGCCGGCAAAAGTCTCGCCCGCCCCGCGTGGGCGAAGTACCGCAAAGACAAATGCTTACTTGATTTCCCAGAAGCGCAAGAAAAAGATGTCAAGGCAGACGGCAAGGCGTAGAAGCACTGTAGCGATGCGTTGATGATACGACTTTAGAATTCATGATAGACCATGATGCTCTGATAGCACAACAAATACCAGAATAGACTCTGCGAAGCATTACCCGGACCGCGTAGTGTGTACGCTACCCTATATGCCTGACTCCGTCCCGATGCGAAACTTTTACACCCAAGCCTTTCACGGAAAAAGCGGACTGTCGGTGTCCGTTGGGTAGCCACTAGACATAATGGACGTATCAACACATTCGCCGCGATAACAATAGCACATGTACACCAAGAGACAAAATGAAAAGCCAAGCCAAGCCTCCTTGTCTGGACAGAAGGTATGCAAACGACAGGTCTTTATCCAAGAACCGGAATGGAACGTATTCATGGGAAACCCCTGCAACAACATAACATTAGATAGATCAGAAGCGCAAAAATTCGAGTCACCGACGGTGTTTCTCCGTCAGAATGGGAAGGAACTAGGCGATGTCAGCGGCATTCTTACACAGTCATAAATGGATCTCGACTGACCAACAAGGTGAACATCATTGGTGCGTCGAACACATCTCTCTTGATGTTCCACGTCATCATAGAGTTGACAGTGCCCTCGTTCTTGCCGAGCGCCAACATTTCCTCCTCTCTCTTGATATGATCATGGTCGTGCTCCTTCTTGATATGCTTCTTGACCGGACCTTCGGCGCCATTAGTGCCATCTGCACCACCGCCATTCGCGTCCTCGGCAGAGTCCATGTCCTTTGTGCGATACTTGATCAACTTGCACGGCCGGTATTCGCGACCGGCAGGATCAACGTACGCATGCCTTGCGCAATCTTCCCAGAACTGGACGACTGATTCGTGGTCCAATAGTTCTGCGATCAAGACTGGTCTCGGCTTTGCAGCCTTTGCGTTGGCACTGTCGCCGTCTAGCGTTGATAGACGCGGTGTGTTGACCGCCCCTCGTGTGCTGGCACCCGTGTGATTGCCCGTCGACGCACCCAAGTTGATGTTGAGGTTTGGCGCCTTGCCGAGGAGCACGTCTCTCGGCCAGCCAGTCATGTAGCAGAACTCCTTTGTGATGTATGCCACCTCGCCCGTACGGCGAAGGATGATTGCTGGCGTACCGGTTAGCGGGAGGATGTCGTGTTCCATTTCGCACAACGCGCGCTGGAAACCCTGCTCTGCGAAAATGAGATCGCGCTCGGACATCGCTCCATACGTATTGATGAGTGTCGGTCGATATGTAGCCAAAGCCTTTGCGATACGTAGTTTCTTGTCAGGCGAGTAGTACTTGGTCAAGAAGGCTTGGAGGCTGTGGAAGCCTTCCGTGTAACTGTATGGAGCCTTGACACCATCATAGATGGCATCGTAGTCACGCTTGCGCTTCTTCTGGGCGGCTGCGTGGATATGAAGTGCTTGGAGGGGAAGGTTTCCACGCTTCATGGCATCGTTCTGTGACTGCGGATGTGGAACTTGATATTGTGATGATTGCCGTTGCTTCTGCTGCTTGAAGTTGTAGTATGGGCGTGTCTCGCTTGCATAAAGTGCTGGAGATGCTGGGGCATTGTCGTATGAAGGCCCGTATTCTTGGTTGGTCGAAGCCGGGCTGGCACTAGCAATACTGCCTGGACCAGCTCCAATAGCATATGCATTGCTGCTGACTGAATCGGTCCGACCAGGGCCATCATTAACAGGGTTGAACTGGCTGCTCATGCTGTTATGGCGTTGCCATTCGGAGCTGATCATCGGATCCTGATTGAACATGATGCCACCGTTAGAACCATCAGCAAATGTTGAAGCGCTGTTGATCGGGCCACCGTAGTTAGCAGGCATTTGCATAGCCCCTACTAGGTGATTCTCGTTCGTAGGTGAGTCTGCAGCTCCGCCAGCAATGTGCCCAAGCATACCAAATTCCATGGCGCCGAATTGGTTGCCAAAATTAAAGCCAGAGATGTCAAAGTTGAACAAAGCAGGATCAGCCGGGTCAAAAGCAAATTGCTGAGCCAACTGCGACATTCCGGGTTGTGAAGAAGTCGGAATTGGGGCCATGCCTTGGGCCGATGGGGATTGCTGACTGGCAATCGATTGGAATGACGGCGAAGTTGGTGACTGTTGGTTTGTGAAGGAACCATTTGAAGATAACGGAGGTGGGGGCATCGGAGTCTGATTCGATGTGCCAAACATCTCAAAGTTGGAAGTTGGCTGAGCTGCTGTTGGATAATAGTTTGTCGATTGGGGAACGGTGACAGTGGCTGCGTTATGATTGTAAGTATTTCCATTGGAGCTTGTAAAAGGACCGCCAACTCCGGGCATAAGGTTTTCTGCAGCGACATCTTGAAGGTACTTCGCCTTCTTCCTTACGCCGTCTTGACATGAGGCCTCGATGCCTCGCTTGATGCAACGGTTGCAAGGCCGCTCATCGCCTGGAGCACGTTAGAGAGTCGGCCTTGACACTACAGCATATGAAGGATGAAACGAAAGTCGAAAGAAAAAAGAAAGAAACAGCGGCATACCGCAAGTCAGATGGGCTCTTTGGCAAGCGGCACAAGCTCTGCGAGCCTTCTTCCTCCTGGGTCTCTGGGGATCTTTGGCACTGGAGCTCTTGGTCTGACCATTGCCATTTGCATGTGCATTCGATGGCTCGCTTGAGCCTCGACCGTCATTGCTCTGTTCCATAGCCATGTCGTCGTCCTCCTCTTCACCGTGAGATGACGGTGAAGGGGACACATCTTCGGCGTCTGGGATCATAGTCTAATATGTCTTGCGTGTTGCTGAGGCTAGCTCCCCTCCCAAGGCCGAAAGTACGCCAGCGCCCCAGGAGCACGGATCGCTGATCCAGAGAGGGGGTTGTTCGTTCTTGGAGCCTCTGGTGAGGCACCCACGTTCACTCCGCTGCACGTTACCGCCGAATCAATCTTCAGAAAGCGTCGAATCCAGCGCACTGGAAGCCGCCAATGTGGGCAGGGATCGCTGCTGGGGCAGTCTATCCACGCGAACAGTGATAAGCTACTGATCACGCGGCACTATCAATTGGCAGAGTGTGTTATGCTGTATCACACAGCTTCCAGGCCGCTGCCAATAGCGCTGGCCAATCGCGTGAGTGGTGCGAATTTGCGCTCGCTTGCAATGGCAGGGCAAAGTATTGTTATTGCAGTCGCCAATGCGCAAATAGAGGGAGGCGAAGGTACGGCGACTTCGGATACGGAATGGAGCGTTGTCTTGCGGAAGTGCAATGGGGTCCATGCATTCGATGGTGCAGGTGAGGGTTGAGCGGCGCTGTACCACGTCCAGGAGGGTTCATGATATGCATTCCATGCCGCCGGATGCAGTCGCTGGGGTCAAATCTGCTGGCAGGAGGGCGACCTCGTCGTCGGCGGTGCAAGGGAGCGGCTCGCAGGCGCGTGAGGCGAGGACGTAAGGACGCTCGTTCTGCCGGCGCAGTGGGCGATGGGAGAGCTGATGCTGCTGCGGACGAGCGGCGGACAGGACGCTGTATGACGGTCGGCGCTCGCAGCTGGCAAGACGCTCAGGGGCACTGCTGGAGATGCGACGAATTGGTGGTGGAGAGGCGGGCTACGCGGTCATGATGCGTCGGTTGTGAGCTTGGGCGGAGGGGTCTTCGAGGTGCAGTGCGGCGAGAGTGGAAGCCATGTGGGACCAGCCGAGGGCCCCAAACCGGAAATCTCCCACTCGACAACCCAAGGCCTCCGTCACCCACCACCCACCTTAGCCGCACGCGGGATCGCGCGCAAATCCGAGGCTGACCGCGCGCTGAATCCCGCCCTCTGCTCCGCGCCTTCGCTGAACACCCACAGCGACCTCAGGTCGTCACTTGGCCGTGACGCAGCCCCGGCGCCCTTCAGCGACCACGTTGACCCAAACCGGCGTCCTCGCGCTTCCTCTGCGGCGGGTCGCCATGCTCATACATGCCGATGATATTGCCTGCGCCCTTGAATTGGAATCGCTTCCAATACTTTGGCTCTGGGCTCTTCATTCTTCTCAATGTCGCACACAGATCACTTAGTATGCTTCAGAACTTGTGTCACGTGGCGTGGATGCTGGGAATTCGACGCTTTTGCTGTCGTGCGACGCTCTGTCCTCTATTTATAGTCTCTGTCTACACGTATTCTCTCACCGCATCCTCCGTACCGTTCCCTAATGAGCTCATGAAGATGCAAATCTGCTCTTCCCCCTGAGTCGCTTGCCGTATTTGAAGAAGAGATAGGGGAATCTGCACGATTGCTGTCAGCGCATCCACTTTCGGTCCGTCGGGACGTGTTTCATACGGCGCCATTGCAAGACTCAAGAATGCGAGCAGTGAGCTGGCCCACGGATAGCCAAGCGCTGGAGTGCCACACCGTTAGTCAATTGTAACTCTCGGCCAGTATATGGCGTCATTGGCCATGCATAATCTCAACATACTTTCATACATCTGCACACCAAACAGCGGGAATGCCGCGGCAAACGAGGAGCGTGCAAAGGAATTGGCCGCCAGCGCACTGGCTGCGTATAGAGGGTACTGCCTCATTCGTTAACACACTACTCGGTCTAGACTCAACATGAGCGTACGCAGTCGACCAGGAACGTGAAGACCCCCGAGAAGACGAGGATGATCCTGATTCGCTGTCAGCCTTCTCTATAGTGCCCGCGCAAGCTCATTGATGTTGTCTCACCCTACACCAAACACGCCCGAGAAGATGATTGGCGCTATAGTTCATTCACGTAGTTAGCTTCACCAACAGCATTTACGAGCGGACTCAGCTGCGCCGGCGCTGTACCTATCCAGTGAACCTGCATCGAACGAGGATTAGCACGCAGTTATCCGCAAATACGTCCGATCGCCGCTCACCCATGGGAAAGTCGTCCAGCCAAACCCTGTTGTCCTGCAGTTAGCTATCCGCCGCACTGCAATGCCAGCAGCCTGCCGAGATCGGTGTCCATGACTTACCAAACAGACCGATAGGCACGAGAAATGCCCCCAGGATAGCGGGAGGTAGCCGATACTCTGGCTCTGAAGCACCGTGCTCGCCGGTCCGCGCTTCAAGATTCCGGCAGAGTCGACGATGATTTCTCTTCCACCAAGGATCTGACAAGATTGCTATTATCATGCCGACCATGAGGCCCAGGAATGAGAGACCTGTTTGTGACAGCGTAAAGTCATGGTTCTCCTTAAACACAAGCGGGAATGCGCCAAAGAATAGGTACAATATCCCCAGCAGGATTGCCGATAATATGCAGAGATTCAGACACTGAAGAATTTTGTTAGCGGTGCATCGGCCTCAACAATGCCCGTGAAGATCCAATTTCCATACCATTGGCTCAAAAAACAGCAGCTGAAACGGGCGATAGCAGCTAATGAACACTGTCATGGGTATCGATCGCTCATGCTTCTCAAGAGGCGCTATCCATGCCTCGTTGCCTGTGCTTTTACGCAGCTCTTGCGCCTTTCTTCGCAGTAGCACGGGGTGATAGGTCTCTGGCACGAAGAAGGTGATCAGCGCCAGCTGGACCCCTGCCCAGATCAGAAGGATGTAGAAGCTCCATCGCCTGTACATCTATAAGCTTCCCGTCTATATTCGAAACACGAACACGTTCATCGTACCAGTTCGTATATTGATTGATGAAACCGCCTACCAAGGGGCCGATTTCAGGACTGAGATAATCCAACGGTTAGCTGGCACTGGCCATGGCAAATTCTCCGCACGCAACAATCGCATGAGAATCCAACCAACAGACAAACTCCACATGTGTGGTCTTCCAGAGGTATGGGACAAATTACGATAGTCTTGTGGGCCTCGTGGACCTCACAATTCGTTCACACTTACCCCATGAACGGCGAGGCCGAATAAACCATCATCGGTGCCGACAGTTGATCCCTGCTAAACATATCGCCGATGGTACCGCCTGCGACGGAGAGGAAGGCGGAGCCGGCCAGGCCATCGAAGAAGCGTGCTACCAACATGGTGGCTGTGTTTCGTGCAACAGCGCAGGGAATCAGCCAGATGAGGAAAAACGAGTACGATGCGATGTATACGGGGCGACGTCCATAGAACTAGTTCACAGCCCTCGTTAGTTCCTGATCCTATGGCAATAAATAAAGAAGCATTTTCAGCTTGTTTTCTCACCTCTGACAGCGGGCTTAAGACCATGGGTCCAAGACCTGCGATGCATCAGCTCTCACAAACACAGCGCGCGAGATGTTTCCTAAAACAGGTTGCTGACCCAGGCCGAACACAAACGTCGAGAGACCCAGCGTCACGACTTCTCTCGATGAGTGGAATTCGGGGATGATCTGGCCGTACGTCGAAGTGTACAGTGACGACGCGTTCGTCACGCACATAGATGATCCCGCTATGATAACCGTGATTGCCCATTTTCTGGCGTAGCTAAGTTTATTTCTCGGATTTTGTGGATCGTTCTCTTCCCATTTTACTGTGAAATCGCCTTGTATGGGATCTTTGCTCTCCTCGTCTACCGGCAGCTCCGATTGAATCGGCGCAAAAGTGTCGGCTTCTGTCGTTGGTGAAATCGGAGTGCCCAATCTCCTTTCTTCATCGTCAATGTCGGACCCATAGTCCTTCTTTTCCTTTGTCGAATCCATTGAGACGCTTTCAGGTGTTATCACCATTGCTTTTCAACTCTTTCGCCTCGGAGTTACCGAATGGGATTCAGCGGGGTCACCTTTGTGACAGCATGAATAAACGTTGAAGCCTTGGCCGAATTCCTTTATATTTCTTCCATTCGATTACGATTCATCAGTCGGCGATAATATCTCCATACGCGAGACGCGAGGTCTCCACCGGGAACAGTGCGTACACGAAAATCAACAATGTCCAGAGACACAGTATTATACATCATGATCGACCGAAACATTGAAACACATGCTAGTATATAGCCGCAAAGAGCTAGTTAGCAACGGGAAAGGAAGCGTGCCTCGCCGGATAGTGTCCAGACCCAAACCCGCAGAACTTGCCGGTTATCCAGAATGACGAATTGGGAATTGCTCCGCCAAGGAAAAGAGGCGTACCCTTTCGCCAATCTTCTGCACCTCGTGCATACTGTTAGTGAGCAAATCTCGGTTTGCCTGCAGGAGCATGTCATAAAATTGCAGATTTTGATTCGACTCATAGTCCTTGGGCTGAATAATGTGGGGGATGGTTTTCCGCAGAGCAGCGGAATTGAACGACGTACTTCCAGTCACTCAGCGAATCACTTTGGTTCAGTCCTTGAGGTCTTCGCCATTGCAGCTTTGCAGCTTCAGGCCAAAGCTTACGTTCCGGAAACACCCGGCGAAAGCATACTGTCTCAATTGGCCTCTGATGGAAAAGACTCGGCCGTGTTAGAGAAATATCGCTCTAGCTGCCTCGCTTAGTAACGAGCCCCTTACCGACTATCGTGTCGGTCGATCTTCGCAGCTTACAGCGGTTAACCCCGAGTAGCCTCAAAGATACGCGTATCAAAGTATGAGAAAGTTCAATTTTAGCCCTTCTGAGGCTCGCAGCATGATCCCCATTTCATCGTTCTGTATCCACCATTCGGGGTCGGCCGCTGCAGTGCGGTCGTGCCCGGACTTCAATCTTGAAATAAATTGGGATGGGGCTCCACACTATTCACCTTTTCTAAGGTTTCAGGGAGAAATTTCGTTGCTTAGTATATCTGCGAGAGTTTATAGAAGACGTCTTTTCCAATTTCGCCTCCGGTGAAGTAATGGAGACCAATAATAGGAAGACCAGTATAAATGAGGATACTGTCACGTCCCTTCTACGGGTACAAAGCATCGTTGCCGTACTGTTTACCGTCTGTCGACGTACGCAGTGCATTGCCGCGTCATCTGAGTCACGGTGATAGGAAGGCATACATGTTATCTTGGTCATTGAGAGTTATTACATGGTCTCCAGTAATCGCCTGGCTGGCAATTAATTATTCGTCGTTAGCTATACCATGGGACATCTTAGAAATGCATGATGACCTTCTGTGGCTGGAAAATGACCTATCACAACGCCTTTGAGAAGCTCAAAAGAAAGGGGAATGTCGCCACATACACAAGGCTTAAGCAGAAAGCGACACCGGTATCGAAGAGAGTAGTATAAACCGCGCTCAATGAAGAATTTCTATCCCATCATGAGCTTGATTGCTAGAGTTAAAAGGTTTGTCAACCTTGAGTTTCCAGAGGCAGGGGAGGTCAATTTCAGAGAGGATGAGATATCTCCCGAAGATGTGCCGATGGCCCATGAACTTCCTGCTAGTATCGGAGAGGCACGTAGCAAGCACGAAGTTGTGAATCTAGTGGATTGATTGAAGAGAGAGAAATCTCTGAAGGAGAAATCCTATAATATGTACACGAATGCACGTGCTCATGCGCTAGGACGTTCTGGGCACCTCCTGATACTAAGGGCAATAGCAAATTACGAACACTTATATTGAACTTGAGTTTTAGGTCTAATGTGGTTTTTCGACATGCACTGAATAACTAGTGGCATAACTGCAAAGGGCCCCCGCCCTTCCTAATAAACTCAGTCAGCCTGGTTTCCCTTACTGTCTTCCCGAATCGAAGAGTAAGAGTTCGATTCCGATTCGGGGAGTCAGTTAGGGAATGCACTTTTATTTCCCAAACCCCCCCCTTTTTTCAGCATCTAGACAGTATTTTTCCTTTTAAGAAAATACGCGTTGTTTAATTTTATTTTTAGTTGTGATTCTTCATTGTTTGGCTCATCGCTGCGCGGAGCACGTGACATGGCTGGGAGGCTCGGCACCGGATTAGAGTAACCTTTGGGCCTGAATCTAGAAACGCCAAGCCGGGAGAAAGACAAGTACTGAGGTACTTCGATATCTCCGAGATAATCTTTTGCACACGACGCGCCGGATCCTCCAGCCTTCAATCGTTTCTTTGCGTGAGTATATCAATTTTGTCGCATCTCTCCCTGCTGCGTGTTTACGCTCTTCATCAGGAGTCTGAGAAATTATGAAAACGAGTCACAATTGATTGTTGACCAACAGCAGAACTGAAGCTACATCTTTTCCATTCCCTATCTCAATTATTTTCTTTCTTATAAGATCATATAAATTATTTTCCAGTTCTGGAAGCTGCGCAGTTGAATTCTGCTGTAGTGTCTTTGGATTTCTCATTTCACCTCACAATCGACAGAAACAATGTCGGCAATAGCTATCAACAAGCTCTTCAGTGTCGAAGGAGCAGTCGTGGTGGTGACCGGAGGGGGTTCAGGTCAGCATGAAACATCTTTTGCTTCAGTCTTTTGCATCGAGAACTCAATTGACACCTAACAGGTCTCGGCCGCATGATGGCTAACGCACTCGCCGAGAACGGAGCAGCGAAAGTATACATCATTGGCCGAAGAAAAGAGAAGCTTGAAGAGGTCGCCAAAGGATGCAAAGGGGGCGTTGTTGTTCCGTTGGTCGGTGATGTGACATCAAAAGATTCCATTGAGTCGATTGTCGAGCAGGTGAAGGCCGACAGCGGCTATGTGAACGTGGTTGTCGCTAACTCTGGCCATTCTGGTCCTACAATGCACGGCCTGCCGCAGAACCCATCAATTGCGAACATCCGGAAGCACATCATGAGCCAACCAATGGAGGACTTTACGCACACTTTTGCTGTCAACGTGACCGGAATGTTTTACACGTGCGTCGCCTTCTTGGAGCTGCTCGATGCGGGCAACAAGAAAGGCAACATGCCCCCGACAGTCCGGAGTCAAGTCATCGCCACGGGGAGTATTGGTGGTTACAACAAGAACATCGGAGTGGGCTACCCGTACAATGCTAGTAAAACTGCGGTACACCACCTCATCAAGATGCTCTCCATATATCTTGGACCCCACAAGATAAGAGCGAATGCCCTGGCTCCTGGACGTAAGTCGTGTGCCAATCGAAATTCCAACTCTGGGCTGACAAAGTACAAAGTGTTCCCGTCAGATATCTCCGCTCCTCTCCTCGCAGGAAAGGACGGCACTCAGGAGGGCGCGTTTCCTGCAAATTTCATACCCGCAGAGAAAACAGGCGATGATCAAGACATGGCCGGTGCAATATTGTACCTGACCTCGAGAGCCGGCGCGTATCTGAATGGCAATATCCTCGTAATTGACGGGGGCCGCATGGGTGTTCTGAACACTTCATACTAGACGCTAGACGTTTCCACCATAGAAAAATCTGCATTATAAACAGGTATCGTGTTGCTATCTGCAATTGCTTGCCTAAAACATGCACCGTCAGATGATTTTCCATCTATGAACAGAATGATGGCGATGACAATTGTCATAACTAAAACGAAAATTGCAGCATTTCCAACAGATCAATCTTCTACCTCCCATCACCCGGACATGGAATGTTCCCATACGTTTGCTGTCGATTACTTCGCAGCTGGCAATCTCCTCGGTCCTTCGATTCATTCCTCATCAATCATCGGAGCCGGTCGTCACTCATTATTTACATGTATTCCCATGCTCACCTGGTGATAAAACCAAGGTAATCGGCAACAATCAAAGTCACCATCCTGAAGGCCGAATATCAGCAAACTTTGAACGTCACCAGAGGCGGAGTTGACGGAACTTACGCATGAGGAGCGATACGGACATAGTATGTCCCAAACCCACGGTAGAATCTCAGCAGGCCCTCTTCCTTGGCGACTTTCTGGAAGCAGTCAAGCATGCCCTTGTACGGAACCGATCCGTCTGCAGCCTTCGTCTGCTTCTGCAGCCTAGTCTTCACGAAGTCAAATGGCAAGGAGAAAAAACTTGCGAAGAATCCAGCAACAGCGGAAGCCGTAAGAGTTTGCGTGCGCGAAGACAAGGAAGTTCCCTTCAATTGGTTCTTTGCCTCACTGAAGAAAGCCAATTGTCCAAAGTTCAGAGCCATGGCACGTACGACCGTAGGATAGCATCCGGACCACAGAGCACCGACACCCTCATTCTTGGAGATTCTCGCGAGCGCATCGATCACGGATTTGTAATTTGCTCGCTTTTCTGGTGGTTTCAAACCATCACTTTGCATCCGAATAAGTGCCAAGTCGGCCGGGTTTCCAACGAAGGCAGCCAACCCTCCGGCCGTGAGACCAGCACCGGCACGTTCGGCAAAGCCGACCTTTGAGCCTTTGGCCTCGGCGCGGGCGGCAAGAGATTTCATGAACGTATCGAAGAAGCCCAATCGCGCGGTTGTATAAACAGCTTGTCGCAGGAGACCTGCCGTCAAGCCGGTGTAAAGATCCAACACTCTCCCGGATGCTATTACTTCCCTCGTTACCGACGTCACTGTTGGCTTCGGTCCCGACTTTACACCCTCGCCAGCAAGTTGTAGCCGCACCTTAATCATGTCCACCGGCTGGATCACGCTCGTCGCAGTCATGCCTGCCAGACCGCCATTGATGAATGGCAGAGCGCCACGCATGAAAGGTGTATGGAGGAAGTCGGTCGTAGCCTTTTGCGGATTTTCCGCTGCGGCTTTTACGGCGTTCGGCATCTCTTTCGCGGCGTTGATGGCTTCGTTCGACTTTCGCTTGGCGGCCTCAATGGCCGAAGAACCGGCAGAGGACATCTTTCGCAGTCAACGGTGGCAGCGATCAAGAGTGGAGACGGGGGAGGTAAAAGGCGTAGACGACGCCCGAGAGGTCAGAGGTGGGAGTCTGCTAATTGTGATTCAGTCTACGAATTTCGCAACCGTTAGCACGAGGTCCTCAGTTGTCCATGTGCGAAGCCGTTGGCTTCCCAGGCTTTCGGAAAGCAGCATGCTGCCATATCTTTATGTTCGGCTTGCAATTGAGGCTGATATCCGATGCCGCTTAGGTCGGGCTCAACCGAGCAGCTCGGAATGGACGATTGTGTGCACGATGTGCGAGTGGCCATGTGTGCTCCGAAACTGCCCGCAATCGTGGTGGAGGGTATCTGGGGAGCAAGCTTACCTTCGACACCGGAGAGTGCCAAGCCTCCCACAACTATGATCGAATTGCCCAACAACAGCGATATCGGTGGGTGGAGTCAACAGCAACGTTGGAGCTTTCCCGCACAATGGAAAATCGAGGACAGAGAACCAAACGTCAGAGGAAAGCGAGAGGCTCTTACAAACTGTTGGGGGTGGGAGGGCACCAATCCTGTACCTTTCTTTGCTTTCCTTCTTATGGCCGTTTGTACACACCACGCATGCGGGGAAGCCTCCATGTCGACCACTCACAAGCCTGCTGGCACGACAAGCACCCGAACCTCCAATGCTTCCAACCCCCAACCATCAGCCGCTGACCCCGTCCCATGATGTACTTTGGTACACTGTAATATGCTGCGAATAGCCGCGCAGCACCATCCTCCGCTGATGGGATTCTTCCGTCGTCCTCGGCCGCCATCGCACATGAGCCCTTGAACCGAAACGGCGACATGATGCCCGCCCTCAGTCGTTTAAGGTTGCATGGACCCTGCGGGTGACGCACACATCAGCTCGGAAGCTGACTTAGATTGTTATGATGCCTTGTTTCGACTTCAAACCTGTTGTACACATGTACACGCGACCGGACGGAATGCGATGACATCGTTGGCGGGGTAGAGGTGTGGTCGGGCCTTCGCATTCTTCGGAGGTCGGTTCCGAGTCCTTCCGTGTCACGTGAATTACGGCGGGCAAATTTCGGTATCACTTTCCGGTGCTGGAGCGACTTCGGATAAATTGTCGGATATCAAAATCTCGATCACGGCAAGTAAAGGGATCGCCTCTCACAATTGTTGTTGGCTACGTCCTTCTCAGATTTCTAGCCTTCGAGACCCATCGAGATCTCGCTAACGATAGAATATCTGCTATCTTCTACTTCTAGTCATCAAGAAATTGATGCATTGCCCACTCAACAAGCGCAGCTCAGATCCTTTCTTACGACCAAGTTCCATTCGCAGGCCCAAAGTACCCAGCCGCCGGCAAGTCCAGGAATGGTATCCCGTTTCCATCATCTGTATTTACAAATACCGTATTCCCCCACCAATCTGGGAACACCGCGCCAGGGTAGCTGATGCAGAAGAAAATGATGATTCCAGATAGCGCCGTTCCAGTGTCCAAAGCCGCAGCCAGGACATAGTTATACTTTGTCCACCACGCGAAGAACCTCCTCATGATCCACCAGTTGAATATCCAGTTTACGAGCGCCCAGGAGCTGTAGTTGATGCCAGTCGCAGGAGGCACGTTCCACGTACCGACGAAGATCAGCGGCCAGTTGATGAGCTCGAAGATCTTCTTGCCAGTGTACTTGTGCAGCAGCCATGTAACGATAGGCATGAGTGCGCCGAGCCAGAAGAAATGCAGCAGCGAGGAATAGATTTTGCCGACGCTGTAGAGCCGTGCTGGGCCGATCAAGCCCCAGATGACGGAGGAGGAGTACGTCGTGCGGCCATTAGGGCAGGAGAAGTTGTCGGCCTGGTCTGTAGTGCAGACGTCGTTGATGTGACCCAGCATCCAGGTGGTGACTCCGACCTGAGTGAGAGCGCCAAGCACCTGTTTCCTGTCAATACAGAGTCTACCAGGACAACGTGGGACTTACAGTTGCAGTTCCTTGTGCAAAGAAGACTACACGTGGCGGTACTTTGTTGTAGTGACCGAGCTTCATGTCCTGAGCAAAGAACAATCCTTGGTTGACCACGTCCACGCTTTAGATTCGGAAATTTGTTAGTACTAGAATACAGATGACACTTTTGGGTCAATGATACATACCTGAGATATTTGAATACCATGTTCGCTAGAGGCCGTCCGGAGAACATATACCCTCCGACAAACTCCGCAAGCACATTCAGCTGATTGGCGTCGACATTTGTGATTCCCTGGATGATACCGCACGGAATCATATAGATCGCTGGGACGAGCAGGGCAAGAAATACTCCATAAACCGGAAGTAGAACGTCGTATACCTCAACCATCGCAATAGCCATTGCTACGACGACGACAGTTAGTCCTGCATACCAGTACCAAGGAGTCTTCTTGTACGATTTCATGAGACGCGCATGGATGTCTAGAGGTTGGCGGCCTTTCACAGCGGCCCAGATGTCGGAGCCATGCCAAAGATACACATGGACAAGAGCGCTCGTGATCGACGCGAAGGACAAGCCGTAGACGAAAGCAAAAGAGGCACCAAGGAATGGCGGCGAGTAGTTCCGATATGCCTCAACATTGAGTGTACCGTCCAGATTTGTGACTTGCGTTACGTTGTATGCCAGTCCGAAGCGGTCATAGACGTCGGCAGTCATAAGCGGCAGGTATCCTGTGAACCAAGTATTGGTGTAGAATATCGCAGGCACGACTCCCCAAAAGAAGATTACGAAGCCAGCAAGCACATTAAGAGCAGCCCAAGCAGGAGACAGCAGCGGGTTGGTGTTGAAGGCAACTTGACTCCAGTCGAAGGTAATCGGGCTCATGCCCAAACCAGTCTGCATGCCGAAGAGCTGGTTGACAACGCGGTTGTTCGGTACAATCCAGCAGATCCAGGTAAAGTACGAAAGCGCCACAAACATGAGTCCTGGGAAGAAGTACCACACGAAAGCTGCTGTGGTTACATAAAAGAAGAACCGTAGCCTGGTCACTCTCCAGCCGTTGGCCACTGCATTTGCACGGGAATGTAGAGTGCTCAACAGGGCACAGATCGAGAGCGTTCCAGGCCAGATGATCCGCGCTGGTTCCACGAGCCATGGAGCAGAGAGACCAGCAACACCAAAGCCGAGGAGCTGACAGCAAAGCACAACCAAAACATTGAAGCCAGTTTTAAGTTTAAAGCCGTAGAATTTGGCAGCAGCTTGGATGATACTGGTCGCATCGGCGGACCCAAAACCAATTGAGACATTGGCCATGATAGTGATGACGGTGTGCTCTTTGATATTGAAGTGACGATCTGGATTGATGCACCATGATCCAAGCGGTCCCAGACTGATGGTCTTGACGGGCAGAATGTTTGCAAGCGCGACACCACATGGGAATGCAAGTAGTTGCATAACCAGTGCAACAATGTGGACAGACGGCTGCCGTAGCGAAAAGAACTGGTTTACACCGGATCCAAGAATGGTCGCTACGAATCCAAGGAAGATCATGCGGGTTGTAACGACGGGTATACCGGGGTCATCCACCTCTGGGACCACCGCTCGAACTGTGCCTAGTTAGCGATCGCCCTGGCTTGATATTTGGGAAGTATAAACATACCCTCAGGATATGGTGAGGTATCTTCATCGATGCTATGTTGTCGAAGATCGTGAAAGACCTTGTCAACATCGACCTCGAGTTCCTGCAAATGCCCCTGCTCCAGCTCCGGCGAGACAGAGACAGGATCAAAGTCCGACTTTAATTCCTTCTCATTAAAGCCAGTAGGTGACTCAGGATGCGCCATTTTCACTGCGCTGCAAGACGTAGGTTAGAAGCAACCGCAATCGGCGTGGTTGACACCAGAGTACCGGATCCCCTCTCCATTTTGTTTCGCTTCCAAAGGCCCACGGAGACATAGACCTCGTGGCGAATGCTGGCATGCTGGCATCCGTTATCAGTGAATCCTCAAGGAATTTGGATTTTATGATTGATGGAGCCGCCTGGTTGGTGAATTCGAGGCTCTGACATTGGCGGGTTCTCCTCAATAAGGGAGGTGACAGCATTAGCGGCTGATCGTTGCATATCGGCAACGGGCTTGCTGAGCTTGTCTCCGGCGGAATTCGAAGGACATTGTAGCATTAATGTGGGGTATCTTTCCTAAACGCTCAAGGAGAACGTGATAGTGCTACCGGGAGCGTTGAGATGGAGTGATCGTGAATAAGAAAAAAATTATCTTAGTTCGTATTCTTATCTGTTCATGAGATCGCCCCCAGACATTATCGCGGAGCCATGCTCTTAAATAGCAATCCAAGCCGATAATAACTAGTTCAATCCTGATGCAACCTTACGAGCTCACACGAAGGGTCGTGTCTAGAACGTTGATCGATGGGCAAAGTTACTGTACATAAAGCAGTGGAGAATGTTCGGGGGGTTGAGCTTTCCATGTCCTCACTTTACTACATTGGGCTTGGTTTGAGAATGCATTCGGTAACATCCCAAATTCACCCTGTGCACTGTGCACCCAGTCGAAACATTTTGCAAGGGGACGATGAATTTTTGAGTGGAGGAATTGATCTGACAGTGAGCGGCACGAACACTCCCACGGCTCACTACCAACATCGACCGTAGAAACAGAGAATGCAGGAAATTCGCAACGGCCAAGGTATCGGTGCTCTATGCGGCTTTCAATATTTTGCTCTTTCGATTGCTAACTCCCTTCTAAACAGCCCTGCCGAGTCCTAATATTCCACTCCTCCACATTACAATCTTCCGAGAAACATACTGAGAACTGCCTACGTGTCTGCACTGCGTGGACAAGAGTGCTCTGATATTTCCATAGAGTGCTAGCCTATCCTGCTACCGCAAGATTGCAGGCTTCTTAAGTCTCTTCCACACGATCCCTCGGGATATAGTCCATGTGCCCACTCCCTTCAGCCTTTTCTGGCCTTGTTTACGCTATCAAATCGAAGTACGAAGGTCTCATACTGCGACATTTCAGCCAAGCAATTGATTGAGGCTCATGATCATCCACATCAAATGCCCAGTAGTCGCCCCCCATAACAGCCTGCTCCATGGCCTTCTCAACCGACCGAACCCATGGGGCTTGTGTTAAAAAGTGAACGAAGAACTGCTGTAAATCCAATCTACGCAATGGCATGAGAAACCGCCACCACTGCGGCGCTGTGGCCCTAGATTCTTATCCAATTCCAAGCCTAGCTCACCACTAGATATGTAGAGCCGAAGCGTGAGTTTCGGACACAGCTCATTTATCAGACGTACGGTTCGCTTCCAGTCCATGTATGCAGAATCCACAGGGCACTTTAGATAGATTGGAAGAGCAATATCTAGCTGCCTCAATGCCCAAATTGCGTTCTGAGGTGCTGAACGGAGAAAGACGGAGATTGGAAATTGGGTAAGTGTTTCAGGAGGGTTATGGAAACACCACCCAGGGAACAGAATCCGTCACTTCTGCAATGTCGATATTCACAGGCATAGTGACGGCAATATTGCGGGTAATACTCCTCGTCCAGATTACAGTAGGGGGGACAATAGCGAACAGTAAACTGCCTGTCAGTTGATTCGACTTCTCTCAATGGCGTGATGAGATCAGTATACTGGAGGACGCGAAGTTGAAGCTCTCTCGGCAAGTCGAGGAAACGGAACGCTATGGCAGTGACAACATTCGTTGCAACAGGTACCCTCTCCGCCAATCCCTTGAAGCATGTTGGCGAAAGTCGTATATTGCGTCTTGAGAGCTGCGGCATATGCGAGATTGGTTCCACTGCCTGCTCTGCTTCCACAAACGCTTCTCATATATTCGTTTATCTCAGCTACTACCTTCATATCTATTCATTCATCTTATACCATCACAGCTTCTATTACAATGCGCTTCCTTTCCACACTTCTTTTTCTATTCTTGCTCCTATTTTATTATAAAGTTGCTTGTCAGTGCCTCGGGCCAGAGGGATGTTACAGCTTGTAATTTGGGGTATCATGCAATTCTATTTCTGGTACATCAAGTTTGGACCGCTGTAGAGTATATTTCTCTTCTGAACGGGAGCATTCAACTAGGCATAATTCTGGATGGAAGAAGGCCTTAGAATCCCAAGATTCTTCTCAACCCACCGGCTTTCTGCCATACTCCATCACCATAACCCAACTCAATGACTCCTCGAACTGTTTCCTCAGCTCTTCGTTCTGCCTTTTTAATGTCCTTCCCTTCCCGTCCGCGGTTCTTCAAGCCTCCGAATGGAATCGTTAGTGGGCCAGGAATTGTAGTTTTGATACCCACCCATCTGTCACGGCAGACAGCTTTCGCGTTGCATACATTTCTTAGCCCCTCTCTGCCAGCGAAGCGGCCGTAACCACTACCTCCCACTCCTCCAAATGGAAGTTGCACGGCATAGTAGGCAGCAAAGTCATTGACCGCAACCATTCCAGCTTTGACATCGCGTGTAACTTTCTCCAAGTCACGCTTATTCCGGCCATAGACTGATGAGCCAAGGCCGAAAGGTGCGGAGTTGGCAATACTGATGGCGTCGTCAATGGGTGTGGATGCAGCTCGCATAAGAAGCATGACTGGCGCAAAGAGCTCAGTTTGGGCAATCTGCATTGTTGGAGTGACATCCACAATTAAGGTTGGTTGAAAGTAATGTCCCTTGGGAGACTGGAGATTGTTAAAGCGTTTACCGCCGACTAAAAGACGAGCTCCTTGTGCGACGGCTTCGCTGATCAAGCTTTCGAGCATTGGAAAGTTCGCGTCAGACACACAAGCGCCAATATCGGTGGGATGGGAGTGAGGTGACATGTCGAGAGGATCACCAGCACGAAGGCCTCGCACAAGAGGTTCGAGCTTCTCCAGAAGCCTAGGATAGACCCGTCCTTGAGCGATAATGCGCTCGATGCCAATGCAGTTCTGACCCGCTGCTTGAAAGACGCCACGCATGAGGATCGCAACGACGCGATTGAGTTCTGTTTCGCTATCTGCGACGTCATCAAGGATGATCGAAGGGTCTTTACCACCTAATTCCAAGCACAATGGGACCAGACTAGCAGTTGCAGCTCTGGAGACCTCGTGTGCTACCGCGCGACTTCCAATGAATGTGAGGTGTGATATCCCAGGATGCGAGACGAGATACGGTGCTGTAGATGGCCAGCATACGCAGGATTGGATGAGCTGGGGGGAGTGGCCGCACGCAACGAGAGAGGCGCGAGCGATAGATACGAAGTATGAAGACGACCACGCGGTGCGCTCTGACGGTTTTAGAATGATGCTGTTCCCGGCGAATAGGGAGGATATAATGGGTGAAAGGAGGTTATGGAACTACATTGACTGTTAAGTTCCACGTACTGAGCGCTCGTATCAGATTACCTTACGGGATAGCTGTACGCTGTTAATGGATTGATAATGGCATAGAAGAGATGACTCACTTCCAGCTGACAGCAGCTGCAACTACTCCAAGTGGTTCCCAGTGTACTTCATTGGCCTTGTAGCACATCAATAGATTCGTTGGCCGTCGCTCAGGTCGAAGTGACTTTTCGCCATGCTTCAACGTCCATTCAATCTTTTCCAGGGTCACCAATAGCTCTCCAAAGTATGCGTCAACGCGTGTCTTGCCGCTATCGAGGCAAGCAGCGGTTACTATGGTGGTCTGATTATCAAGGATGTGTCTGGTGAAACAAATCAAATTAGCAGCTGCTCGTAGTGGTTGCCGTGGCTGAAGGGTAGAAGCAAGCGTTGTAAGACACACCTCTTCAATGTTCTCAACCATTTCCGTCTTTGGCTCCAAGTCGTCTTCTTCCACTCCACTTGCGCCTCAGCAGCCCTCTGTACCGCTCTGTCGATTCCATCCTGTGTGACAGGGTTGACGATACCCAAGATCCGTCCATTCGCGGGATTGTAGCACTGGATGGCAGTCGAGCCCGGAAGCTACATCAAACCGTTAGTCATTCGTCAACTGCAATGTAAAGTAGTCGGAATCAATTACCTTCAGCCCTGGCTTTTCAAGCTCCTCGCCTTTCCAGCCTGACGTGCATTGCTCTGGCACGGGCACGCGATATAGAACAGCTGCTTCGTAGTCGGGAGTGAGAAGGTAGATGGTTACAACAATGGCTAGACAGCTGAAGAGTGAGATTCCAAGGAGATGGGTGCTGCTCTGGAGGTCAATGGCATCCATCGCCTGAGAATATGCTCTTTGAGTTTACTGAAATTGCGGAACTTTCACGATTGGAAGAGCCGAAGATATGGCGATATCCTAGGGCTGAATTGCTCTAGCTTTCTAGGGTTAAGTATTAAGACGCGACGCGTCCAAAGTCAAACTTAATTTTTCCATCATTTATCCCCAACGGAAGGTCCCCAGTACTGATTACCATAGAGAGCACGAGAGTTCCCCGATGCTCGATTTCCTTCGTACATGTGCGACCTTGCACTCCCGGCCACCGAACCCGCTGCAACGTAATCTCCCATCGCGACGCGAGCTTCCTCCGCAGTCTTATTATCTTTATATCGATGCCCAGGAAGCGATTGGAGTTCGGTCTCAATGGCTTCGCAAGTTGAGGGTCCGTTTGTTCCACGACTGAATGCAATGCCTGCAAGTTGGCCTCCTCACTGACGGGTCTAATTGCTTCAATTTTCTCGCGGTGGAAACGGGCTTGTGCATCGGCATCCTCCGTGAACATCCTCTTTGCCTTGGAGAGCTGCTCGATTTGATCTTCGCTTGAAGACGAGACTAACACTCTTAACCGAGACAGGCGAAGTTGTGCGTGGGAGAGACGAATAGCGGCAGTTTGTGAGTCGCGCCGATGTGTACGGATACTCTGAAATGCAGAAATGCTTTCACTGATGAGAATAGAAAGAGTTATTGCGAGACCGGTGTATTCATTCTCAAAATAACATTGAGAGCTCATTTCAATCGTTATGACCTAGGACTGGGCCCAGTTCGCTTTTTGGATGACTACGAAGCTATTACACGATGGCCTGCCCTGAACAAGCTTTGCCTGATTTATGTCGGCATCTGCTTCTGTCGGTGTGATTGATATGATCCACATGGTAATGATATTGGCTTGCTTCTTTTTCTCTATACCTAGCCGAGTGAAGACTCAAGAGGACGTTGGTTCATCCAAAGAATTCCCCCTTCCATCTGGTGTCCGTTCACAAACAGCCATAATGATGTAGATCTAATGCACAATAACCGCAACATGGTCATCTATTCGTAGTTAGCTTAGCTATCTTCCTAAAACAGGATTGTACCTCACCCATATACTTCTTAATATCTCCCAAAAAGCACGCCGCAATGATACTCACCGCCCCAAATGCGATACTCACGTAATACACCCATTTGTACGCCTGCGCAAACGCCATCTGACCCGCTGCGACAATCGTCTGGTACGCCAGCTCGTTACCCTTAAAGCCTGGCAGCTGGGCGATCGGCTCCAGCTCCGAAGCGCTGGTTAAGGTGATGACTTCTAAGATAAGCGCAGGGTCGGTAAGATTGAACTTTGTCACCATTGCGCCTGCCGCTGTCAGTGACGAAACATGAGGCAGGAAGGAAATAAAGGGCTCACCGCCAATGTAGTGCTTCGCCTGTTTGATGAACTGGTTAAAGAAGACGTTGTAGTAGACGCAGTACCCGATACTGCCGCCAATGACGCGGATAGACAGTGTCAGAGCCGCTATGGTTGCGATGAGATCATCAGGGCAGATTATGGTTGTGATGATCGAGGCAGGCACAACTATACCACCAATACCGAGGCCGGCAAGGACCAAGAGGCCCCAGACGGTTGACAAGTTGTTGACGTCTGCAACGGCCATTGATCCGGTGCCTGAATTGAGCAGACGTCAATATCCCTCGCTTGCCAAAGATGCCAGGCAAATCGAGAAAACATACCAGCAGTCATGATGCACGTCGAAACCACCATCAGCGCACGATTGTGTCCTCTCAGCACGCTCAGCAGCACCAACACGACACAAGCGCCAGCCAAGATCGAGAATCCAATCGGGATGCCTCGGATGCCGACCCCTATGGGATCATGACCGTACACATTGAACGCCTGCGTTGGCCAAAACATGAGAATCGCGAAGAAATTAGCGCCGCTGATGAAGGTGATGACCAGCGTCAACGACAAGACGCGCGGGTCCTGCTGCAGACGCTTTGGGAACATGGGATATTTAGCGAATTTTGCTTCCCAGATGACGAATCCGGTCAGGAGGATGATGCCGAGAATCAGAGTGGCGAGGACGTGCGCACTGGACCAGTCGTACTGCATGAATGTAAGCGGTGTGAGCAAAGACTCTGCGTCTGTCGGCTTGTGATGTGGAGCGTACCTCATATCCGCCCCACTGAAGCGCCATCATAAAGAGCAGCATTCCAGAAATGCTCAAGAGGCCTCCAATCCAGTCAATCTGCCCGAGGACTTCTCTGCGCGTCAACCCCGCAGAGTTTACACGTGGAGGAGGGAAGTAGAAGAAGATGGTGAATAGCACACCCAGCGCGGCCCAGACACCGCAGAGTAATCCAATATACCTCCACGTTGAGTGGAAAGCGATGAGCTGTGCATACAGCACGGCTGGACAAAACGGAACTATCGTGAAGATCAGGGCTGCAACATACGCGCCTCTCTTCCGTGTCGGCGCCATCTCTGAGGTCGCGGCCAATGCAGTCAATTCATTTATGCCAGCGCCAACGCCGGTAAGGGCCATGCCGCAGATGAACGTATTCATTGTGTGCGCCGTCGAGCTCACGATGTTTCCGAGGACGATGAAGCAGCCACCAATGATGGCCACGTAGCGGCGACCCAATAGATCGGATAAGCTGCCGACAAAGGGACACACGGATGCGAGAGCCAGTAGGTGTGCTAGCACGAACCATACCCAGCGATCCCGTCCCCCAATGTCTCCGTAGATGTACGGCGGCGCCTGAAACTGGTGTCAGCGTATGTATATGCAAACCACGTGGGAAGACTTACACCACCGAAGAGGTAAACGGGAATTTGGCTAGCAGTCCATAGCATCGCCATTGCAACGAATGACATGAAGCGCTTGAAGGTCATCTGCCGACCATTGTTAGAGAATTTTGGCTTTAGAGCGTTCGCTCAACTGCTCCTACCGGCGGCTCATGATCATGGTCCTCATTATCACCGTAAGTACGGAGGCCATCCTTCTCGTAGTAGTTCGTGTGCCCTGGAACTCGCTCCTTCGTCTTGACGTTCTCCAGCGCAGTGACATTACCCTTTTCGTGCTCAGCATGGGCATGCTCGAATGAACCTTGTGAACTCATATTTATGTGTGTAGCCCCTTTCCTTTGATCTCGAGTGGAAAGAATCAACGGCAAAGAGATGCAACTGATAATGAGTCAAGAAGAATTGAAATACAATACAAGGAGAGAGTGCAATACTATACCTCAGACGTACAACTATTATATGTGAAAATGTGCTATCCACCCCTCCTGCCTACTGGACTGGTGAATACAAGATCCCTACCTCCCATAATCGCAGTACTAAGCCCCACACAGCGGCAAGTCGCCGAGGCGGAGTAGCCGCAAGGGACAATCAGGCGCATGGCAAGCATGAGCAGGCCACGAGGCAACCCGAATAATCCCTTCCTCAATTGCTGGAATGTCAGCGCTCTGGAGGGACAAGCCTCCTGTCGTGCATATTCCGAGTCCTGGTTGACAGCCCTGCAGCATTCCATTCGCGGTACAGTTGACTCCAAATGTACAGATAGGGAATTGAGCGCGATATGCGATTCTAGCGTGCCTCGTTTCTGTGGAACAGATTGTCGGACAAGACCACGTCGTCTCCACGAGAGATGCCTCGGTACGCTGCCGAACGAGTAATGCGTACCACAACGCGAAAAGACGGAATCTGGGGAATTGGCATGTTGGAGAAGGAGTGGAGAGTCGTCTCCGGACTCCACATCTGGAGTAGAAGGCGGGCAAGGTGGAGGAGGCGTCCGAGACGAATGTGGCCAATCGTTGTGGCTACAATCCAGAGCAATCCGAGGCATCTTCTCCATTAGGACAACCCTGGATACGCGTTGTTCAGGTTGAGGTAGATTGGCCGATCAGGTATGTATGCAGGAAGTTGCGCAGATTCAACGATTGTGCTACGACACAAGGCTGCTCAAGATTCCGGAAGCCCTCCAGACTGTTTGGAACAATTTGATATAAGAAACCTTCTTTATGTATACTGAAAGATTCCTTGAAGTGAGGTGTTGCTAATAAGAAAGACGACGAAAACAGTCCACCCTTGGAAGAGCCATGTCGTTTCAACCCATGCACTTGTCATACCCCATTCCGCTTAGGGCATCACGATTCCCATCTAAGCTTTTGCCGAGAGCTTTACGATAATAAACCTACAGCTTCTCTAATAACTATTGTCTACTTGATTCAGATTGACCGAGGCAGAATGTTGGAACAGACGTCTTCAATTCGATGCTATTTGACGAGTTCTCCCGCTGTGCGGAGCTACCGATGAAGAGAAAGTGCCGAGGATGCATCACCGATGAGACTGGCTGACTGTACATGGAACTGGATTCTGTTCGCAGCAGTAGCCGCAAACGTCAATTTCCGCCGCGATGTACAAACAACAATGAGAGCAACTGCTCTACTAGTGCAGGAACTAAGGGAAAGCTCTTCCGTGGAAGAGACAGCGAAAAAGCCCAAGTAAAAGCAATTCATCAAATCCAATCAAGAGCATATCATGTCATTAAACCATGCATCTGCTGGTGATTGTACCGCGGATTAATCAGGTGCGAGACAGACGAGTCTCTGTCACCGCAGACTTGGACCGCCACCTCCATATGAAACGCCACTCAGATGCCAAAGCCCAATTGAAGCCCTAACGCCGCGCTATGCACACTGCAGTCACACTGTGATGTGAACAGGTAGTCAATACCTTCGGTTTCATCGAAAGGTCGATCGAATCGCTCATCCTATCCTGGGCCCTGGGCAAGCTTCCAGGCTTCGTAGCCAGCCCCTTCGTCCTCTTCCACTATCTTCTTTTGCTCTTGCTTCACCCGCTCCGCTGCTTCTGCAGCTTTTAGTTTCTCCTCTCCCTCTCTCTTGTCTTGCAGCGTTATAATCGTACCCGATGGAGGTACAATCTCTCGCTGGTTCCACATCTTGTTCCATCTCTGGGGACATTTGTCTCCGACCCAGCAACCGGCGAGATGGACCACAAGATCGCCTTTACGCCAGCCCATCTCACTGCCGCCTTCGGGATAGGCGTTGAGCACACGCTGGCTAACAATACCCATGTGGGAGCGGATTTTAGGGTGCTGTGTCGCAAGATGAATCAATGCGTCCTGTTCCCTTCCAGGCCAGTCCTTCATTGTCCTGAAAATTGGATCTTTCCACATCTCTAGCAACCATGCTGTCCACTCACTGCGCCGCAGCATAAAACTGCCAGCATTCAGCCCGTTTTGGTCTTGCGCAATGAGCATGTCGACTTCGTTCGCGTCTGGATCCTTCTCCGTAAAGACATGAAATGGCGTCCGATCGCTCCCAACAAACTCGGTCTCCCTCTTGATGTTCTTCAGTATGGCAGCATGGCTGAGGATCTTCTCTTCGATGGGCTTGGAAGGGGTCATGATGATAGCATCGAGGTCGAGCCACCAGACCCACTGCGCGTCCGGATACGTTTGAAAAGTTTCGACAATTGCTGGAAGTTTCTTCCAAACCGCATGCGTATCCTCTCCCATATTGTACTTTGAAATGTTTATGAAGTGATTGATGTAGCCATGGACGTCGCAGAACTCCTTTCTGTTCTGTACTGCATTGGGTACAATGTCCTGGATGCCACCGTTATGACCCTTTCCGTCGCTGGCGGTAAGGAGGACTATTTGATCGGGTCGTGGTCCAGCGGGATCATACGTGATGTCTTTCTGAACATCGAAACTTTGCTTGAGTGGGTTGAAATCTGATGGAGCGGGAGTTTGCGAGGCCTGTGTCTCTGTAAGATGTGTTGATGTTTGTACGGATACATGGGTAGCTAGTGTAGGTGCAGAAGAGGTGGGAGCAGGTTTCTGAACAGAAACTTTTTTGGGTTTATGTAGTGCTGAGGTGGCTTTGGGGGTCGAGGGGGTCAAGGGCTGGCTGGTAGAGGGTATTGGCTTTGCAGAAACACGTCCCGTAAGTTCGAGGAGAGAAGGAAGATGCTTCCGGTGATCAGCACTCCCGATGTGTTCAAATGACGGCAGCCAGCCTCGCAATGCTTGCGTCGCCGACGACTGGTCTCGGGTTTGTCGGAGAAATTGGAGAGTGCAGATGAAGACGATGAGGATTATGGCGGCAACGGAGTAACTGTATCGTGCCAAATCTGTTAGTCATTGTTCAACTCTGATGGAGTTTGTACGGATCGAGACTGGAATGGTACTTGCCTTCTCGAAACGCGTGCGCGTGAAATCATGTCTAAGATGCGCGCGACTAAGAATCGGCCCTGAAGCTGCGTGCTATTACGGAGTAAGAGTATTATGCAGATGGAAACGAGCGTGAGGAGATGAATATCACGCGAAAAGCATTTCAGTGACGTAGAAAATGAGATGAAATGGAGAAGCTGTGCAAAACGCCGCTGGCTACCTTATGGATTGGATTTTAGTGGAGTAGGAAGGTCCACCGGACAATTGCGTGCGGACACACAGCTTACAGCTAGGGTACCACGAGCCCAAGCACGGTATAAATCAAGGCGTATACGTTTCACGATGAGAATCTGACGTATGGTTGTCGGCGGAAAGAGAAGAGGAGGCAAGGTGTTGAAGGCGGAGGCGTCAAATGCTACATCGACCCCTCCCGCGCCAAGGCGCATGGGCATAACAGGGGTATTAGCGCAGCAAACAAGCCTCGTCCCGTTACTATTTGCGATTACTCGAGCGGTGGCGCTGCTACCGTTAAACGAACGGATCAATCGCTCAATATCTTTTCATATCACTCAACATTTCCTCACACTGTTTCTAATCCGAAGTACGAAGTAGCATTTATTGAATTTTGTCCTATACGACGTCACATTTTCGCCGCACGTGTGGCTGTGACGAGCCGTTTCAGCTCAAGTGCGAAACACCACGACTTGTTTCAAACCGCCGCGGATCCTTCTACCGAGAGAAGTGATGATCTCAAGAGAGCTATCGAAGAATGCACAAGTTGGCTAACACTTCAATTCCGGAAGCCTGAACTAACGGGGAACTGGAGGCTCCTTTTAATCTAGAGCCTATCACGAGGAGTTCGTCTTGCGTCTTCTGTGTTCAGTTTTCTTATCAGTCTTAACATTACAAAACGAGCTAATATCCCGAAAATGACTGGGAGACTTAGAGATTAAGTACTCCTTGCCTGCGGAGTACTTTTAGACGACGTTTGGAAACATCTGAAACCGAGAAACCTTGCACGAACGAGCATGATCCGAAATACAACAAGAAATAACTCTCTTCTTCTCAGATCTTGTATAGAGGAACATACGTCTAAGCTCGAGGGTGACAACATAGCTGATCTTGATAGTCGTCGAGAGGGTAAATCACGAACAAGTTTCCGTCTTCAGCAGAGACGAGCGCATCGCTGAAAGGATTATTCAATACACTTTAGCCTCCGTTTATTAAGATCAAACAGCTTCAACAAACATGCTCTGTTTCCATACTGAGATGACTGTACAGTAGCAGCTCCATGTATTGTGGTCATGGCTCGAGTTACGATAGCACCTAGGTATACGAACGGGCAACCAGTGGAAAGGCACCCAGTTACACAAATGGGACTTAGCTGCATGATTGCACACCTATCTATCCGATGTGACAATGAGCCATGTGAAGCCCAATCACAAATCTCTATTCATCCCGCCTGAGTATTCAGGGCTCATTTCTTCACCTTCCCCGTAACAACAACCAAGCCACTCCCAACCTCAACCTTCCATCCGCCACCGACCAACATCCTCACAACCGCCGGCCCAATCCTACCCTTCCCTTCCTTGCTATGCGCGCCCCGTCCCGTCACAACCGTCAGGCCACCAGCCACCCTCTCCCCACGGCTCCTGCCCTCTCTCACCCTCACGTCCTCCCACCATGCCTTTACCTTCTCCTCGGTAATACGCACCGCATCCGCAACGCTCACGCCATGCAGATCAAGCTTGTCGGCGGTCGACTGGCTTGCGACGTGCGCGTCCGCTTCGGCAGCCGTCGCGGCGCGGAGCTGCGCGTTGTAGTCGCGACCTACCTGGCCGTAGTATGCTGCTGCGCCGCCGAAGAGCCTGTCGGAGCCGGCCTTGCGGTGGTATGTTGATGCGGAGTTGAAGGCGTTGGAGCGGAGGCTGGCCAGCACGGCAGATGATAGTGGAGTTGCCGAGGAACTTCCGGTAGATGGGGAGGACGAGGAGCGAACCATTGGCGAAGAGGAGGTGTCGGTGTCGGAATCCAGACGAATTGGAGCGTACTGAGGGATGATTTTGGCGGGAGGTTGCGTTGCTTCTGGCGTGCGTGAGCCGGAAGAAGCAGTCAACGCCTTGGCAAGTTCGTGCGCTTTTGCTGTTGACGGATCCGTGATGCGAATGAGGGCAGCGGCGTAGTGAAGCGGCAGTGACGGGAACTCTGAAGCAAGAGTCGCGACATTGACAGCCAGTACCGGGTCGTCGGGAATTGGCTCGTCGTGCTTCTCAATCTCCTGCTCAAGGATAGCGGAGATTGTCGCCTTCCTCGACGCTCCGTGCTTGTTGTACAGTGTCTGCACCATCTTCAACGGTAGATTCGTCCTTGACGAGATGAACTCAATATCCCCCGAAGCCAGCTGCCAATGATTCTGCGCTGTGGTCGGCGTAGGAACTGGATCCTCTGACGCAGACCTCTCTTCCTCATGCAACGACCGTCCATTCTTCCTCTTGCCCTTTTTCTTTCTGCCGCGCGGATTAATCGCCTCATCAAACGCATCCACACCCTTCGCCCTAACTCTCTCTTCCCCATCCGCGACCAGGCCTTCCTCAAAGTATACAAGATTCAGCAGCACATCCATCGCCCTAGCGAAGCTACCATCGCACTTCTTCAACGTAAACTCAATCGTCGGGACGCTCTGCGTCGGGAACAGCTCTCCAAGGTGCTTCGCCTTTCCAGCGCCATCCATCTCTTCAAAGTTACCCATGTAGCCGTTCCCATCTGCGTCGGAGCTGGACGCATGACTGATGCCCACAGACGACAGATTATGCGACAGATTGGTGAACTCCGTATCTTCAGTGCCTGTGCCCCTCTCCCAGCCCTCTTCCGTGCTCTTCTCGCCAACCTTCACTGCACCACTCATGCCTGAGGGATCAAAATCCGCGCCATCGTCCGCGACAGCATCTGCTCTGAGCGCGTCGAGCAGTTCGCGCAGCGTGTTTAGCTGCGCCTGGTCATTGGTGTCAAAGTCCGCGAGGAGCGCCCTGACCAGCGCGGGGTCTAAAGGAACGTAATCTTTTTCGAGAGATTGAGCGAGTGCCTCGAATACCTTTGGGTCATCCATATTTGAGAATCTGGTGTCGTTGGTTCTGATATACAGTTTCGTAGTCGTGCATAGTCGTTTGTGCGGGTGGTTGCAGGTGCATGCAGGAAATTGGACTGATGCCGGTCATATGAGTTGTTGTTTTGCTTTAACACGTCGGTGGCGCGTCTGCCTTGTGATGATTGTGTTGCCTGAGGGATGAGTGTTGAGAGGCTGATGGAAGACATCATGATGTGTTGGAGATGACAGCGCGAACTGCGGCTCTTTCGGCATGTTCCGGATCGTCAACGGCCAGCAGTCAGAAGTCTTGAATTAGCAGAGGCATCAGTTTTCACGATAATAAAGAAGGCAAAGTCGGATTCTAATCGTTATGCCATTGCTCTATGCCTGCCTACTGCCGTACACGGACCGCCCCGGACTGAACAGCGCCTACACATTATCTACGTGAAGTCCTCAGCCGGAGCCACCATTTTTTGTCATCGCTAGCATTTGCCGACCAAGCCCATGCAAGTCGTACGTCTGTATCATTCTGAAACTGAAAGGAAAGCTTCGAAAACCGTCCGCTGCATGTGAGCGCTCTTTTAGAGCAGTAGCAGCAATTTGATGCCAGAAAAAGAAAGGTAAACTACCTCCAGCGCCGGAAATGCTATCAGTGCGATATGCTGGCCGTGGAGCTCATGTGTGTGTCTTGCAATTTGTATCATCCTCCGTGTCATCCCCTACTTTTCGTCCCCGTTTCGATTGTATCGTTTGCTCTAAGAGAGGTGGAAAGCACCCTGACCCTCCTTGATAGCGACATCGAGCTTCATGCGCATGGCGTCAAGAGTGCTGTAGTCTGGCAACTTGAGATAGTTGACACACGTCATGACCGAAGGGAGGTAGTCATCAGAGGTGTATGGAGGCTCGGATGGTTTGCACACGACAGTGAACATTGGGGTCAGCGCTTTGAAGCCTGCAGAACAATCAGTAAAGTATCGGATAGTCGTTTTAGTAAGGGTAACGTACCTCCGATTGGCAGCTTTGGACTACCGGTGACGAATTGCAAGAAATTGCGGCGTTGCTGGGGGTCCATGTCGCTCATGACCGTGAGCAAGTTGCGGACGCTCTTGCTGTCGAGGTTGAAGCCATGATCGGCCTTGATCGAGTCCATAAGAGCTGGAGGATGCGTTAGTAGATGACCTAAAAGATGCCACAGATTGTGAAACTTACTTTCCAACGACCAGTCCTCGTCCACGCGGCCAAACAGCATGACAAGCTCCTCCGGGGTGAATGCGCGCACAGCCGCGTATGGGAATACCAAACCAAAGCCCTCCTTGAAGCTTTCAATCTGCTTCTTGACACCCTTGCCAAGCGTCATGTCGAGCACGGTATTAACGTACTCGCACACATTGTCCATGGTGACGTTGACGTTCGCACCGTTCGGAACCAGCTCGACACTCGGATAGCCGGGGAGCGTAAAGTCAAGAGCCAAGTCCTCAACCTTAGCTCCATCGATTTCGATATCCTGGATGTCGCTAACTTTCTGTGCTGCTGAGAGCTTGGGATTCTCATCGATGCGCTTTTTGGCGGAAGCAAAGCGCTTCACAACCTTCAAGCTGTTGGCCAGGTCCGCATCGACGCTACGGACTGCACCGAGGCTGGGGGTAACGCCACCAGTAGCTTCAGTATTAGCAATCCGGAAGAAGGTCGGGTTGAAGCTGACGTCGATGATACGGGAGTCGAGCATGCTACGAGCGACAAACTTGCCGAGGATGCGGAAGAGGTGCAGGATCTTCTTGCCATTCTCCGAAATCGCCTGATCATCACTCATCGGGGCAGGGAAGAGACCACCTTTGCCAAAGGCGTAATCATCGGCGTCGTTGGAATCATTCTCACGCCAGAGCTTCAGCTTCTTCTTCGAGAACTCCTTGCTGACAGTGCTGTAGAACTCGAGTGTTGGGCCGAGACCTGTGCCAACTTCCTCAAAGTACTCGACTTCAAGAATAGAAGGCGATGAGCCGTACAGCTCCATGACCTTGACAGCTGATTCAAGGATCCTCGTGCGCGAGATGCGAACCTTCTGTCTCTGAAGCCTACCCAAGAAAGGACGCTCATCGCGATGGCGGTGGCGAGAATCACCATTCGAATCCTGGGCATTCTGCCAACGCGTCATGCTCCTGCTATAGCCGAAGCTCGTGCTCTGGAGGAACAAGTGGCGCGTCTCGAAGGGGAACAAGAAAGGGTAGAAGCGTGCGAGATCCTCGCTCCAGCTTGGAAGGCAGTTGCTCGCGACAATCAACGGCTCCTCCATTTGGCGGTTAAGCTTGGCCGTCAGCTTGGTATTGACGAACTGCGAAAGTGGCTCTGCATTCAACTTGATTGTGGAATGATGATCGGTCAGGACGTCATCGATATTGGAGTTCAGGCCATGAAGAATGCTCAAGAGACGGAGAATTCCGGAAGTTGTTGGGTTCTTGTCGAGAGAGGCTGGCAGACCAGTCGTGGGTGAGAGTACTGTCTCCGGAGGTGGCGAAAGAGCGGATGACTCTGTTGGCGGAGGACCAGGCACTCGCTTAAACTTGATAGTGTGCACTGCTTGCCAAATGTTGCGTGCAGAGACCTCGCCAGGTTGAGTCGGGTTGAAGTGGACTGCTCGGTAGATAGTAGTCTCGTTGTTGATCGGCTGGTCATTGACGCTGAACTCGAGGTGCCAATCCTGTGGAACTGCCTGGATTGCGGCAGCATAGGACATCGCACGAGACGAAGCGGTTGGAGTGCTCAGAGCTTGTTGCGTTGGAGTCGGCTTAGATGAGCCTGGCTTGGATGCAGGAGCACCAGATAGAGGCGTTGCGATACGTGTACCGTCTTCTTTACGCGCCGTGACTTTGCCTGTAGGCGCGACCTCCATGTTGACAGCATCCGGGTCTGGCTCATCCTCGTCCATCTCATCTTCAAGATCGTCAACAATAGCATCCAGCGCTCCGTCGTCAAGACTATCGTCAGCATCAGTAAGTTTAGCCTCGTCCGCACACTCTAAGGTGTCTTCTGTCTCTTCAGCTGGTGGAGGCGGTGGAGGCAATGGAATATCTTTCTTCTCCTCACGCTTTCGCCTGGATGACTTCCGGGGTGTTTCCTGCTTCGTCTTAGGCGTCGAAGCGCTCTCTTGCTCCGACTTGGCAGGAGGTTTTGCTCGTGAGCCACGCTTTAGAATAGTCCGATCTGCGAGATCACCTGGAGCAGGCGCGAAAGGTGGTGGAATCGGCAAGCGGTGGCGGCCAGAGTCACCACGGCCACCAAATGCAGCGGCATACGCAGCCATCGCACTCGCCATGTCTCCCCGTGACTTCGAACCACGAGGACGCTCGGCGAGGCTGATACGCGGGCGGAGATAGTCATCCAGGGCCTTGAAAGTCGCAATCGCATGGATCGAAACCATTATGTTGCGATAGGTGACAGGAATTCCAGAGTCTTCATCAGCGTTCAGCTTAAGACGAAGTTGCTTCGCTAGCATGGATGCGGCACTACCACGACCAGTGTCAAAGGAGTTTGAATGCACTGTGATGACTTCAAAGTGTTCTGCTCGGCTCAACATATCCTGCAACTTGTGCACGAGAATACTGAAAGGCGTGGAAGGCGATGCAGAAGTGGAGGTTCGCTGCTTAGTCTCTGTTCCTGGACCCATGAATGCTGCCAGAAAGGCGGATCGTGCATTGATGCTGGCCTGAGACGTTTCATCAGAGAATACGTCAAGGAGGATTTGGACGACGTCAGAGGTGAGAAGCTCGTAGCTCGTAACGCTGTCTAGAGCATCACCATCGAAGTACCTAGCAAGACGCACGAACAGATCTCCATGCTCTCCCTGTGGATCTTCGAGATAGGATCGCCGAATCTCTTGAGCAAGCGTCTTTAGATCATCGAGTGTCGAAGCAGCCTTCTTCCTCATTGCCTTGCTCTCATCATTCTCATGCGCCTCGAGGAATTGCTTTGCCTGGAGAGTGATGAGGTCGTCAATGTCTGGCAGCTCAGGATTTGGCGCGAAACGAGGCTGGTCCCCTGAAGACGAAGAGTCAGAATCCGATTGGTCGCGACCATGAGAATTCTCGTCGTTCTCATCATTGTCGTCATCTGAGCCGTCCTCATCGTCGTCATCATCCAAGTCGTCGATGACAACGTCCTGATCCATGTCGTGGTCTTCAGCAGAGCTGTTGGTGTCTCGGCCAGTGCTATGGGGTCTAGCAGACTCAATCGTTACAACTTTGGATGCCTTGGATTTGCTCGGCTTTTCTTCAAGCTGCTTGCATGGACGATCCGCAAGCTTTCGAATTTCGGAGATCACACCTTCACGATAGAATTGATAGCGATAGATGGACTCCAATCGTTTGAGCAGAAGCTCAGCAGCCTGGAGAGCAAACGTGACTAAGGTAGGATGATCTTGCTGAGAGAGAATTGATGCGAGATACGAGGCGTAGGGCACCGTTCGGAGAGCATCCTCAAGGATATCGACGTCGAGGTTGCTAAGCATCTTGAGCTGAGCGGTGAGAACCTTTTGACGAACGTTAAGATTGACCGTTGAAGAATAGGCATCTGTAAGAGTGGGAAGAAGAATGATGGCGAAGCGCTTGACCTCTTCCCGGCACTCCTTGAGCAGCTCGACTTTCTTCTCGTTCGGCATCTTGTGTGTTCGGCTCACGAGAGCCAAATAATCGGGGCCTGGATAGCCAGCGTCAAGAATGTTGTCGAGGTACGTCAACCCATCACGCTGAACGCTGGGAAGCAGCTCACAGATCACATTGAGTGTCTCGAAGATCTGCTCCCGTGGGCGATGAATGAGCGCCTGCATGATGACCACACTGTCAATCTTGTTTGCAATATCCTCGTCACCGCTTGGAGGAGACACGCCAGTTAAGATCTGGTAGAGAGTGTCGACAACGTCCATCTTGAAGAGTTCAACAGTGAGCTTAGGACTCGCACGAGCGATGATCGAGAGCACACGTAGGAACTGAGTGTGGATGTTTGGCCCGATGAGATTCGTTGTGCCAGGAAGCAAGAGGCGTAAGATGGCCCGCAGCATGTCAGCGTTGATAAGGTCCTCGATCTTGTCGTCCTGATACTTGAAGCTCTCGACGATACGAGAAACGCATAGGCAACCTTGCTCGAGAACTTTCTGGTCGGCGTTGCTAAGCACATTCAGTAGTATTGGCATGACCTCGCGCACAACAGGAAACGAGTCATCGGGAATATTCCGACAGCAGTTTGCTGCGGTTGTGACTGCGGTACGCTGTGTGCTTGTGTGGAAGAAGTCGAGGTAGTTCAGACAAGCCGTGAGACCACCTTCACGAACAATGGAGCCAGGGAATTCGACGGAAATTTTCTCAAGGGTGCTTAGAGCCTGCTCCGCAAGATCGATGAAGTCAATTTCGAGAAGCTTCTGGCAAAGAATCGGTACCGCTCCACCGTAGACAACGTTTGCTGTAGATGCAGGAAGGGCCTCCATGAGATTGGCGAGGCATCGGCAAGCGAGGAGCATGATCTCTGGGTTTCCACCGCCGAAGTCGTTACCTTGCATCAATGACACAAGCTCCTTGACATACTGGTCTGGATGGAAGTGACCAGTCAGGTTGTCCTCATTCGAAACTAGAAGAACTTCAGAAAGCTCTTGAAGAGCAATTAGCTGCACTGAAGGATCGTCTTTCTGTTTCAGATTCTCGAGGATGTTGCGTAGGCGGCTCGAAACACCAGTCATCATGCCAGTGAGCGCTCTCAATGTGGAGGACATGGAGCCCAAGGGGCCACCGTGTGCGTGACGGCCAAGATAGCCACCACTGAATGGACCTTCATCATCGTCGTCATCTTCATCAGCCGGAGGATATCGTGGTGCACTCTCTCCGTCATCGTCGTCATCATCCAAGTTCAAGCGTCCGTGACTGTGCTCCCGATTGCTCGGATCGCCACCCTCTTCCTTGACCGGAGTGTCATCCTCATGCTTTGTACCTTTCCTTGTGCGGCGCGATGAGGTCGAACGAGAGTGTGAATGAGGAGTGTCATCTGAACGCGTTAGATCTCGCTTGAATTTTCGGACGAAGGACGCACCTGAAGAGCTCTTCTTGCTCTTCTGCTTCTTGCGTGACGCTGGGGCAGTTGAAGCGAGTGGACCGTGGGCAGAGGTTTCATCAGAGATGTCTCCCGACGGACTAGTATCATTAGCATGGCTGGTGGCCACACCAGTATCGTCGTCATACCCAGCACTTGACATTGCCGCAGTGACTTTGTTCTTTCCTCGTCGACGCGAGGAAGCCGGTGCAAGATCGGTAGATGGTGGGGCAGGAGGTGGCGGAGCGTCGAACTTTGTGCGTTTGGCTCGTTGACGCGGGGGGACTTCAGGTGTTGGCGGAGACTGCTCTGGACTTGGCTCTCTAGCCTTGCGTTTGCGGTTATGGGGTGGCGGAGTAGGAGGTGGAGGAGGTATATCTGGCGGGACCGTCGTGTTTGAGGTCGACTGGCCTGCAGAGATCCTCGCAGTCGAGCGAGTTACTCTTCGCGACATTAGAGACTGTGATATGTGAAATAATGTGTGATGCAAGTGCGAAGTGCGGGTTGAGAAACGAACAGTGTGGGAGGTCGAGGTTGGAGCTTTGGAAAGAATGGGCAGTGAGTTCTGATGCTTGTTTGATGTGTGCAGTGTGGGTTGTTTGGTGGAGGAGGAAGAGGCAGAAAAGAGGACTGAAGTAGGCGAGCTGCAGGGTGGTTTGTGCGTGGTGTCGGCGTACCTTTGGGAAGGTGTTGAGTTGTGTCGAGAGAAGGCGTTTGCAGACATTCCCCCGCGGCAGCTGCACAGCACGTCACCACGAGAGCGCCATCAGCGCCTGCCTGAGGTCTCTAGCAAGTGCTGTGGAGAGGAGACGCAAGAGCGATGCTGCGGAGGCGATGACGGTGTCTGCGTCTCTGCTGCTGCACCATTCACTCGCGCTGTCGGGGTGAGCGCCTCGACGTACAGCGGAGGTACGAGGAGGGGGTACTTCAGGCGGGCCCGTTCGAGTGGAGCGGGAGATGCAGGACTACACGCTTCGCACTTCACAGGACGAGAGTCGACGGTGTTGCAGACGTTGCGACGGGCTCTATCCGCGCGCCTCTGCTTGAGGGGGAGTGTACTGGCAGGTGAGGTTGAAGTAGAGAGCTTTTGGAGCCGCGCCGCCAGCTCATGGCAAAAGTCACCAGTGTACCGCTCGTTACAAAGCCTCGCGACCACGATTAATCACGGCACTGCCCCTACGCTGGCCATCGTTCAGCGCAGAGATAGCCGAGAATGAGGAGCTGTCGGAATTAATCTCTCCAATTACGCCCAGTCCAGCGGCTTGCAGATCGAATCGCCTATTAATTCGTCGTCGTACCGCATATATATCGCCGTGACGCTGCTCCAACCACCAGCGCAGAAGCGCCAATGGCGTAGTTCCGCATTCGTCTGACTTTACCACTGCGCAGATACAAGCCAGACCTTGCATGCCTTTTCTTTTGGCCCTGCCTTTGGACACGTGCCCTGCATAGGAGGTACAATCACTTACGACATCTCACCTCCTAAGAGTTCGGAGCCATCCGCGCCGCTGCCAGCTGCTGGTGCCGAATCTTTCAACTCCCTCTCCACACACGCCGCTATATTACAAACATACCGGCCGGCGCCCTCCTCAATTGACTCACTCACCCTCCCTCAACCCATCTTCCAAAGTCTCCTTTAAAGGAGACACCGCCTTGAGTGTGAGGCACCCAGCCTCACGCAGACAAATCCGTCTCTCAGCGGTCTCGCCCCAGCCCCGCCAATCACCCCGCGAATTTGCTCTCTAAGCTCCCACAACTCCCGCAAAACATTTCCATCGACCCGAAAGAGCCTTTCTTCCCATCTGCTCGCTCTCTTGAGACTCCTCCTAGACATCTCGAGACACTCCACCCAGCACTGGCAGCGTTCAAGACACCAATCCGGTGTTTGCGCCGCGGTATCTCCGACACGACCGCGGTGACTGGTTTGGCAAGGCAGAAACGTCAGATATTTGTTTTAGGAGGCACGCGCCTAAGACAGACCACATTTCAACGGAAAGAGGACACTTGGAACGTTGCACAGCGATATATCGGCTCTTATCCTCCTCCATCCTCCGGCATCGATCCCAATTCCTCATACGCACCTCTCACAATGGACAAGACTCAACAACCCCCTGGCTACACATTTCCCGACCGCAAGCTGAAGAGGAAACTCTCAAGCCCTACGAGGATACCACTTGTCTTGGTAGCATGCGGCAGGTATGGTTTACACCATCAATTGACATGCTCATTTGCTTTCCTTCTGGACTTGAGACACTAACATGCTTATCTACGACAGTTTCTCCCCCATCACCTACCTCCACATGCGCCTCTTCGAAGTCGCTCGCGACTGGACGAAATTCAACACCGACTATGAAGTCGTCGGCTGCTTCCTCTCACCCGTCGGCGACAAGTACGTCAAGGCCGGCCTGGCCAGCGCTCCACACCGATTAAACATGTGTGAGCTAGCAACCCGCGACTCAGAGATGATCGACGTGGATCCGTGGGAGGCCTACATGAAGGAGTACCAGCCCACAGCTATTGTGCTAGATCATTTCGACTACGAGATAAACGAGAAGATTGGTGGCATCGAGACGGGCGAGGGGCAGCAGAAGGCCAAGGCAAGGATAGCGCTGCTCGCGGGCGCGGATTTGATCCAGACGTTCTCTGCTCCGGGGGTCTGGTCGGAGAAGGATTTGGATCATATCTTGAATAATTATAAGATATTTGCTGTTGAGCGGTAAGTTGGTTCACCGGCAGATGCACGTGCTCCAGTTTGGCTAACCATGATTCGCAGGGCGGGTACGGACATTGATGATGCCCTCGCGACACTTGGCCAGAAGTTCAAGGACAACATTTACGTTGTGCACCAACTGATTCAGAACGACGTGTCGTCAACGAAGATCAGACTGTTTTTGAAGCGAGACATGAGCGTGCGATATCTGATTCCTCAGCCTGTCATACAGTACATCGACGGTAAGCCATCGACAACTTCATCATTGCGAGCTGCACACTGATCGATTCTTAGAGCATGGCTTGTACGGCGACGACGGCACCAGCTCCGTGCACGACAAGGAGAAAGGCAAGGCCATAGAACCGGCCAGCAGCTCCAGCAACGGGCCCTGACGCACGGACTAAATGTCGAGAACGGCGAGTTCAATGTAGACACGCCTCACTTGGATAGAGTAGAGAGCCGAGCTGTACCAAATCACTTGGCTTCGAGATACCCGCAGGACACCCGGCATGAAGGGTGCTTTAGAACGTGTGCGGAGGCGGCATCCCATGACAGCAGCGCAATCCTGCGCAGATCTCACGATCTCACGATCTTTTGACCATGTATTTATTAGCATACGGCAGGCGTAGCGCTTGCTTTAAGATAATTCATTGGCATCCAATTATTCCTGGAGCCGGTTCAAGCTATGCCATTGAAGCTCTGCGACGCGAAATGGGTATATTCGTAGCTTACCAGCAAATCTTCAAGCGAGTACAAATTTCAAGCATGCCGATCGTCAGTCCAAGCATCCTCACAGCCAGGATCGCCTTTCTCATAGCCCATATTTCTCCCATATGAAATCGATGAGATCTAGATCCGGGATATTGCCGGCCAAACAGTCTGGTACCTCAACTTCAAAGTCGGTCTCACTCTGCTTTGCAATTGACCGTTGCAAGTAGTCGACCTCTCGCAGAATCTCATGGACTTTGAACTCTCTGAGCGGGCCGGAGACCGTCAGGCGCCCTTGCCTATACACCCCACAGTAGTCTCTGAAGATGTCACAGAAGATGGTTTTTCGTCCTGTAAAGCACGAATCAGCCAACCATCGGCTTTCTAAGTATAAAGAGCAGAGGAGAAAACGCACCTTCGAAGCGCTGCAGCCCTTCCATCAACGCGCTGCGCTGCTGTACACTCCACTCTCTCATATCCTTACCCAGCGCATCCTTCCTTGCCTCGAATGCGTCGACTCGCTCAAACTCCATCCCATTCGCGTCTCTCTCCTTCCTCATCGGCTCCCGTCTTGCAAACATAGCACTTGATTCCAGAAACTCGCTTCTGTTCGAGCAGGGCACACCAAGGTACTTCTTCCGCTCATTGTACGGCTCCGCCTCCACCCGCGCAAGAAACAAGCGGCTGAGGCGTTTCTGCTGCTCGTACATCCGATCCAGCTTTTCTCTCTCCAGCCTTTCTTCCGCTTCTTGTCGCCTCTGCCTTGCTTGCTGCTGCTTCACTCTCCTCTTCTCCTCTGCCGCTTTCTGCAGACGAGTGGCCTCACGCTTCAGAGCATCGGACACTTTCCGCAAGGGCGAGATCACGTTGTTGACAATTGGTTTCACGATGCCGTCGTTGGCGTCTGGCTTCGTCTTCCAACCGTTCTTCCCTATAGCACGTCCACGGAGACTAATTATGACATCTGCAATTGCTGCGACCGCTTCCAAAGCCTCTTCATCGATGCCGCCGTGCGCGGGACTCTCCGCATAGTTGCAGTATGCCCACAGCACGAAGACCAGGCTTGGGAAAGCTGCAGTGTAGATATCATGGATGGCTTCCTTTGGCTTCTTATCCGTGTCTGGGTTTAGCCTCGATGCCAATCTGCGCATATCTGAAAGACCTGCTTCAACAGCGTCTCGGGCGGCCTCGAACTCCTCTTGGTCTGTAGGGGTTTCGATGAGTATTTCGATCTGTGACTTGACCTCTTTGCACTTGAAGTACAAGTCTTTCACTTGTTTGGTCGTGGGTTTCCCCCGGTATGGCGGTTTGCTGACAACCTTTTTGATCTTGGCGATTATTTTGTATTGGCCGCATAGCTTCTTAGCATCTCCTAGATATATCACACCTTCCTCTCCAGAGAGTTCGTCCATGCCCTCCTCTTCCTCCTCGTCATCGTCGTCATGGTCTTCGTCAGCCGCAGCCTCGGCTTCCTCCTCCTCCTCCTCCTCCTCCTCCTCCTCGTCGAGACCCTCAGCTTGCTGAATGAATAATTCGTCTTCTTCACTCTGCTTCTTGGCATCCTTCGTCGGTCTACCTCTAGGGCGCTTCTGGTTCGCGGCTGTTGCACGTTTAGCCTCCGCAGCCGCTCTTTGCTGTGCTGCCTTCTCTGCCGCTCTTTGCTCCACTCTATCTGCCCTGACAGTTGCTGGCGCCTTCCGAGGCGACTCGCGCGTGCCTTTCGTCGCCCCACGGACTGGTGCTTTCTTCACCGCTTCATCCTTGCGCGGTCGGCCAGGTCCTCTGCGCGTTGGCGTCTCACCAGCAGGCTCCTGTATATGCTGATTCTGTTTTTGTGCTGCAGTACTGTCCTCCTGTTCCGTTGTAGGCGGTTGTTTTGAACGGTTCGTAGCACCGTGCAAGTTTGTAGAACCAGTTTTCATCCGCTTTGCACCACTCATGATGGCTCTCTGCTCCTCTGTAAGTGGCCCCGATCGTTTCCTAAGCTTGCCCTCGACTTTCGGTTCTGCTGGCGCGAACCCAGCTTGTCGTGGTGCCGTCGGAGAGTGGTGTGGAGAGGATCGCCTCCGCTGTGTAGCTGCTACGACATTATTAATGTGGTCCTCTTTTAGTATTGCAGCCCCCATCGTCGATATCAGGCTACCACCACTCAGCAGCTCTTCCCGGAGTTGACGCGATGGTGCATCTTCTGCAGGGGTTTTGGGGCGACGCTGGCGGGTCGAGGGTGGTCGTTGCTCGTAGTAGTCATTGATGGCTAGCACACGCCGCTCAATTAAGCAATGGCATAGCTTTGAAAGAGAAATTGCAACTCACAAGGTATGGGTTCAGGCGCAGTCTCGTGTGGGTCTGGTAAGTCGCTTCCATGAAGCAGAACTCGCGCCTCCTCCCCACTGCCGTCCTCTTCGTCGTATTCGTACACCTCTTCAAGCTCATCTGACTCCTCGTGCTCTTGAGTCATATCAACTCTCGCCATTTTCCCATCATCGTGTGTAGACTGAGGATGGTGAAAGCCAATGGCTTTGGGATGTGAGGCGCCGACGTTGGCAGGGAGATGTACGTGGCGGTGGCTGAAAGCTTGGCGCGACAGCTAAAACACGGTGTCACGGGATTCCCATAAAGACTCGATTGTTTGCCATCGCCGACATCGATTTTACGTCTGCGAATCCACCCACGATAATGTCGTCGCAATCAGGATATCGTACTCTTCACAAATTAGATCCTTTAGGTCCGCACACCTTCTCCACGCCCTCAAAATGTATCAACGATGGCGAGCAGGACGTCCCTTTCTTTCATACATCGATGGCATACATCGATATAACGACCTTTCTCCTCCAACTCAACATCTCCATGTTTCCGCAAAAGTCCCCAGATAATAGTACACCAATCACGTTTCCTCTAAACAGCTCATCAGTCAGTCTCTCACCAACTGTTCGAAATCTTCAATCTTTACTCTCAAACCTCGCATCAATAATCGACGAAATCCCGCCCGACCCCGGTCCCAGGCGTTTTGGCAATATTTCCTTCCGGCGATGGCATGATAAAGTGGCCGAGCGATCGCCAGCTTTATTGAACGAGTACCTACCTTCGGCAGTACTGGATTTCCCGGCTGATCCCAGCTCTGGTGTCCTCGCACGTGATGAGTTGCAGAGGTACTTCTTGGGGAGCTTGGGAAGTCCGCAGAGACTAGACTATGGGACGGGACATGAGTTGAGCTTTTTGGCTTTCTTGGGAGGCATCTGGAAACTCGGTGGTTTCGAGAACGCGGAACCAGGGGTGGAGCAAAGGGGCATCGTTATCGGTGTGATTGAACCGTATATTTGCTCTGCTGAAGTGTATGGAATTGTGGCTAACGTTGGATAGATATCTTCGTCTAATACGTCGGTTGATAGTAGCGTATACTCTCGAACCCGCTGGCTCACATGGAGTGTGGGGACTGGACGATCACTTCTTCCTGCCGTACATCTTCGGCTCCGCACAGCTCGCACCTCCAATTCCCCAATTATCGTCCGATTTCAAGGCTGAGCAACTTCCACAAGAGGGCTCGCTGCCGGGCGCACCAGCCGTGAGCGATGTCACGAAGCAGGAGGCTGTCCAACGAGAGCGAGAAAAGAACATGTACTTTAGCGCCATCGGGTTCATCTACGATGTTAAGAAGGGCCCATTCTGGGAGCATAGCCCGATCCTGTACGATGTGTCCGGTATAACAACGGGTTGGGCAAAAGTCAACAAGGGCATGCTGAAGATGTACAATGTCGAAGTGCTCTCTAAGTTTCCGGTCGTCCAGCACTTCCCATTTGGCTCACTGTTCCGCTGGGAGAGAGATCCAAATGCGCCGGAGCCTGCTTCATCCGTCCATAACACTAGCCAACCTACACGCACACCAGCAACAACCGCACTGGGCACACAGTTACACCAAGCACATGTGAGATCCAGGCAACCGGCAGGTCGTGCCGCGGTCGATCCGTACGCACATCCAGCGGCAACCAGGTCGAGAGCAGCACCGATGCGAACACCACAAAATTTCCGGACTCCGGGTTACGGTCAGCAGGCGAGGATGGAGAGTGCTGCGCGCATTCAGCAAGAGCTCCCCATACAGAGGATGGCTGTACCTGATGTGAATCCGATGGGAGGGACACAAGCACCTTGGGCGACGACGATCAATCCATACGCTCAGATGGCTCAACAGCCGCCGATGGCTAGTGTTCCATATATACGTCAGGAATACCCAACACAAGCACCTCGGACGGCACAGCAAGGCACAACGTTAGATGCACGGGTGCTTTGGACAAATTCAAACTCAAGTAAAGGCAAGCCAGCGGATGGTGGAGGGATGCCGCCGACGAGAGCTCCGTTACCCGAGAGATGAGTTTGATGCTCATGTCTTGTTTCACGAAGAAGATGATGTTTATGAACAATTAATTATTGGGGTCAACTGTACGTAGTCAGAGCAAGATAGGGCGGGAATATTACCCCGATATCAAAATAGGATCTGCGCCGCATAATGCTTGTAATATTAATACCCTACTGCGCATCATGTCACTTCCGAGGCAAAACTGGATGACGCGAAGCCAGCCCTATGTACCTCTCCGTGCATTCTGTCCCGTCCAGCCTTGGAACTGGAGATTATCAGTGCCAAAGAGCGGGCGCGTCGGGAGGCGTATCTGAAACATTTATGTTGTGCCGCACTGGCCAATGACATGCGCGACATGGCGACGTGAAACGGCCACAAGCGGCCGTCTGGGGCGCGTGCTCCGTGTCAGCTCAAGCGAAATGGCGCTAAGGGGGAGCTTGAGCCTTTTGCAGGTTAAGGTGGTGAAGCTTCCCCAGAGCTCGGAAGGCGCAGCAACACGAGAGCATATAAGCCCTCCCCACACCGGCATCTTCTTTTTCTCTCTCTCCGCTGCGCGCCGGTGACTTGCTGCTCCCGCCTGAACACTTCATCTCTTCTGCGCCTTCCTCCACGCGTCCATCGCTGTCAACAAGGCTCGCACAGCACCACCATACTTTCCGACACCACTTTAAAAACACCCGACAGCTTCATACTCTGAGCACACCCGCCAAGATGCCTGGAGTTCGTAAGTTATCCTCTACTTCTTCCTTGGGGGAAAGATTGCCACGCGTTTTACTTTTCTCTCCACCAAAACAGTAGAGAAGCGCATAATTACTTTCGAGAGCCGGGCGTCCAACATGAAGAAACGCCTGGCTAACTTGCTCCCAGCTCCCGACGCCGTCGACAGGCTTAAGGGCGCCATCAAGGGCCTCTTCAAGAAGAACAGAAAGCCCGCCAAAGAGGAGGAGAAGCCTACGGGCACCGCTGCTGTTGGCAACAATAAGCCAACTGAGACTAAGCCTGCCGATCCGACCGCCGGCACTGCTCCCACGACTGAGGTTGCCAAGGCCGGCGAGACCGCACCTGCTGAGCCAAAGCCTGCAGAGGGTGCTACCAAAGAGGTCGAGCAGCGTGAGTTGCACTTCACACGCCCACTTACAATGAACAGCATGTTACGATGCTAAAGATGCTGGCAGCAGCCGCCGCGCCCCCCGCTTCGACCACGGACAGTGCTACGGCAACCACACCGGCCGCTGCCTCCTCTGGGGTGGAAGCGACGCCCGCTTCGGATACCCCTGCAGCTACCACAACAAACGCGATGCCGCCAGATACCGCGACCGCAACGCAGGAGACGAGTACCACTCCCGCCACGGCGGCTTCTTCTGAGCCCACCAAGCTGGTGCCGGAGGGCATGTCCGCGACGAGCGGACCACTCGATGACAACCCGGAGATACTGCCAGAGCCCACGGAAGGAGCGAAGGAGGAAGAGAAGCCTGCGGTGACGTCATAGGAGGAGGTTGTTTGGTCTTGATTCACGAATGCGGAGCGGACAGTTCATATACCCCTGGGTGTCGATTTTGTAGTCTCTTTCGAGGCAGTACTAATGAGAAAACATTCTCCCCTGACATGACTTCTACAGTCTTGCCCTATTGTTCCTTTCGTATAAGTGAATCCCGTGTACAGTGTGACCTCTTCTCTGTTAACATGCTGACTAACTCAATATGGAGTATATGAGTAAGAGATGTCCCCATCTACACCTCATTTCAATTACTAACACGAAGTCCAAAGCATAACACCACTTTTTGCCTCTCTGAGTTGGCGTCGAGTATGAGAGGATTCCATGAATAACATGATGTATGCTCTGTCAACAAACCGATCAACTTCGTACGGAGTAGACGGTTTAGATGTGCACTTCTATGGAAGCTTGCGCACTTTGTATTGAATACAGACACCAGCCTTAGCTGACCTCTCTCCCTCTAATCTTAACGAATAAAATCAAAGGATAGAAAACTAAATGTAACAAAATTAATAAAATGAAACTGGCCTTACCAAGTGCAGTACCTCAACCTGAAGAGCCCACGTAGTGTCATAGTGATCAGGTCTAGGCATGGCGTTCCCCAGTATTGCGAGGGTAAACGCCGGTTAGTAGAAAAACTTTCCGTGAGCATCAAGGCAAGGTGATAGAAGCCACTTTGTAGTTTCCTTGATACGTAATGGATTGATTTTGCGCAACCGGCGTAAACAGCAGACACGTAGAGTACTCCGTAAGCATGCCGCCTTCGATTTACGACCAGACAACTCACAGACGTCAAGGAACATGATTAACACTCCAGACACGAGAAAACTGCCAATCCAGCCCCAATCTTGGCTATGTGGGAATATTTATAGAACTTACGGAGTAAAGCTAATCTTCTATCGACCAAAGTCCCGAAGCCTGAGAAACTCAGAGTTGGAGCGGGTGAAAATCTCTCCTTCTCTTACTCACTGGTACTGGAGACGACATATAATCTCATGGCCACGGCCAGGTATAATATGTACAGCACTAACTACTCCAGCCATGCACACAAAAGTCAATTGAGCTGACCAGATACACAGAAATGAAGGTGCTCATCGTAGGCGGTGGCCTGGGTGGCCTCTGCCTCGCGAATGGGCTGCACAAAGAAGGCGTTGAAGTGCGGGTTTTCGAACGGCACCCATCAGCAGAATCTGACAAGCAAGGCTATTTTATTCACTTGGAGGGCCAAGGTCGAGAAGCCTTGCAGCGCTGCCTGAATGAGCAAGGCTGGGAACGCTTTTTAGCTACGTCCACATCCGCTGGTTCCACATGGGCCTTTCGCGATCCACAGCTCCAGCTGATCGCTATGCGGGATGATGTCAAGATCACTGGCAAGCCTGCCGAGGTCGTCGAACGCAGAGCGATAATACGCTGGGAGTTTCGTAGTGTTCTACTGAAAGCGCTTGGTTCTGAGGAATCCGAAATCGTGCAGTGGGACAAGACTTTTACCCACTATGAGGAGATTGAAGGTGGACGGGTCCTTGCATGCTTCGCGGACGGAACGACTGAAGAGGGAGACATACTTGTTGGCGCGGATGGGAGCAAATCAAAAGTCCGGGAACAGCGCCTTCCATATCTCCATCGCGAAGATCTTGGCATTGTCATCATCTGTGGACAATGTTCAATGAACGAGACCAGCTCATGCGATTTACCGCTGTTCATGAAGGACTGCTCGCTCAACAACATCATCCCTTACGGCAAGGGTTGGTTGTTCGTGACTTCGTGGTGCACACAAGGAAGTCTGAAGAATGAACATGCCGACAGCCACGACGACTATACCCTCTGGGCGTACTTTGTCCCTAAAGATGACACTCCACCCAACATGACCAAGCTCTCGGCTGCAGAGCTGCGCGACATAGTCCTTGGTGGAGTCCGTGGCTGGGCATCATCCATCAATGATATAGTCCAGAAAGCGAATCTTTCTACGATTGTACCGGTCTATTTGCGATGTGCTCCTCACCTCGAGCACTGGGATTCGAGCAACATAACGCTGATTGGCGATGCGATACACAATATGACGCCAGCTGCTGGCGTTGGAGCAAATACGGCATTGCGTGATGCACAGATTCTGACAGACCTTCTTGTAGAATCTGCACGAGGCAAAACAAGCGTTGCGGAAGCCATCGGGAAGTATGAAGCTAAGATGAGGCCTTATGCGAACGCAGCTGTTGCACTGTCACGGCAAATCGCCGAAAGCGCCACTTCAAGCTCTTTATTCCAGCGCTTTATGTTTCGGACGGTGCTGCGACTGGCTCAAGCCAGCCCATTTGTGATGAGGGCAACAATTGGACGAGGGGCGGTGGAGTCGTACATGAAATAGGAGGAAGCCTAGACTCAGGCTGCATTGCACCAAGTCATGTGTGACGCTAGAGGGAAATGTCAGCTTCAAACAAGGGATTTTCAGCTGGGAGGTTATGGCATTTGCAAAAGATCGGTTACTGGGTCGTGCATCGGGATTGACATGGCATGCAGGTGACAAAATAGTTGAGCCCGATTGAACTGAACGGCGGTAGTAAGAACAAGTTGTTCTAACGACTGCACCAAGCGTTGGGATAAAAAGGGCGCCAAATGGCTCCCAGACGACTCCGGCATTTGATCGGTGGTTGTGGATCCGATGTTGGAAACAACGTGTGGATCTTCAGAAGGAGGAAGTGGAAATCTATCAATCGAAAGGGAAAGGGAGAAGCCATCAGATATCAAAGCGAGCGAGGAAACAACGCGCTAATCCTGAAGAAGCGAGGAGTTAACCTGAATGGGCAATATGCCGTCCTGCACCGGCTCTACCTGTATATCACCAGTGGTTAATCAAGGGAATCGTGGTATAATTTAACATAATACATAATTGGATCGAGAAACTCTTTGCAAATGCTTCAGAGGTGATCTCGACCTTACAATCAGATAACTCTCCACTAACTTATCTAATCTGATGGAACAGATCGGATGTGATCGGAAAAATCTCGCAATATGATTACACTCATTTCAAATAGGTAACATGTCGTTCACTGCGCCCTTTACCCCTTCTCCTAGCTGTCTTCTCCGGTGTTTGAGTCTATTTCAACCTACAAAGTCGATATATATCTCATTCTGAAAGAATTATCCTGTCATTGAGCCTTCCACCGTACGTTTTCGTAAGCCTAGAGTCTAGAGTCCCCATGGATTTCTGGGAATACCTCGAAAATGAACCACAGCCTCTCCGTCCAGAGCTACGACTGTCGGACCGTAACCAAGCTCCGTGCCAGAGCGATGCTCATATCCATTGCATATATCACTCCACTCCCGCTCCTCCGTACAGAATTACTTGGCGCCCATTACGATATCGCATTTGAAGGTACCGACCTCTCACAAATGCCACAATCAAGGTAACCCTGGTACACAATATCTTCATCCCACAGCTTCAATATTATTTCCAACTCGAACATATTCATTTAACTATTCGTTTTCTCATGAGGAAGAGCTGGGGCAAAAGAGCACCAGCGGTACTCTTCTTAATGTCCACTAAAGATGGGACACGATGGGACGCCTTGGCACTCCTGATACCTCGCGTTGCCGGACTACACTTGCATTATCAACGTTAGAAACGGGAGAGACATGATTGTGGCTACGGTGTCTTCAAAGCGCATTGGCCTCGTATTATCCCCCCTCACACACCTCTTTACTTCAAATCCACACACTGTTCGCGTGCGGCGAATCATACAGCTATTTTGGCCATACTTGGCATGCACTACACATCCACCTTTTCCGACTTCACCTTTCGGAAAACGTTCCGCCTTCAGCAAATGCTGCATCCAAACCTCATCGGTGGTTTACCTATTTCCGTTTCGCAGCTATCTCACCCCATGACAGACCCGGATAGAGTGGTTGTATTGCAAGGTTCCCCGCGTACTTGGCATCCATATCGTCCACTCCGCAGCCCCCTTTCCTGCCTCCCCGCAAAACAAGCATGACGCACATGGTATGCAATTGGCAAGCGGCTCTCGGGGTCCAGTAAACGCTTGCAAAAGCATTTGAGATGTTTGGCACACGTCAAGACCTGGCTCATTCAGCTTCCCGCGTTATCTATGGATCGCTTCAAGAGTTCGCGGCCGCTCACGACTTGGGGGAGAATCCTCCTCCGCATGGACGGGGAGATGGCAGCCTCTCGTAGATCGAACGGGCAAGTCGGGAGCGCTATATAGAACGTTGGCGCCCATGGGCCCAGTTGCCGGTTCGACCCAGCTGTCGCCGCATCTTCTTAGCCTTGCGGTGCTTGTCAATCTTGTCAATTGCTTCGCTTGCTTCAATTGACGTCGCTGAAATACCGCCAACATGAGGAACCATATGGCGGCAGGATGGTTCTACTCACCATCGCAGATTGTCAAGTATTTTGCTACCCGTCTATGGGTGTGTGATGTCGCCGGCGGAATTTCCGAGCTATGCTAACAGATGGACAGCCAAGTCTTCGTCCTCCCAAGGTTCTCACTATGCCCGTCTCAAACCGACTCTATACTTACAAATCCAGGGCGCCAAATTAATCAACCCGTACCAAGCGCTTGCGCAGCTGAACAGGCACCATTGGCTCATGTTCGGAGTTGGCTTCTTGGGATGGACTTGGGACGGTATGAATCGCCCCCTCAGTCCATTAGAGTGAGTTCTGCTGACCTCCACGATACAGCGTTCGACTTTTTCACGGTCTCTCTGTGCCTCACCGAGATCTCAAAAGATTTTGGAGTCAAGAATTCCGCTGTCTCATGGGGCTTGACTTTGACGTTGATGCTGCGTTCAGTTGGCGCCCTGATATTCGGTGCAATGGCTGATAGATACGGACGCAAATGTAAGTTCTCTTGCGCCGATAAGCCGGCCATTAGATCTTTAGACAATTGCTGACGCGCTGACTCCTGAAGGGCCGATGATCATCAACCTTGTTCTGTTCATCATCTTGGAATTGGGATCTGGATTTACCAATAATCTGAGCCAATTCTTAGGCGTACGCGCACTCTATGGAATCGCTATGGGAGGTGAGTACTCACTGTTCCTCCATAATACACCTGTGTCTAACGTGTGAAATCTGTAGGTATGTTTGGCCCAGCCGCTGCTACAGCTCTCGAAGATCTTCCATACGACGCTCGCGGCATCCTCTCAGGCCTATTTCAGCAGGGCTATGGAGTCGGTTATCTCCTTGCATCAGCTTTCTATAGGGCTCTTGTACCGACAACGTCGCATAGCTGGCGCAGCCTATTTTGGTTCGGCGCCGGCCCTCCTGTGCTCATTATTGCCTTTCGACTTTGTCTGGGAGAGACAAACTACTTCCAGATCTTGAAAGCGGAGCGTGAGATGGAACACAGAATCAAAATGGAAAACCGCGCGCACGGAGAACATACTGAAGAGAAGCGCACCGAGTTGAAGGCATTCCTGCAGAACGCCTGGGTCTCTATCAAAGACAATTGGGTCCTACTGATTTACATGTTTGTGGTCATGTCAGGCTTCAACTCTGTCTCGCACGGTTCACAAGACCTATACCCGACGTATATGAAGGACCAATTGGGATTCGATGCATCGCAAGTTACCATTGTCAGCTGCGTTGGCCAGATTGGCGCTGTCATCGGTGGTATGACAGTTGGCTGGATTAGTTCGATGACAGGTCGACGACTAGCTATGGCAGTTTCATGCATCATCGGTGGCGCCCTTGTTCCCGCATACATTTTCACTAGGGACATGAGTGTCACCGCCGCGTGTTTCTTTGAGCAAGTTTTCGTTGGAGGAGTGTGGGGACCAATTCCGATACATCTGATGGAGCTCGCCCCACCAGGACTGCGAACGTTAGTGGTTGGGCTAACTTACCAGCTCGGTAATCTTGCTTCAAGTGCTTCAGCAACTATCGAAAGCGTAATCGGCGAGAGATTCCCGCTTCCACCTGCTGCGGATGGTACCAGTCGTTACGACTACGGCCGTGTCATCGGCATTTTCTTGTAAGTACTTGAAAACTGTCGTATTTTCCAGTACGGAGTACTAACAGCTCCCGCAGAGGTGCTGTGTGGGCCTTTATCCTCTTCTTCGTGATCCTTGGGCCCGAAATGACGCAGGAAGAACGAGAGGAACGCGCACAAGAAGCCAAGGAATTCGAGGAGCTCAGGCTTTCCGGAGCCAGTCTGGCGGAGATGGGTGCTCAGCGTATTCGGACTAAGGAGTCAAAGGCAGAACATCTTGAGCAAGTGGACGAAGATCCAGAAGGCAAGGAGGAGAAGAAGGTAACGGAAATGGTGTGAGACTTGACAACACCACACCTCAACCGCTGTTGCCACCTTTGTCGCATCGGTGTGATTGCCTAATGGCTTGCATGATTACACGATAGCCGCTCTTTATCAAATATTGAATTTAATCGTTGCAGCTCGATAGGAATACCAATAGAATGAATCAATCCAGTACTACCGCCAAGTGCACCACTGAGTTCGTCATCTTCGACCTCCTCAAATCAGCCCTCGGATTTGGTGTGAGTAGATGTTTGTGCCCGCCGACAAAGAAAGATCAATGACGTTCTTGGTCCTTACAAGTGAAATAGAGCGCTGTGCGAGCTGGAGCCATATCCAGATGCACGTGCCGTATATCCCATTCGCAGTAAATGAAGCGGCGGTTCGTACTTGCCAGTCCGATCAGACGAATCTGACCTGGGCTGAGGATAGAATATCCATAGGAGGCGGAATATATATCCTACCATTCACAGCTTTATCATCAATGCAGCAAGCAACTAATGGTTGGAAAGACCATATGGCGGGTTCCGGTATTGCGAAGCAGACACAAGGTAGTAGAATGACTTTCTACAGCATCAAGATGAGGCGGTGAAGCCAGTCGTCACGGAGACAAAGTTCCCGCTCACCACCATGGCTATGCGCTGAATTGGAACTTTTTTGAGCTTGCACGGAATCCTTGCAATTGGAGTACGGTACTGCACAAGCTGCACAACAAAACAACTTCTCAGTCATGTTGGAGGTTGTTGAAGAAAAATAAGAAGAAGAAGAAGATAGATAGATAGATAGATCAGAGTATATTTATGCACTGTTGCGTCAGAAATCCTCGCGGCCTACAAGAGAGTGAGAGGATGGATCATGGGTCAACGACCAAATCAGCGTTTCTAATGCTCCAGCTTCCATGACATAACAAGGGCGCGTAAAACATAGGACTTTCACCGACACTAACTCTCATGGGATTTGGTATTTTGGGTTACTTTTGAGTCTTTATACACTCTCACTACTGTTCCTCTCATCGCTCCGCAACAACACTTCCCCTCCTCATCACAATAGCCGCAACATCTTCATCAACAATCGGCCCCTTGTACACCTTCCTTGCACGTACAAAGTACCATATCCCACTTAGAATCATCACACCGCCTGTCACTACAACCGAATAATTCATCGTACTCGCCGTTACAGGGGTCTGAGGTGGCCAGACCGACCAGAAAATGACGAAAATCATGTACACGCACGCATACGCGTTGTTGATGGTGCCCAAAATACCCGGAACACTCCAGGGGCCCCAGATCAGACGCGCTTGTGCGACCTGGACTTCAGCGGGCGAGTGTGAGATTTTAGGCTCCATTTCGTTGCTGGGGAGGGCGTCGCTTGGGAGCTCGGTCTTTCCTTCGAGCGGGTCCACTTGCAGATCTGGATCCGGCTCTGTACCGTATGGCATGATGTGTCCCTTGATGCGGTGGTACAGCAATAAGGCGCATGGAAGGAAGTAGGACCCGTAGAACCCGGTGATTGTGAGTGAAATGACATCGTTGAATGCTGTGTATGATCCGATGTAGATGAGAGTGAGCAGAGCGGCGATGATGCACACAGCGAACACCGCTACGTACGGCACACGTGTGCGAGTTGAAACATGGCTCATCCACCGGGAAGCTGGTGTGCCCCTGTCGCGCGCGAACGACCAAGTCATTCGGCTTGCAGTAGTCGTGATACCCAAAGCACAGGCCCACGTGAGTGCAAGGACAATGGAGCCAGCCGCAACGGCGCCCGAGACGGTCCCAAAGCTGTTGTAGAAGACCTGGATGAACGGGAAACCGGTTGCCGTTTCGAGGACGGTGTCGATGTCGCCGAGGCAGAAGAGAACCGTGATCATCATGCCGAAGCCGATCAGTCCGTTCACGGTCATGGCAGTCACGATAGCACGTGGGATGTTGAGCGCTGCATTGTCGACTTCTTCCGCCATGTGGACAGATGCATCTGCGCCGACGAAGGTCGCCACATTCCCCAGAAAGCCTATGCAATAAGACAATCCCTGAGTTGACCAGCCGCCTTCGTTGAGTGAAGTCAGGAAGACCGTGTGAGCGCTGCCTATATCCGCAGTGGAAAGAAGAGCAGCCATAATGGCCACGTACGCGGTGAGATGGAGCGCCATCCAGAAGAGTTCAAACCGGGGGATAATACCAGGAATAAGGACGTTGATGGCGACATTCACAGCAATCACAAGCCATGTCAGGAGCGTTCCTTGCCACATTTTCGAGTCGTAATCCGGATACCGGAGGATCAGAAGTCCCTGAATAATGGTTCCAGCGAAGAGCGATTCCGTGGCTACCGTAGCAATCCAGGCGAGGGAAGTGAGCCATCCAATGACATAGCTCGATGCCTTCTTGTAGCCCTGAGGTGCAAGCATATATACCCTGCTCTATATCAGTAATTATCTTTGTTTCTGGCAAAACTTTTGGAATTTACCAATAATACTGCCCACTGGCAATAGGCGCAATACTCGCCAGCTCAGCAATACAGATATAAACGCTCAGCGTGCTCAGCCATGCGATAATGAATCCGTACACCAATCCCCCAGGGCCGCCATTGTCGAGCCCTTGCGAGAATAGAGCGAGGACCGTCTCCCACGTGATCAGCTCGCAAATGGCAAAGGCGAACAGCGACCAGAAGCCGAATCGACGCTTGAGGACCTGCTTCTTGCCGAGCTTAGCAAGCGTGTCGGTGTCGTTGGTGAGCTTGCTGAGGAGTTCCGGCATCTTGAGTTCCTCTTGACGAGCTGGCCCAAGACGAAGCTCTGAGAAAAGCTTGAGAGAGCTTGGAGTAGCTTGGGAAAAGCCATTTCTGGGGTGCGTCAAGCTTTATCAAGCGTGTGTGCTTCCGCGCGAGACGGCCCTTCCCCAGCGCGGCGCATTCCCGAGAGTTCGCTCGGGTTGATAGGCCGGTCGAGTCGTTAGCGGTGCCGGCTTGCATCTGGCGCGGGTGAGCTTTTTCTTGGGCTTTCTTAGGCTCAAAAATCGCTTATCCCGAGGTCGTCAGCTGAGTCGCCAAGCGTCCCCAAATCTTCCCGGGCCTCGAAAGGCGGAGGGAGTTTCGATGGCATAATAGCTCATGGCGCGGATGCGGGGGACTGTAGGATTGTGGAGATCTCCCGTGAGGCTGTTTTTGAGTTGCATGCAGGCACCTTTACCATGAGGTTGGAAACCTGGTGCATTAAAAGACTTGCTCAGAGCTCTTATGTACGGGCTGCAATTGACTCGGGAATAGGATGGAAATGAGGACCACCTACTTCCCAGCCACCTGACGTAACCAGGCAGTTTACGACTCTCCAAGTCTCACACGAGAGATAGGATTCGTTTCAAAGGTGCAAAGAGTCCCAAGGGCCCTTTCCTATCACTTCCGGAGACATGGTGCTGGGAAGCGTTCGCAGATAGACCTCGCGTGGGATCCACTCGCGCACTCTTTCCCTACACTGAGCCAATCTCCTCACCAGAAGGGCATTATCCGATCCAGCGCTGTTCGTATCGGTGCTCACCGACATGAAATTACTACATTCGGTATCTATATCCCCACAATCAACCATGGGCCCCGCAGAGCCCCACGCGCCTCAGGCGTCTAATCTGCTAGGTAATGCTGGCAATCTGGTATCTATTCACGCGACAGCCCCTTGACGGGATGGTTCCAGATGCGCCGGACCGCTGCGGAGTTCTCCCTCCACCAGACCATACAGCGCATGCACGCCGGCGCCGTACATGCCTCTTCTGAGGACTTTGGCAGCGTCAGCAGCCGAATCATCGACATCGAGGCGTCTCTGCCCGATGTGCTTTCGAGTGGGTTCCGATCCAGAGAAGCTATCGACGCCAGGCCGGACGACTTCGATCCTTACTTTGGCCTCGCGCTCTTTATCCTCGCAGAAGACCCTGAGACCCACAACGCAGACTGCGTTCCATGGGTCGTTATGGTCGTCTTCGTCTGACTCGTCTTCGTGCTCACCTTGGCCGCCGTTGGGACCAAGGCTGCCAAAGGCACCGAAAGCACCACTGCCAAAGCCAGACCTGCCTCTGCCACCTCCCAAATCATCTTCCATGTCGCTGTCCGAATCATCAGGCCCATCAAGCTCACTATCCCAGCTTAAGTCATCGTCGCTGATGTCGCTGAGGCTCAAGCTCTTTCCTTTGGCATTCGCCTCAACAACGCTTGGGCGCTGAATCTTCACAGTCGGCAATGGACTCAGTGTCCCACGTCGGCTGGGAGGGTTGCCTCGGGAGAGTGTATCTTTCCTTGCTGCCGGCCGTCCTGGAGTAGTTGCGGCGCGCTGAGGAGCCATTGGTGGTGTGGCTGGTCGAGGCGACGAAGTAACTTCTCCGTTCGAGGTGATCGAGTGATGCAACTGACTCGGCCCAGGCGTAGCGGCTGGTGTGGGTAATCCGCTGATCACTGAAGGTTCCTCCCCATTAACCGCAATTCCCAGGCCACTCGGCTCATGCGTCTTATCAGCATCCGAGAACTTGAAGTTCTCTAAGCTCTTCTCAATCGATACAGAATCCGTAGCATTTTGACTCTGAGCAGCAGTAGCTGCCTCCGCCTCTCTTCTCTGTCTCTCCAACTCTCTCTCCTCCCGTTGCCTCATCTTCTCTTGCTTCCTCATCTCTATCTTAATGTTCTTCAACTTTAGCTTCTTATGCTGTCTCCTTCTCCCTTCGTGCATCTTCTTAGCCGTTTCTTTCTTCCTGTCCTTCTTATCCTTCTTCTCCTTCTCTGCCGACATCTTCTCCAGCTGGCGAAACTGGCCCTTTGCATGCGCTAGGTCATAGCTGAGGCCGATGCTGAGCATCTTCTCACGTCGGTTGTGGCACGTGCGGCGCACAATGTCCTCAGGCGTAGCGTCGTTGGGGTACCGCTTCGCCGTGACTTTGAGTAGTATGAAGTAAACTCCGGCGTCGAGGTTGAGTTCTGTGCTCACGCTGCGACGCATGTAGTATGTGCTGTTGCTCCGCACAATATAATCTTCCTCCCCTTCTGCGTGGACGCGGAATTGGAGATGGAATTCATACTGTCCTTCTAGACCGCGGAAGTACCGGTCGTCGAGCTGGGAGAGCACGAATACCACGTGAGATGCTTTCGCTAGGGTCACTTTGAATTGAGTTTCGAGGTAGTCGACAGTCCAAGGGACATTAAGCGAGGTCCAGCTCTGAGTTACGGTCCACTCAGATCCGAACAGGCGCGTTCGATCGAAATGCTGGTAGTGTCGGAGGAGGTCCTTGTAGGATATCCAGAAGACCTAATTCATCTGTTAGTATTGCCGCAAAACTATAGTCCAATAAAGTCCAAAAACATACGCCATCGTCACCAAACTTATGCTTAAGTGTTTGCATCCACTCTGGCGTCCATTCAGCCGACCCGTCGCTCCAGGCTCCCGTCCATTCACTATTGCCCCATGGATTGCGCAGCTTGAGCAGCTTCTCCCCATTAATCTCCCTGGCCTCCATGATGGAATATGCGTGCTTCTCGAGGATGCCCTTTCGCTGGCCATGTTTGCCTCCCATCTGTCCGCAGCCAAAGAGGAATTGCTTGTTCACGTTCATCAGCTCGTCGTACCAGAACTTCTCTTTGTCCAGGATGTCGGTGGAGAAGAGCTCGGTGGTGACGCCTCCAGTGAGGTCTTCGATGCCCTCGCTGTTCCATGATTAGTATCTTGCCATCAAATGCTCAAGCATGAGCGAAGAAGTTTACACACCCAACAAACCCACTCTCCAACGCACTGAAGTCGCCATGTGCTTTCGCATACGCCTTTTCCAGTAACGGTAACCATGTCTCGTTCGCATCGCTGCACTGCGCAAAGTACAACGCTCTGCTGCCCGACTGCATCACTGTACGGTACTCGTCCTCTGGACTCGTCCGGTTCTGCAGCTCCAACCACTTGTTCCGTTCGAGCAAGCTTTCATCAAAGTCTTCTTTGATGAGGTAGAGCTTGTCATCGATGACTTCGGATATCCACTCCCCGTCCCTGTGGAACACGAAACCATAGACACCAACCTGCTCATCTCTTGCTACGCAGACGCGATCAATCAAGCCCGGTTTATTCGACAGCGTCGTCAACGCCGCCATGAGCCAGCAGTCCCCCTCTTTTCCCTGCCTGACATCGTTCGCCGTCGCACCCTCGATAAAGAACCGTGGGTTCTCAAAGATATCCTCCACTCTCTTCACACTCTGCGGTCTCAGATCCGTCGATGTATCTGCCAGTCCCATCAAGCAATCTGGCGGATTTCCAAACCGCAGCCAGCGCTTGAAGTCTGCTTCGATGTCAAAGTGTGGATCACGGTATTTCTGGTTCAACCGATGACACTCCTTCACAATCTTCTCCACCTTGCGAATACATGCCTCTCTTGCTTCTTCGTAGCTGGCCACAGCGTTCTGCGCTTGCTCGTCGAAGCCGTGTCCATTCGCTAGCGAAGGAGCGAATCGTGCCGCCGGTGTCTGTAGGGATGAGGATGTGGTGGAGAGGGAGGCGTGACCCGAGGCGCGCTTGGCGTAGAAGTTGTCCGGAAGAATGGTGTATGCTTTGCCCGGGTTCTTCGACGTAAAGCGCGCCCAGAATACGTCGATTGTCTTCTGCGGAGCATGGTTGGTTCGGCGCTTCTTCTTGTTCGCAAGAGGAGCGGGGGACTCGGGCATATGGATCGAGGGTGCACGAGACGGTTGAGGAGAAGGCGATGGGCCGCGAGAAGGAAGGGCTCTTGGGATCTCAATATCTTGACGATGATACTTCAGCGAGGGGAGGGCGTCGGTGGTCATTGTGGCAATAGAGGATGGCAGAATCTGTGAGAGGTCTTGGGACGTGGCGGGATACGGGGACGAGGAGATACAACGCTACCAATACGATGGCGCGATTTGGAACGAACAAGCGACGCTGCGAAGCGCAATTGAGAGAAATAGGAGTTAGAAATTAGACATTACGAGATGGTAAAAGACTTTATACAAGCGCCTAGCGCTTCGCGTGCAACCTACTGGGCCTGGAGCTGGGCTGAGGCCAGGGTAGTGCGATAGTAGAAGTGTCACCGACACAGTCCAAGCAATAGAAGATGCAGAAACGGAAAACTACCGCGGAGCCTCGAAGTGGGGCGCGTTTGGGGGCGAGAAGAGCGGACGGTGGCTGGTAGGGCTGGCCGCACGCTGGCCACTGACGGCGGGACGAGCCGATCTTACTAACGAAAGGATTCATGTCAAGGCACCTCCTTTCAGCTAGTAAGAGGTGTGAGGAGTGTTGCATGTCGAGTTGAGCGGTAGCCAATTTCGAGGTCTGCTATACGCTGTGGTGATGCAGTTGGACACCGCTTGGAGTTTCTCGGCGCCCAGCGCTGAAGGCAGCAGACGTGCAGTCGCGTACCGGTGAGTATCATGACGCCCATCTCTTTCTCATTGATGCCGGTGTGGGTTGTGGGAGAGCCAGAAAGAATAGCTTCAGTCATCAAGAGCTTGGGATTGACTGGAAGATTGGATTCCCTTGCTTGGATGAGAAGATGACGGAGCAAGCCGTGGAGAATTACACACAAACTGTAGCGATGTTTAGATATCTGGCTCCAATGTGGAAAGGAGAGAGGTGCTCCATTCTATTTCCATGATCTGCAGTCTGTCCTGATTTGATTCCATTCTAGTGTGTCAGATGTCCATCTGCTCTCTGCTTTCGTTGCCATTCTCGTTCGTTGCAACTATACCGCTTCGTTCTTCAACCTTTCCTTTTCTTTCCCATTCATGCTTCGCCCTTCTCGGAAGGTTCTTTGTCTACATCAGGCACTTCGTCCGGCTTCTTGTCGCCTGTATCCTCCTCGCTCTTATCACCCTCACTTGTATCCTCCTCGTCGACCGCAGGCTTTCTGTCAGCCAAAGCCTTCTCGTTAACCACAAACTTTTCGCCAACCAGAAGCTCTAGTGACTTGCCAACGACCTTCGGCTCGAGCAAAGTTTCGACAGTAAGAGGAGAGGGCAGGCCGACCTCAAGCTGCTCCGCCTCCATAGTAACTTTCTCTATAAGTGCTTGGATGCGTTGCTTATTCTCTGCATTCAGCCCCTCATACGCCTCAATTCCGAGTACCACCGCGTTTATCAAGCGTGTACGAGCTTTCTGATTGGAAAGGTCTGTCGGCGGGGCTAGAACTTCCTGTACGCTTGACGATTAGCATGTGTCTTCCGTTCGCACATGGTCGCTGCTCATACCTCTGCCGCTTTCTCCAAGGCCGCCTTCTCGCTCTTCAGGGCTTCGATCTTATGAATGAACATATGAGACACTGCCGCAAGCCGCATTATTTTATGCTGATCGTGGATTATTGACTTCAGAGTCAGAATGCATTCTTCGGCCGCGGCGTCCCGTGCCTGCATCTCGGCATTCTCGCGTCGCAGCGTGTTGAACCGGTTGATTGCGAAGCCGAGGCCGCAGAGTATCAGTGTGAAGCAGATAGCTTGAGCCAGGTCCTTGCTCGGCACGATATCGCGCCAAGATTGGGCGAGCGTTTCCATAATACTGCTGTTCATTGTAGTGGAGTGTGTGGAGTGGGAGGAGGTTGGAGTATGATAAGTCGGCGGTCTCGGAGGCTTCAAGGAAGGTTTATATAGCCCCAAAGGCGTGTTCCTATGGTGGCCAATGTCTCAAGAGATGGTGAATGCTCTTAGCGCCGTGTTGAGCTCGTGAATAATGGCGGTTGTCATGCTCAACACCAAGCTTGAAGACAGTTGAAGATCACTGTGTCGGCGTCAGTAACTTAAGGAGACTCTGCTCAACACCACACCCGCTGTAATTCTTCCGTTAATTGATGCAATGCGACGAACTCTACGCAAGTAAACCGATGCTCTCCAACAGGTTCGGAATTGATGTAACCCTGCTCAATGAATTGTGGCGAACTTCGCGAACTGCGATTACTGGATCCTCTGTGTATGGGCGACTGCTGCGCTCCTGTTAGAGAAGATTCTCTAAGTGTTGCAGTTTGCCTCTCTTCTAACGCAATCGGACCAATACACTCCAACAGCTTCGGTATTGAGTTAAGTCTGTTCGAGATAGAGTGGCGACTATACTGAGTTGCAAATGCAGGGCCCTGTGTGTGTAGTTGGCGCATGTGCTCCTACAAGAGAACTCTCTCTAGGTGTTGCAGCATGAGTTTCTTCTGGAGCAATTGAACGAGTCCATTGCAACAGCTTTGGTGTTGAAGTAAGCCTGCTCGAGATAGAGTGGCGAATATACAGAGCTGCGGTTTTTGGGTGCTCTGTGTGTAGTGGACTCGTGCGCACCGGCAAGAGAAGACACTCTAAGTATTGCAGCATGAGTTTCTTCTGATGTAATTGAACCAATTGAATACAAAAGCTTTGGCTTCGGGGTAAGCCTATTCGAGATGGACTGGCGAATATACGGAACTGTGATAACTGGCCCATCTGTGTGTAGCGGGCGCGCAGCTGACTACAAGAGAAGGTACTGTGAATGATAAAGTTTGCCTCTCTTCTAGAGCAATTGAACTATGGAATTGCATCGGGTTTAGGGTGGAAGAAAGTCTGCTCGAGATAGAGTGGCGTAATTGGATAGATCCAGTTTGGATTTGGAATGAGGCTGCTCAGGGTACAGCCGCGAATATATACAACTTGGATCAGGAGATATATACTCTGAGTGGACTCCTTGGCTCTAACGCATGAAGAAACTGTACAAGTTAAAGCTTCCTTTTCTTCGAGCGCAATTGGCTTGCTTGAATGCATTAGATTTAAATATGCAGTGAGCTTGCTCGAGGTGTAATGGAGAACATACACAAATGCGAAAGGCAGTAGGCGAAGGGGAGGACGACGTCGTCTCGGCAACTTCGGCAGGTCAGGCTAACATAGGTAATGGGGTTCACGCGCACATATATATATAGATTACGGTGTAAGACATTTCTTTATGCACGAGTGTACCACAAACTTCATCGATTGCTTGCTGCTATCATATATGGGCGATAGCGCCCTATTCGTGGTATTTGTGTATTGTGAAAACAAAAGTCCACCTGGGACCCGCCAGTGACAAAACCACGATCCTCTCCACCCCCGTACCAAAAAACAGCAAGCAAAAGCAGAGTCCTTCGAAATCCTCCATCTCCCCTCCAGTCTCTCCCCGAGTGAATCTAGCGCGTCGGCAGCTCAAGTGTGGCGGTGATTGAGGATGGCGCCGAACTCGTGGATGAGTTCTGCCATGTCTGCGGACTGTGATGGAGTAAGTTAATGCCGTCATACATGCAGAGGAGTGAAGTCGAATTACCTGGGAGTCCTTGGTCTCCTTCTCCATCTTCTTGTGGAGCTTGTCGAGGGCAGCTGCGTCACTCGCGGTGAGGGAGCCCTTCTTGTGAAAGTCGTAGCCGAGCACGAAGAAGACGAACACGAATACGATCAATGTGGCCACGAGAAAGACGAGGGTTTCGACAATGGGCACGACCTTCGTGAGTCCTTGGGCGAGCTTCGCGAGTCCTTGGACGGCCTTCGCCGTGAGATTGTGCTGCTGGTTCATTGCGCTGGTCGCAAGTTCGAGGCGTTTGTCGATTACGCTTAATAGCTCCATGTAGTGTTCCTGGGCGCTATCCGGTCTGAAGCAAGAAGTTCTTCAGTGTCAAGGATGTACATACCGGCGGGCCTGCTCGAGCGTCTCTTCCAACTTCTGTATGAGGAACATGGTAGTGGTTGTATATTGGTTGAGATAGTGTTGTGTGATGAAGGTGCTAAACGCGTCGAGAGTTGCGTTCGTCATGGAGTGGAATGAAGGAAAGATGGAGAGAAGTGGAGGGTGGGGCACCTTTTATGCTCGAAGGCCTCTAAGGCAGCAGCTTGGAGGTTGTCATTCACAAAATGGCGGGGCTGGGAATAGAGTTTCAGAAACGCCCCGTGACTCTTCACTTGAGTGTTGTAGTCGGCGCTTGCATATGGGTAGAAGCGGCACAACTAGATTGAAGTGAATCAACACCAAACGTCAACCCTGGCTCTTCAATCACATGAATTAGATGAGGAAACTCTGGAGAAGGTAATAGACTTGAAGCTCAAGGAAAATATTCCTTAGTGGTGAGAATGATGTTGAAGACCGAAATATAATGGCCAAATCCGGTAATGTACCTCCTCGCTTCACTTGAACTCCACTCTTTTGGCGATATATCTACAGCACCGAACCGAACACGCGCCTCGGATGCAAGCTTATCCCTTAAGCAAAAGCTCCCTCTCTAACCTTGTACTTCAAGTAAGGTCTTTGCTGCGGTCTGGTCGCAGAATGCGCGTTACGGTTGACCGGTGGAACGGTTCCAGGACCACCATTCTTATCCGAGAGCTCGTACTCGAAACAAGCAAGGAACATCGCAATGATAACGTTCATCTCAAGTTTCGCAAACTGTTGTCGGGCATCAGTCGGGTATTCTCATATCATGTGAATCTGTGAGATTGGGCTGTACTGACCTTCATACCGAGACAAGGGTGTCTGCCTGCTCCCCATCCAGTCCAGCCGTATGGTTGCTTCTTGTCCTCTCCTCTCTCATATCTTGAGGGGTCCCATTTCTCAGGGTCAGGGTACATCTCAGGATCGAAGTGGAAGTCGTTGAAGGAGAGGGTGACGACAGCACCATTCGGAATCACCTCGTCACCGATCTTGACATCTCTGCCCGTAATATTGCGCCTAAACGCCGTGCCCAGCGTCTGGATACGGATTGAGTCCTTCAAACACATGTCCAGGGTCGGGAATGAGCTCTCCCAAACGTCCATATCCAGGGCGCAGAGCTGGTCGATCAAAGGAGCAGTCTTATCCTCCACGTGTTTGGCGCAAGTGTCATACAGTTCCTGGCGGATTTTATCTTGCCACTCTGGGTTCGCGGCAAGGTAGACGAGCAGCCATGCAGCGTTGACACCACTGTTAAGAAGTCCAGCGAAAAGCCCACCGATCACGACTGTCAAAATGGCCATGGTATCATCACCCATGTCCATCATATGTTGCAACGGATCGTTCTCGCGCCTCCCCGTCTTCTTTCGGTCGTCCATGATATTCTGGATGATAGAGTAAAGCCGTCCACCCGCGATTGTCCGCCTGATCATTGCTGGGCCAGGGAACCATGGGAAAATGACGGTGGCAGGCGTGGTACTGTCCTCAATTACTTGGTAAAGCTGGAGGACTTTCTCTCGCTGGACGTCATCCTCGGCTAATTCGTTGCAGCCAACAGTTCTCATTGTGAGCTGGAATACGATACGGTATACGCTCTCAAACGGATCCGTGATCTTTACGTTGGCGTTCGCAAGCTCCAGCAGACGAGCCTTGGTATCACCGCAAAGGAGTTTCGTTCCATTCGAAAGAATATCTCTCTTGAGCATGTGCAGTAACCGCGAGCTGAAGTGCTTCGAAAAGGCCGATTCCGTTGGATCGTAATTCGGATCTGAGCCCTTCTTGGGGGGAGGGCCGCCGTTGAAGAGCGCAGCATATCCCTCGGCAAATGCAAGCTCCTTCGATTCGAAGAATTTCTTGCGCCCGTCTGGGCCGCTCAGGCCCACGACGTGATATTTCCCTACAATGAAGCTGAAGTTGCCATTTGGGCTACTTTTCTTCCCCTCGAAGAGAAAGTCCTCCCGGTGAGTAAAGAACTTCAATGCGCCGATGATTGGCAGCGAATATTTTGAAAAGGGCCGGGGTGCATTTGAGGGAATAGAAGGATTGTAGTTGAAATAAAGAACGCCGATCGTTACAAGGAGAGTGGTAATGACGAACGACGGGACCAAGACAAGCCATTGGTTCTCTTGTGCTGGTAATGGAAGCGCCGCAGAGATGCTCTGCAAAAGGCCCATTGTGGTGGAGTTCTTAGAGCCGCGATTTGGAATGCGTGGAGTTCTACTTATCTGGAAATAACTGGAAAGAGAAGGGGGTCCGCAGATGCATATATCCCCCGGGGAAAGGGCCAAGCGCCAGATTACCTATACGGGGACATCATGACAGAGAGGGTACAGTAAGCAAAATTGTGAAGAGCCAGCCTTGCCACGCAGTAAGAACGCGTAAAATGCGGGTGGATACAGAGAGTTGAGGCAAGGTTTCACGTCAGATGCACTGTCTCGGATGGCGCTCGAACCGAAAAGCGATCGGCGACATTGACTTGCCGCAAAGGGGAACGGTCGACTTTATCCAACCGCAAAGCCACCAGTCGCGCTGATATTCTTGCCCTTATAATGCTCGTTCTTGTAATAGCGGCTAATTAAGCAGTGCCACTTAAAGTCCACTCGCAATCGCGTTCGCATTCACGGTTATCTACAATGCATCTTCAGCTCGCCTTCGCTTTCTTTCAAACAGAACTTCTCAATGCTGACGGTGCAGAGCCTCAATACAGTCCACCTACATTCATCCATATGTGTCTTCGGCCAACAGAGGAGGCAGCCGTGGACCTGTGGCTGAGGACACCCAAGCCCACGCCCCCGAATGAAGAGTAACACTGCAACCGCAAACAACGCAACAATTATCGCTGCAACGCCTGTACCAGCAGGAGCTTCTCTGCGGCTGTTATGAGCTGATACCATCGAACGAGCTGTTAGCGTAACTGCTTACAGCCTGCCACATCAACCAGGAACGGCCAGGGTTGTTGCGATGGATCCATCAGATGTCGCTCCAAATATTTTCTTTTTCGATCATTCGACATTGATGCCGTGAACATCGCTGCATCTCAAGCGCAAATGCCGAGAAAATGATAGGTTAATCAGTCGATTGAGCGTTGTCTCTTTCGAGGATGCCAAGCTCATCGCAGACTGCGGATTGTTGAAGTGTGCTTGGTGGAGTCTGCGAAATCATATGTATGGACTTGTACGATGCCTGCTTCATGGCCCGGAGGGTTGTCAGCACTCTAAAATTCCCTGCAACTACTCCCGACCCTGTAACCACTACCGAGAGAAGCTAACGAGGAAGAATACCAGATTCCTTGAAGAAATTCAGACCGTGGAATTTCTGGATCCCTGCGTCACGTGTGGAATATTGCATCGTAGTGCACTAAGATCATGAGGCTCGAATAATCATACACAATGGATAGGATGATTTCCGCACGGTGCGGCCGCTTCAGGATTCCCGGCGGCCCGCGAGGTTACAGTCTGAGTCCAAATCCACGTTCGTCAAATGCAGCGCCAGCCATGTCTCTGAATGGTAACACCACAGTTCCTCATCTCATAAATCCATAGTATAACTTCGAATACCGTACTTTGTTCAGCGGGGAGCTCGCTGTCCCAGTGATCCTCACGTCGCCGTACATCCACCCTTTATCGCCCCAATAGATCTTCTCGCAGTTCATATCTTCAATCAACTGCGCTAAAAGCTGCAAGTCGCCGTACGTCGATGGTTGCGCGCCTTTCGGATGGTATCGTGCCATCCCTTCCGCCGCTGCGGCAAGCACGAACAAGAGAAAGGTGAGAACGATGAGTGGAAGGAGGTCGACCACAACCACGTAATTCACTGACAAGGCATATGCAAATATCCATTGCACAAGACCCTTGAATGCGAAGAGCAGTAAAGCTGGCCAGTCCAGGAGCGTCTCCATGCACCAATTCGGGTCGACCTTCGTACCATTATTGCGTGACGCTCGCCGCCAAGCTCGCTCGTCCCGTAAGACATTCGTTAGCAGCTCGCAATAATGTAGTCCTAGGACAAGGGGTGCTTGGAAGCAAGATTGGATAAAGATACCAAGCAATTCGCGCTTCTCGGATACGGTGAGATCCGCGAATTTGAACCAGATTTGCCCGAACCACGCCCAGTAGCCAGCGAGATTGGCACCTGTGGTACTCCAGATCTGCACATAAGACTCCTCGGCTTGGCCTTTGATAGCCGATGCGACAGCTACGATAATGACGAAAATGGCCGAGAGAGAAAAGAGGAGCCAGAGTGCTATGTTGATGCGCCGCACAGCTGCGACAACATCGCGAGCAGAAGGTTGCCTTTTGTTCGGACGAATTAGCGTCTGTCCTGGCTTGCTGGAAAGCGTCTTGAAAGTTTTCGCGCTGCTCGAGCTGTGTTGAGTGGACACGGAGACATCCGACAAAAAGGTCGCTGCCTGAGCAGGGTATGTTGCTCCTGGTTTTTCGAGCCTGATTGTTCTGGAAATTTGCGTCCAAGACCGACTCAGGATACCGCACTGTGACTTGTTTGCAAGCCCTGCACAACCCGCTGGGCTTTGCCCGCTTGACCTCAAAGCCACAAGTGGATTTGAGCTCCAAGTCTTCACCAGCTTTGGATTTGCGAGAAGGCTCCACATTGAGATCATGAATTGAATAAAGATGGCACATCCAACCACGAGTAAGGCCATGCCACTGATGTCAATACCGTATTCGGGGCCATCATACGGGGCACTTGAGATATCATCTTTGCCTTCCGAGAATCCCAAGACTTGAATAGTGGTGGTCAAGAGCGCTAATGAGCCGTATGCAAACACCAAGGATGCCGCTGAGATTACGTTGGTGTACCATTTGTTCGGCGCGTGAGAATGAGACACTGCGAATAAGCGTGGGTTCGAGTTAAATCGCAGCCTGCCTTCTTCCCATAAGGACCATCGAAGGGCGGTCGAGTGGACCCGCCCCATACAGTCGAACACAGCGGTTAAGGCGTAATTCAATAGCAATCCTATCAGAATTGCGGCAGCATGCGAAACTTGAAGCGCTCTATGACCGGATAGGTAGTAATCGTCCGGACTTGGCCACGACCATGCTGTCATTCCAATCGATGCCATGGTACCTTTAAGAAACGCTGGAGGATGCAATGCTCCAGCATTGACAAGATAAGCACCAAAGCCTATTGCGACGATGGCGATAATAGCAGCAATCCCAAGTCCGAGAGCGCAAAGATTCCGCGCTGCACGGCGAGTCAATCGATTTACTGCTGGCGACCCCAATTCAAAGATTGTCGTGAAAGGGCCCACATCACCATGTGCGTGCATATTGTTGCCCGATTCAGATCCATCTCCGCGAAGTTGCTTCCCTTTGGACAGAACGCCCCAAAGCCATGGACCTGCGCCCAGCTGCTCTGGAGAAAACTGGCCATCCGCTGAGGTGAAGCTCGAAGAGCATTGATGGTTTCCGTCAAGGCAGAATTCAGGATCACACTCTGGGTGGGGATGTGATATGGAAATTGCGCTTTCGTCCCTTTTCGCTGTTAGGACCTTATGGAGAAGGCGGTGAACGGTCTTCCATACCTCGTGATGCTGCGGCTAGGCTGTGAAAGGTATGCGTTCGCCATGTCTCTACTCTTGACAGAGCATTACCTTGAGGCCGGGTTCAGCTCAAACTCAATCAGGAAAGTTGCTGTGCCAGAACCCGACACTGCGTTCCCTGCCGAATAAGTTATATCAACCGTGGCATCGCCCTTCATCGCTTTCCCTTGTTGCCTCTCTCATTCTTCGGCTATCAGCCTTCGATAGCAAAGTCTATGTACCTAGCGTTAATGGCATCTTGAGCCCAGACTTCGTCATTCACATGCTAAATGTAGGTCTCAGGGGCATGCGAGAGCTGATACCAGCCCAGGAAGGCCGGATGTCCTGTTAGAGCCATTCTACGCTGCGTAACCGCAAAACACGCGGTTCAGAAAACAGCAATAGTCAACTTGCTGACAGGAAGGAGTACAAGGCTGTGAAGAGTTGGAGCAATGGGCACTGCGGATGGGTGGAAGCAAGCTGAGGCCCCCACGCGTCAATTTTAGTGGCTTCACTGGGCAACTTGGCTTGGCACCGGAAACTTTTTCAATTGGCCAGGCCAGACTTCAACCCTTCTCCATATTCTCCCAAAGATGACCCATCACCTCGTCGCCTTACTGCAATGCCGTATCTGCCTTGAGCGTTGCTATTGTTTTAGGTTGCGTTCGAAGCGCGTTCGAAGCGCGTTCCGCTGGCATACCATTCGCAATGGCGTCAAAAAGGCGCTCTGCGCCTTTACGTTGACTGACGACCCTTGCATCAGATATCCCAACGTCAACTCCCAACTCTCTAAGGAAAGAGAGTGTACAGCTCCCAAGTTGTCTTGACCTGGCAGTGCAAGACTCCATATAGCATGTGGAAACTTTCGCTCCCCGGAACTCAAGCTACTATTGGTCCCTCCCAGCACAAGAGGCATTTCTTAGCAGGGTGCAGAATCCCAATGTTTTCAGCTCCAACGTATTCTCCGCAACTACGGAGTAAGCCTCGCGTCACTTCCTTATCGACCGGCTTTGGCGAAGGTTTTGGATTCCAATCGCAGCACGCGAACGGTTCATGATCGTGGTAGGGTGGTTGTATCTGTTAAGGGTATAAGAATTGCGCAGAATCTTTGATCAATTGAACCACACTGCACACCACTCAATTGACTCTTCAACTTCTACTACAATCTTCTACAATTGTCCCAATTGGCCCAATTGTGTCTATCAATCATCCTTTTTCAGCCATGCAGTCACGAATCGGTGTCATGTCCACTGGGCTTATCGTTGTTTCGGCCCTTGTTCTTCCCTTTGCCGGAGTGAGCGCGGTACATGGTCCCCAGTCGGGACTGATTGCCCACATCGATGAAGCCTGGAGCAGCAACACAGGAAGCGATTGGAATCTTTGCGGGCCGTGGGGAAATTGTGCACCTGTTTCGCATCTCTGCGGAACATTTGGCTGCGCCCCAGCCGAGAGCGTCTGCCCACCATGGGGATGCGACCAACCGTATTCAAGCCAATTGCACACAGAGACGAAACATGCTAATATTTGAATAGAGACTCCGCTCCCTCGGGATCAGATAACCCAAGTAAACCAGAGTTCGCCGAAGCGAAGAGCGACCAGCGTCCCCTCACAAATCAAGACCAATTCGCTCAATCCGGAAATGCCGCTCGATGCCCCTATCCATGGGGATGTGGCAATACGTATGATGCATTTTCAAATGTTCTAATCATTTTCCAACTAACTTTCAATAGAGCTGGACTAGCTGGACCTCAGATTATTAACGGGCCCCAACCCGATGCCTGTCCGTACCCGTGGGGTTGCGGTAGCACGTAAGGTCTCGTTTCAAATGTTCAGTTCATGATTCAGCTAACTTTTCAATACGCTAGCCAACAGATTATGAACGAACCCCAGGATTCCGGATGCCCGTATCCATGGGGATGTGGTAGTGGTAGTCGGTATGACGCCCTCAAATGCATTCTGGATTTGCTTAACTAACATCAACAACGCTCAGCGCTCGAGCCAATCCTGAGGCTCAACCATCCTCGGCGCAATCCGGGAGCTCAGATGGATCCCAGCCAGCTCCAGCACAGAACCAATCCGGGATCAGTAATCAATTAAGCATCTGCGGTCCATGGGGTTGCATGCCACTGTCAGTGCCATTTACCTGACGTGGGATATCTGACAATTGACTGTTCATAGTGCCGGCCTCCTCGAGCAGCGTGATGGAGCCCACAAGGTCTTGTAGATCTACCTCCCCGATCGAGAAATCAGACTCTGGTCTCGTTTAGAAAGCTTCATTTGACCTTTGAAATTCAAATTCCTCTACAGAAATCTATGACAAGTCTGTAAGAGCCGTTTGAAGGCCGTTTCTCATCTAGCGCCTTCCATTATTCTTTCTTAGCTGTGTTTCTAGGTTCATCACTCCCTTTGTACGTGTTGTACGAATTACAATAGGCCTACTACGTTCAAAAGTCATTCCTTGCATCTGCGCTTGCATGCTTATAACGAGCTCCCTTCTAATTCAAGGAGCAGTCTAGAGAGTATTCAGCCTACTCATTCTCTCCATGTTCCCCACGTTTGTTAATGGTGAAAGCGTATCGGCTGTTGAGCATGTTAACAAGGGTTCCATGTTTGAATTTCGGTCGGACAGCGAACCTTGACCTCTTCGACTCCGTCAAATAAGCAACAATCCCGGATAAAGAATGCTGGGTACGATGACGAGATCGGTTCGTATCGGTTGGAAGAGGCGATCGAGTGCGGATATCCAAAGTCAAATGGAACAACGGCTTCGATTTTTTCGATGTCGGCCTCCGAGAGATTGATCTTGAGAGCATCGATGTTCTTCTGAAGATGCTCAAATTTCCTTCCTCCGATGATCGGGATAACATATGGAGCCTAACAGCGTTCAGCATGAACCATAATAGCAAAAGAGAAAAAGTCCGCATACTTTCAGCATACAATAGCGCAGAGCCACACCCAAGGCATCCGATCCTTGATTCTTACCAATATCCTCCATCACAGCGCCGAACTTCTTGTATGTCTCAGGCGATGCTCCTCCCAAATCATCTGTAAAGGATCTCCCACTCTTCTTCTCCGCGGTAGTTTTATCTTTGAACTTGCCGCCGCCAAGCGCACTCCACACTGTGATCCCCATACCTTCCGCTTTGCACATTGGAACAACATCCCGCTCAATCTCGCGATCAACAGGATTCCAACGGCCCTCGTACACCACGAATGGTGTCAGTGCGTGTTGACGCGCGTACTCATTTGCTTTGACAACGACCCAGGCAGGCCAATTACAGACGCCAAGGTAGAGGGCTTTCCCATCGCGGACAACAAGATCAAGAGATTGCATCAGCTCAGGGATAGATGCCGTATCTTCCCACCCATGAACGTACAGGACATCGACATAGTCTGTTTGCAAATTCTTCAAGCTCTGGCTCAGCGACAAGCGGAGACTCTTCTTGTTGGTGCCGCCATAGTTGGAGAGAATGCTCTCTTCGGGTTCCAAAAAGGCGAATTTAGGCGACACAGTGTATTTCGTCGCAATTACCATCTGGTCGCGAAGGTTACGAGCAGTCATCCACTCGCCAATCCACTTCTCGGACTCGCCAGCCATGTACATGTTGGCCGTGTCGATAAAGTTTCCACCCGAGGCATGAAAATGGTCCATTATAGAAAATGCTGTATCTTTCGAGCATTTACCTAACAATCCCTTCCTTTGACAAAAGGTTAGCGCTGAATATAAACTCGGACTAAGAATCTGTACCAGATTTCACCGAAATTCATCGATCCCAGACATATCGGAGAGACTTTGATGGAAGCGGAAGGACTGAGGATTCTATGGTACGCAAGAGGGGACTTTGCCTTGAGAGAACTGCTTAATGACATCTCGATAATGCGGGTTGATCTGATTGAACCTGAACACACGTGTGGACGTTGAATTTAATTCGAAAGCCATTGTGACTACTATATAACCTGACTGGTGTCCTTTCTTCTAGCAAGTCCGTCCCTTTTTAGTCCGTCGAAGAATCGTTTCACATTGCAGATGGATAATGACGCCCAAGAGGAAAGGTAATTGAGATGGAGATATGCATACATTATTCGGCCGAATGCATTTAAAAGTCACGTGCTTGGCTGAAAAGGGAATGGGGGCGGAGATTTCTGTTGCAGGAAATGTTGCTGTCCCTGCTGTATCCGAGCTGACCATTTCACATCGTGCGGGTCCTGAATATGTGTCAAATCGTAAGATGAATCATCTCCGACAAGGGAAGTAGCAAGAAGGAGCTATGGAAGACCATATGTCAAGACCACCAAGCTCCTCCTCCGCAATAGGGTCACGAAGGAAGGTTCGGAAAGGGACACAAAGTTGCACTGAATGTAAGTCACCTCGTCCTTTTTGCGAATCGACTTGCTCCAAATTTCTCTTGGTTGGGGTTGTGTCTCTGGAAACAGTCGGTTTAACTTCCGGAATTGCTTGACCTGCGTGGCTCGGATGCTGAAGGGATCGTCTCCTCAGGCCGTAGACGGAAGATACGATGCACATACTTACCCGGAAGTCAAAAATGCGCACAGTGCTCAGCGAGAGGCGCTCGATGCGTTGACCAACGCGACGAACCATACGATGATACCGAGGAAGAAAGAAAGCTCCTGCGGGAGCGAGTTGCACGCCTTGAGGCTCTATTGGAGAAGAGCGAGTCCAACCCTTTGAGGCGTGTTCGGACGAATGCACCGTCGACTACGGAGTCTTCCGATGTTATTGATGCAGACATTGGTACTCCTTATGGCGGCCATGATCGTCGCATTCCTCTCGTCTCGGTCCTTGATGAAGCTGAAGTACGTATGAGACCATTCCACCTATGGAGCTTCTAATTGACTGGGTAACCTTGTAAGCTTGTAATGCGTCCAGGAAATGATACGGATCGCCAATGTAAGGACAAAGCGCAACATGCCGCCGTAGGCCAAGGCCGCCCTTTGGCCGCTCCTGGATGCGGCAGGACAATACCTGTGTTTCATTCAAACGGCGAGCATGCAGAGCCTTCTCGACACATCCAAGAACACAGTGCCAAATCCAGAGAGCTTTGCAGCACACTTAGATCGTGTCTACCTTCATTCGATGCCATCATATCTGCGTTTTCTGAAAATGGAGGTTGGTGGAGCTCCTTCTGCTCGAAAGTTGTTGGCGTTTCCAAGGCATCCATAGAGAGTTTGAGCTCATTTGCCATCCGGTCCTATACCAGCAATGATCCGACCGTAATTGGCGAAATCTGTGCAGCTTATGCTCGCTGTAACAAGGACTATCACCATCTTTTAACTCTGGTGGAGAAACTGGTCGTCTCAGATCCTACATATTCAATGAGCACAAATGGGATGGAGTGCATTCTGCTATTAGCCAAGGTCTATCTTGACACCGGACAACCACGACGAGCATGGCTCATATACCGTAAAGGTATCGCTCTTGCTCAGCTTAATGTACTGTTCCCATTCTATCCCCTTTGCGTACATCGCTAATCTACTGAAAATAGGGTTTTAATCGTCCCAATTCCGGTACCCCCAAAACCCGAACGATTTGGTACAGTATGTACCTTGGAGATCGCTTCACAAGCTTGCTCTTAGGACTTCCGTACGGCGTTACCGACCACCATTTCGTGTTCCACGAACAAGAGACTGAACAACCATACGCGGTCCTTCAACATCGGTTCCTTCACCGCTGCGCGATATTGGCTGGCAATATTATCGATCAGCACAACATGCCGGGACCTCCGTTACATTCTGCTGCCATGGCTTTGCACGAGCAATCCGTTTCGATCGAAAGTTCTATGCCAAAAGATTGGTGGAATTTGCCCGCCGTACTGAGCGGGTCTCAACAGGAGCAAGACGAGGTCAGACAGCGTGTGCTGCTTCAATGCTACCTTTTTCACATTAGGATATATATTCACCTTCCATTCATGGGCAGGTCGTCGCCCTCACCGTCCACTGCAGCTCACGAGCAAAACCGACAGGCCTGTCTGGATGCTTGCCGCGATTATTTGCGTTACAACAACTACCTTCGAACAGAAATTGACGGAAATCGCCTTTATGAGTGTTCGACGAACGAGTATGTTGCCTTTCAGGTCTCTGTGATCTTTATTGTTGGTACGTCTGGTAAAGGGAGTAAGACATCCCCAGAAGATCTTCAATTGATCAGGACTTACAAAGATGGGCTCCGTTTGGATGAGGGACAGGCAGGGTGCGTTATGGCTACGCAATGCCGCCGTGTCTTGGATGTGCTTCTTGGGGAGCAGTTTGAGCAGTTCGAGAAGGACAATATCTCCGAGCCAGACAGGATCATGATCCCGTATCTTGGGACCATATTAAAACGGCCGACTGTACTGAAGCAGTCGCCCATGTCTCAGGATCAAGAGAGCACCTTAACTGATACGACATCAACACCGGGACTCAGTACGCACTCTCAGGACCTCCGGCAGCTTGGCATTGTAGACGCACAGGCTATGAACTACGGGCTATTCCACCCACAGAATGATATGTTCAGCGCTTTGCAGTGGGAGCTAGACGGCATTGGTAATGCTACCGCCGATGTCATGACTTCATGGCAGGATGAGCCACTCATGGATATTGACATGGAATGGTGCCCATTTTTGGGAGCAGGCCAAAATTCCACAGAGAATCCGTGAAATCCGGTAACCTCTTCAGACCCGGATTTCAAATTTGAGAGCGCTCCACACTTTCTGTTATCAACGACTATAGCTTTGCAGCGGCAGAGCTCTTTCCCTCTTCCCTCAAAGCTTGAATAACCTCCGTGGCCCCCCTCTCCCCGCTTCTTACAGCGCCTTCCATATATCCCTTCCATTCGTACGCGGTCTCTGTTCCAACAAAATGGACACTTCCGTGCTTTTCTCTCAACGCACTTCCCACCTCGGTCATCAACCCAGGTGGCATCGCAGGGCAAGGGCAGCCCTGGCTCCATGTGTCCTTCCACCACTCTTGCTCGATCGTCTCGATTGGTTCCGGAACCTTGTCCTCGCCGCCCACAAACGGACCGAATGCCCGGCGGATGTGGTCGACACCAGCAGCACGGCGCTCATCTTTGGAAAGTCTCGACCAAGCACGTCCAGCATCTGAACTTATCAGCACAATACAGACTACGAGATTTGAGACGACTCACCTCCTTCCGAGAAACATGTCAAGGCGTAGAGACCCTGAGAGTCGACTGATGTGTCCCTCGTAACACAGAATGTCCCATACGCCGACTGAAGAAGGCCGCAGAGACCAAAACGACGCCACCAAGGCTCTTTCCATGCAATGATCATCTTGGCGGTGTAGCCATGAACGGTGCCTCGGGAAAGTTTGAATTTTGTCTCGCTGAGTGGCGGCGAGAACGAAATTTCGTGGTAGACGGGGGTAGGCACAGAGACAATGACCCGGCGAGCAAGGAAGCTGCCACGAGCTGAAGTGACGTGAACACCTTCGGAAGTCTCCTCAATGTTGCGAACAGGAGAGTTAAAGAGGATGGTATTCGGGCTCAAGGAGCTGGCTATGCTTAGCGAGAACGACTGAGTTCCTGCGACCAGTTCAGTATCACCTCAATTCCAGTGAGTGAGGGGGATTACCAGCAACAAGACGCAGATACTGCCCACCATCTCTCCGATCGGATCGCATGGCCATGATCCCGCCTCCACTCTTGCAGTAGTCGAGGAAGAAGAGACAGCTGACTTCACGCGCCTCCAATCCAAGCATGGCTTTACACCAAATGTTGATCGTTCCGTGCGCAATCTTACCGCCTCCTTCAGATGTAACGAACTCTTCCATCGACATCTTGTCATAGTCTTTGCCTAAGGCTTTGCACGATCCCACAGGATCCGAAACATCAATCTTGTGGCAGAGGCTCTCAAACAGGTCGCGAACCTGTACCATATTCGCAACACCACCCTTCTCACCCTCTTTCTATAGTCTCGTTAGCTTTCTCGACTCGCGGATACAATGAAGCAATGGCACTCACCTCCGGTACTCCGCCGTACGGAAATGTATGAAAACTCCCATCCGCAGGGTCCTCCATCACAATTCTACCCATCGTATTCTGCGTCACAGTCTTGAGCCCGTACTTTCTGCACAGTTCATACATGCGGATCTGATTAGTGTCATTAATCCACGCCGCGCCCACGTCCTGCTTCCCACCTGCAATATCACGTGACCAGGTCTTTCCGCCAACTCTTCCTCGTGCCTCCAAAACGACGCAGGAATAGCCTGCCTTTTGAACGTCTAGTGCGGCTTGCAGCCCGCTGAGACCAGCACCCACAACCACGACATCGACTTTCTTCAATGGAGCTTCGGGAATCGCTGCAATGGCTTCGACCTCGAAGAGCATTTCCGGGCTTGCGAGCGCCGGCACGGGGATCAGCGTGGTAGCAGGCAAATGGCCCTTCAGAAATTCGGTCGTCGGCTTACGGTGCACTCTGTTGTTTGGGTCGTAATTCACGACGAGGTACGTGAGCTTCAGGATGTCATTAGGCGTTGCGCCGGCCGCGTCGAGGCATTGCGAGAGATTACGATACGCTTGTTCGACTTGCTCGGACTGATTGGGCGAGAATGTGCCATCTTCGTTGGCGCCGACTTGACCGGCGAAGGTGATGATTTTGTGGGAGGTAGTCGCCGTGGTTATGTGGGAGTAGAGTGGCCGCTGGTCGCGGACGTACCATGGTGCGAGACTTGTTATACCTGATTTAGGAGCAGACATTTTGATTGGTATATGTGAAAAGTATAAACAGTAGAATATGAAAAGAACGAGAAGCTGTGAAATGGACGATTTGTACTAGAAAAGAGAGGTGAAGCTTGCAGAGATTGGACCCAACAGTTGCTATCTGATATGCACGCTTACGTTTCAGAAGAGTCTCAATTGCACTTCTGGGTAGATATACCAGTAACAGGACGCTCTAGTCCGACTCCTATTCCGCTTTGAAGCTGAGATGCTGGCATTGCGGGGTTCGAAGCTCGTAGTAACGTGGCTTCGGCAAGATCGGAGAGAAAAGTTGTACCCGGCGCTGTCGGCTGTGAAACCATTGATAAACGAATCTAAAATAGGAAAGAGAGACTTGACAGGCACAGAGACGCATATATTAGTGGAGTAAGATATCTTCTTTCCACAAAGAATCCCTCGCTAACATATCGATCCATGCTGAACTCGATATTTGGCTTCAAATCACAAGGTGCGTCAAAATCACCCATTGCAAGTCACCGCAGAAACATACGCGAAAGGACTTGTATTGAGGCGAGCAATTGGGTATAATACAATATCCAATCCGACTCCAGCTCCATCGCAATGCTTCTTTAACGAAAGACGAAATTCAAATATTCCTCAGCGCCAAAATAACCCCGTGCCGTGTCCTTTTCTGCTTGTCCTTTTAGCAGCCGTTTACTTTTCTACTTTTCCGGCAACTCCCTGAAGACCGTCTTGAAAATATCCTTACTCTTATATAAATTCAGAACCCTAAGCCTCTCATTGTTTAAATGCGCACTGTCGCTCGCCTGGCCACATGGCAAATGCGCGGCGGGTGCACCAAACTCCTTCTCCAGAAAACGTATCGCAGGAATAGATCCACCCTCGCGAATGTAAAGCGGTTTCCGTCCCTTTGGTCGAGGATCTTCAATCATGCTTTGGAGCGGGCTGGTTGGGTCACCGACCCTTTCATTCGGAGGCGTGACGCTACCGCTTGCGAGTGTCGAGGATGTTGCTGGTGTAACTCTCTCGTCGCCACTCAATTTGCGAAGTGGCAAGGGTTTGCGCGGAGCCATAGAGCTGCGACGCCGAGGCTGAATAGGTCCCCAGACGTGCATGATAGCATTCTCAAGAGTGTGGAAGATCTCATTGTTGAAGTCGCCGAGCCATGGCTCGGCCTGGTGATCGATTGTGACGGTCAGGCGATTCTTTGATTCGAGCTTGTCGAATTCTGAGTGAAGGAAATCGATCAGGCTTGCGGCAATGACCTCCGCCTCTTGATTTGGCACGAGGCGCATAGAGAGGGCAGCTCGCGCCAGGCGGGGAATGATTGTAGAGTTCTCCGGTCCAGAAGTCTGAAAGCGGTGGATGGTTAATGACGCTTCTCGCCAACGTCGCATGAGTGAAGCAGCAAGCGCTTCTGGTTCTCCAAGGTCAGGATTGCGCTCGAGTAAGGTGAAAGTAATATCGTCGTAGAGTGCTTGCTCGTCTTCCGTGAGAGGCAAGACCGGATCGTAAAAGCCTGGTATCTCAACGTGGCCATTCTTGCCAGTCAGCTTAGCCAGCAGCATCACCAGATCCTTCAGCGACTCATCAAGCAGTGCGCTTCCATCAACACCACTATGAAGATCAGGATGTTGACTCTCAACCTGGACAGTCGCATGGATCACGCCTCGGAGACCATACGTCAAGCATGGCACATGGTCATCAAGCCAATAACTGTTGGCGAGCAATATCCAGTCAACATCGCCGATGAGATGCTTATTCTTCCGGATTGCGTCGGCAAATCCTCTAGATCCACACTCTTCCTCTCCCTCAATGAGGAAAGTAACATCCGAGTTCAGGGATTTCTCAGCTACTAACTCAGCCACCGCATAGATTGCAGCCATGACGGGACCTTTGTTGTCAGAGACACCACGTCCGTAGAAGTAGCCATCAATGCCTTCCATCGAAAACGGATCAATGATCCATTTCCCCCTTTCATTCTCTGCAGCAATCACATCATAGTGACCATAGAACAGGATCTTTCTCCTCGACTGTGACTGTGAGGGATTGCCTCTGAACTTTGCCAAGATGATCGGATTCAGCGTATCCTGTGTTGCAAGCATTTCGGTTCTGGCCCCGAAATTCTTGAGCACGGATCGGAGGAATGAAGCGCCTCTGTGGCAATCTGGTTTGTATCGTGGGTCGGATGAAACTGTTCTGTATGAAACGAAGTGCTTGAGCGACTCGGACAGCTGTTCGTTGCTTGTTCTCTTTGGCTCGGTCGATGCTTCAGCACAGTCTGCGATATCCCAAACAGCAATGCTATGGTCATTGCCTCCGGTAACAAACAGCCTTCGTTCCTTGTGCTCGATGAAGGCCGATGCCAAGATGCGTCCTTCGTGAGCACGATAACAACTGGCCGATTCATACCGGCGGTCGAACTTCTCTACGATCCCATCAAGGCCTGCGGAAAACAGAAAACCTCCTCCAACAGCTATAGTTAGGACATCTCCCACGTTGGCCTTCAAGCTGCGGAGAAGCTGCTTCGTTTCGAGATCCCAGACGTTTATCTCGCCATCAGTCCGGCCACTGTAAAGGAACGAACCGTCAACCGCGATTGTAAGCACAGACTCTCCCTCTTCTCTGCCATCTTCGAGCACGAACAGTTCAGATATTGCGCCTGAATTGTGCTCATCCAGTGTCCAGACCTTAATAATGCCGTCACCTCCACCAGAGATGAGCACTTCCCGAGCATTCTCTGATACAGGACGAGCAAGGGTCATGCAGTAGACGTATCCAAAGTGAGCAAACTGCTGAAGGTTTTGCTTCGGGATCTGCAAACTCTGACCGCCAACAGCATGACGGGCATAATCTTCAGGATCCTGCGCTGGTGGCGTGCGGGTACCTCCAGGGCCAACAGAGTCAAAGAAGCGGTGGAATGAAGGGTGAGCAGTTGGGCTCGGACGAGTTTTTGAATCCTTTCTTTTCAAGTCGTACCACTGAATGCTCGTATTTTGCGCACCAAGGTAGACTGTTTGTAGGAACGAAGAGTATGCGACGCAGAAGACATCACCAACATCAAATGTGGAGTAGAGAGAGTAGACACGCTGGAATGTGCTTGTGTCCCACACATTCACGATACGATCTCCTGCACTTGAAAATAGATGTCTTCGATCTGGGGAGAGATGGAGAGCTAGTACACTACTCCGGTGGGCGTAGATGACACCAGATCGCTCAAAGGTGTCGATGGAGTACGCCTGTAAGAGTAAGTGGCTTGAAGACCTCCGAAAGTGGAACAATCTACCAATATTTGTCCTTTCTGAGTTCCTGCAAATATTCGGTCCAACGATACAGCTAGGGCGAGTATAGAGGTATTATGCCTCATGCGGTGAGCCAGGGATGGCCTGCTGTCGCGTGACGGTCTTGTCTGGTCCATGAAGGCATTGCCATTTCGTTGTGACTTCTCGAATGCACCTTCTGTGAGATTTGAGGCATCCACGCCTCTGTTTGAAGAGTTCATGAGCCGCTCTTGAGAATCATGGTGGTTATTGTTCATTGCTTCTTCCGGAATAGCTGACGTTTTCTCAGGTGGCGCCAAGCCACCACTGCTTTTGGATCGCGACGATTTATCCTTTTTGCCATCACAGTTGCAGAGAACAGAATCGCACTGGCGTGATATGCACATCGGGTGAATCGAAGCCTTGATATTTGGCCGGTCGATGGCGGTGCAGCAGGCAAATCGGGCGCAGATTGATGTAAAGGACTCTTGTTCCGGGTCATCCACATCAATGACACCCCCAGGCAACTGCCTCCCACACTGCTGTGCGCTTGGAGAGAGTTCGGAATCGCTCTGATTGTTGGTAGACTGACATGAATGTTCAGGATTCGGCGGAGCCTGACTATTTGATATCAGTCTAGATACCCTTTCATGAAGGGCCCCCATGGCGGTCTGATCGCTGACTCCTTGCGATGGCGAGCTTGCAACGAAGTATTGCGAACACGTCCCTGTATTTGGACTCCCAGACCGCCTTTTGTCGATGGATGTACGGGCAGCTATACGAAAAGAAAGTTTGCATCAAAACTTTCAACTTGTATGATTTTTGATTCGAAGTTTCTAACACCACTGTTCTCTCTACACACTTTCCTTTCAGCGCTCTCCATATGAGCCTGCCCGATCGCTCCTTTCAAACGTTCTCGTAGCGCCATATTCACAGCGCTTTATCAGAGAATCAATATTTTCCGTTTGTGGTTGTACAGCAAGGGCTGCATGCAATGCACGATCTTATGCGTGTTCCCTCTTCCCCGTCGATGTCGTGCACGGCTAAAATTCAGTCTCAGCTCTCCCTTGAACCTCTACTTTTTTAGCCTGAGCCTTTCTTTGACAGATGATATGGTAGTTGTATATGAAGTAGGGAACTCTCCTAACTTACCACATTCCTTTTCTTTCTAGTGTCAAATCTGGGATTGTGTAACAATTAGAAAGCATCTCCAATGTCTTGGAGCGCTTTGCATATCCTCATTGAAGATCCGACCTTCTCAGCATGTATGATAGGTTTCAAGTTCTTTATTCTACAAGTCAATTAGATATTTCTTGAGGGTCCGGCTAATCTAGATTGCTTAAGACTTTCCATTCATCAGCAGCCTTGAAGGCGCAGTAACTGATATCACGATCTATGAGAGAACATCACTTCTCAAACGCGGCACCGCTGGATCATAGACCTCTCAAGCCACAGCCACAAGTTTGATGGAAGATTTAGCTGAGTCCGAGGTCTACCGAAGCGCCCGTCTGCACTGTATTGTGCCAGGCAGTGCCACACTGCACCGCGACGGAAGAGTGAGATACGACACGCACCGCCACACATCGACGCGTCGGCCCCGTAATAATTGTCAGAAAGTGTGGCGAGTGACCTCGGCCACAGTCCCTGAAGGGCCTCCAAACGCCGATCTCAGCTCTCATGATACCGGCCCAGACGCAAATTGATTTTCAAAAGGACTGATCCGATGAAATGCCTCGAAATGTGTCGAACATGGCAGCATCGCTACCAATCAAATGCGCACAACCCGTGATTTGGCGTCAATTCGCTGCATGAAGCGCTTCCCTGAGCCCCGCGCGAGTAAACGCCTGCCACGCCAACCGCCGCCAACCTTTCATAAAGCACCTGCAATCCTGCCTGAGATCGTCATCTTGCGCTTTCATAATGGTCGCCATGCTCAAAACTCAATTTCTTTCATGACATTTGACAAGTCTTTGTTCTGACCGCCTCGCGACAAAGCTTTAGTCGAACAAAGACGTGCATAGTCACACCGCCAGCCGCATCCTCATACGAATCTAAAGAGGAATTTCCATATTCCCTTACCCGCAAAACCGGGAACCTAAACTACTTCTCATAAACTACTTCGAATCACAGTGAAAATGTTTGGAGAAATTGGGCAGACAATTACGGTTGTCAACAAGTCAGGAAAGATTGTCAGCAATGTTCGTCCTCCCCAGCCATCTTGCCAACCAAACTGTCGCTAACCGCCATACAGAGCAAACATCTCGTCAACGTCTTCAAAGAAGCACGAGCCGCCTATCGGGAACGCAAAGCCGAGATCCATTACACACGCGACGCAGAGCACCAGGAGAAGCGAGCCCGTCATGAGCTGAAGCGCCTCAATCTCGAAGAGCACGAGAGGCAGTCCTCTCGCTCTTCCAGGCACTCAGACTCCCCTCGCCGATCAAAATCTACTCGTCCTCCTACTCAAAAGCCACTCATCGAACGCGGCTACTCAGACAGCTTCTTCGTCAACGATCCTCCAGCACCTCGCAACGGGACGACTCCACCCGTTTACTACAGTCCTTCCGATGGACCTTCACAACCTCATCCTCCCAAGCGCTCGAATACGTCTCCCTTACAATTCGATCCACACCTTGCATACGGTGAAGACGTACAGCGTATGGAGATAATGCGCCGACACAGCGATGGCTCAACCCTCACCGCAACACACAAGCGCCGCTCCCGCTCTCTCGACGACATCGACATGGACCTCGCATATGGCGAGCTGCCTCCACCCCTTCCCGCACGTCGTATGGATGAGGAGACCGAGCTGCGCGGCAAGGTTACAAGGCTCCAACAAATCCTCGACGAGGCGAACTGCTTGCAGCACTCCGTCACCTCTACCATCGAGAATCTGCAGAAGAATCCCGAGGCGCTGGCCGCTGTGGGCCTGGCGCTTGCGGAGGTGTCGAATCTCGTGACGAAGATGGCACCAGGGGCGCTGACGGTGCTAAAGGGTAGTTTCCCTGCGGTATTCGCGCTCTTGGCTAGTCCGCAGTTCCTGATTGCAGCGGGAGTTGGCGTTGGTGTGACGGTGGTGATGTTAGGCGGTTATAAGATCATTAAGAGGATCAAGGATAAGAAGGAGCTTGAGAAAGAGCCGGCGTTCGAAGATGGCCAGATGATGGAGTTGCAGAGCCAGGGTTTGGGCAGTATCGAGAATTGGAGGAGGGGCATTGCGGAAGCCGAAGCTGAGTCCGTTGGCACAACAGTCGATGGCGAGTTCATCACGCCAATGGCAGGACGGAGGTTGCTGGAGGAAGGGACCTTGAAACCTGAAGATCTGAAGAGCTCGAAGAGCGGAAAGAGAAAGAGTAAGGAGCATGGGAAGGCGAAGAGCACGACGAGCAAGGGGAGCAAGAGCAGCTCGAAGAGCGAGAAGGACAGGAAGAAGAAAAAGGAGCCGTCGGGGCTGAGGATGCTGTTCAAGTCTCATTCGTCTGCCAAAGAATAGAGAGCATGGCCTGGCCGGTTGAATTACTTGGGATATTCTGCACATGTCATTGCATTTGATGAGTATATATAAAGCATCAGCGCTTGGAGTTTTCATGATTCCACTCATGCCACAGCAAAATACCATGTAGACGCTTCACGATCAATCAAAAACAATCTTCGTCCCTTGAAATGCCGCGCTGGCCATTGCAGCGGCCTTCTCCTTCGCCTTCTTTCTCGCCTGCCATGATGGATGCAGCTCGCCCTCATCGTCTCTCTTCAGTGTCTTGCCTATTGCCCGCGGCTTCGTGATTGCCATTTGATTCGCACCCGAAGCATCTCTGTCCTTGTCTCTCCTTAGCCTTATGCTCCTGCCGAACTCGTCCACGCCGGATTCTCTCGCGCCGCGCTTCGGGTCCCAGTCTGCATTCCTATCCACCTTCTGATTCTTGAGATGTTTTGCCTTTGCACCGTATTTCTTCTCCCAGATCATTTGCCGTGCACGCTGACCACGGCGATTTTTGCGCGGTGCGACCATTTCTGCTAGGTCTTCGGGTTCAGACTCGGAGCCAGACCAGTAGCCGCCCATTGTGAGAGAAGGAAGGAAGTTCCGTTTGGATGGGGCCGCCATAGGCTTACCAGGCGCATTACTGGAGGGAGGTGGAGATGCGGAATCTGAGAGTTCGGGAGTAGGTGATCGCTGTGGAGATGGTGATTGGGATGCGGAAGGCTTGTACGATATCGGTGCTTTCTTGGAAATAGATGCTTTAGAAGGCTCATCTGGCTCGTTATCTTCCTCGTCATCTTCCTCGACGTCTTCCTCGTCGGATGAGGAAGCTAAACGACCAGCATACTCTTCCATATGGCCAATATCACTTCCTGAAGACAGATCCTCGTCAGGCATCTTCGACTTAATTGGCTTACGCACTTTCTCTTGCTGGTCCATATGCTCGTCTCCATCAATTGACGGACTCTCAACCTGTTCGCCTCGCCTTGCCTTTTTGTTCGCCTTTGGTTCTGAGGCCTCCAAGCCAAGTGCTCGCCGAACGTTATTTAACACCTCATCCATCGCCTCCTTCGTTGGATTGGCATTGTATAACCGCGCAGTCACATTTGCGGTCGCATTGTCGACCACAGTTTTAGGAGGTGCCCTCACATAGGGTGGGAGTAATGGCGAGCTCGCGACTTGTTTTACTCGGAGCAGTACTTTGTAAAGATGATGTTGTGCTAGGTCGGTTCGACTGTCGAGATTCTACACCGCTGTCTATCAGTTACGACTCACGAATGTCGACACATGGAAATTCGTACCTTTACAGCGCGAATCTCATCATTGATTCGCGATATTTGAGATTCATCCCCAGCCTTAGTGGCTGTCTTTAGCCTTCTGCCTAGCTTCTGTCGCTCGAAACCTTGGGCCAGTTTGAGTGCTCGAGTTAGCTGCTTAATACCATTCTGAATCTCTCGTTCAGCCGCCTTGGAGCTGGCAGGGTTTGAGCTCCGAGCGTGCTCGTCATTTGCATCGCCTCTTTTCCGCTTTGCCATTGCGATAGCACTTCGGATTTTATGGGTAACGGTTTTCAACTTTCAGATATGTTCGCAACTTTGTCGCATTTTGGAGAAGAAAAGTTGTGGCCAATGGGCGTCATGCGGCAAGTGCCGCTCGGCTTTCTCCGAATGCTGTGGCTCCCTTTAACGATGAGTTCTTGGCGGCAACGGCTTTGCTTCATGACAATTCGTTATTTTATGTCATTTTCTTTTCTAGTAGAATGTAGATTTAAGCACTTTTTCTTGTTTTCACATGTTACCTTGAAATGGACACGGCGCTAGCGGCTTCAGGGCTTTGGCAATCCCGGAGTCGCTATCGTCATTTTCTTTCTGTGAAACAACTGTACTGTGAAAGATATGAAGCTCAATTATGGACTCACATGTCATGCTCTAAGGAGGACCAATGGCTACCCCTTCGGAGTACGATAAGTCCGGTGCAGCAAACGAAAGAGTGCTGGATTCAGGAGCTGGAGCGCTCTAGCTGCTGTGCTGTTCTCAACAATCGACCGAAATGGACTTCACTGGTACGCAGGCGCTAAGTTATCTAACGCCAGAAGCTTCGTGATTACTCTCCAACCCGCTGTATCGTGCCACGATTGTATGAGCTTGCGAATGATTGCCTCATGTGTTACATGCAAATGGCACCATGGGCAGCGATTAGATAGCGGAAATGGTTCACGCGCCGACGTATTAGTGCTACTATCAAGAAGATCCCTTGATTGGAAAGTATAACAGGAAGGCTTTTCCCACTCTCCAGTCTTTCCTTATTCTCCAGCATAATTCTCAGAGCCTAACGCACTTCCACTTCTATCACTATCGCTTTGCACACCTCATATATCTCTACACTCGCCCTCTCCTTATACCTTCCATTTTCGAGGACCCTAGCAATATATCTCTGTACCTTGACGCAGCTATGGGCTTGAATAAGTTCTTCGGCAAGGACGGCAAGGCGCAACAGCCTACGAAGGGCAAGCGAGCAGCCAGTGGGGCAAATGGTAAGAAGAAAGTGTCAGAGAAAGAAGCTCTGAGGCTCAAGGAGGAGGCAAAAGCCAAGGAGCAGGCAGTTCCTGAGGATGCTCCTCCTGCATACGCTCCAATTGCGCCGCCTAAACCCTCTCGTAAAGGTCCATGAGTGCAACTTCAATTAGCTGATACTTACATCTCTGTAGGCAAGCTCCTGGCACTTCCGGCACCCCCAACTCCAAGGTCGCCAATCCCTCGGGCGCAACTTCAGTCAACGGAGCAAGAACAGGACCTCCCCGCATTTGATGAACACCCTCCACGCCGACCTCCTCAACAGGGATTCGTAGTGGAACTTAGAGAACCTGATGCAGAATTCAATACATATCGGAACCGTCGCCCGAAGCCACCTGTTCATCAGCAGCCACGGCAACGCGGCGGGTATAATGGTGGACCGCGCCAACAGCGTGCACCATCAGCGCCGCCTCGTATGCGCGAAGAAGACCCGCATACTCAACAATTACAGCAGCAAATGAATGACTTCTCCTTCGAGGAAGAAGATGGAGAGGAGGAATCATATGCTCCAGTTACCATGAACCCCCGAATGCGACCAACTCCACAGATGGGTCGTAATCGACCTATGCAAAGGCGCAGGACGCAGCCACAGTTTGAAGGCTTCGACGAGCCCGACATGGCATATGGTCCAGGTGCAATGGCGCCATATCAGCAGCACCCCGGGCCTATGGCTCTATATTATCAACAACCCGGGCCTATGGTTCCATATACTCAGCAACCAATGCCAAACCAGGGATATGGACAAATGCCACAGCTACCACCGGGCATGAACCCCCTAGACATGTTCATGCTCCAGCACCAACTGTCAGATCCACAAGAAGCCATATCCGCCATGGAGGACAAGTTTAAGCACCACATGGCAGAGATGGAGCGGAAACACCAACGAGCCCTGGATGAGATGGAGAGACGCCAGATGGAGGCAAAGATGCAGCGAATGGAGCAGATTATGCAGGAAATGCAAAATAAACATCTCCAAGATTCGATGCAGCACAAGATGGATCTCCAAATGGCGACACAGATGGCTCGCAATGCGGAGATGACTGCGATGAAGGCAGATATTAGTGCGGGTAGGTCTGCTCAAGTGGCTGAGAAGGCTGCGAAGAAATCCAAGAAGAACAGCACCAATAACAAGCCCATCACCATACAGAATACTGTCCATGGTGCGCAATCGACCCAGAATCAGGAGCACACGTCTGCGGGCTGGGGGTTGGGGTATGGCCTGGGATATGGCCGCGGGTACGGCCCTGGTTGGTGGTGGTAATAGTGGTTTTTGCGGTGATAAAGACTCTGAAGCTTCTCTCTCTACTCCTCATATTGTTTACATTGCTTTGCCTTGTCTTGGTTCTGCCAATAGAGGAATGGGAACAAATGTATTTAAGGAAGCTTCGATCCTCGCGGTCTGCGGATGTTTGACGTCGCCGTGGATATAGCTGTCAGCAATTCCTATACTCTTCGTAACTGATATGTAACTCCAATTGAGCGGTATCAGTATTCAGTACTCTAGGATCTCCCGCACAAGCGTTGCACCTGCATAAGCTCAATTGACTCGTGCTTTGATTTAACCTCAAAATTAAAATTCGATAGTATAACTAACTCTACCTACTTTGAGTGGAGCGCCGTGCTCTAAACACCGTTATGTCCGCTAAACCCAGCGTTGCATCGTTTTAGCAGTTGCTGACACTGGCCAATTTCGAAGCAATGTCAGATTTAAGCATAATTGTGGATCTTTGGTACGTACTTTCACAGAGTCGAAGCGGCGCAGTACCGCAGCGGATATGTCGGGAATGTGGTGTATAAATCAAGGGGCTCTTCAAAGATGGAGCATCAACGAAAATCGATGTCTGTTGCATCGAACATCATCAAGTCTGCAACTCGGCTAAGCAATTTCGGGAGTCTCTCCAAACCATCAAGACCTTTTGCGTTCCACTCTCAGCAGTCCCTCTCTCGAGCCCGATTCTTCTCTCAAACAAACTCAAACATGGCACCACCTCCAGCAGAAGAGCTCTACACGAAGCTGACCAGCTATTGGGATGGCATCAAAGCCCTCAAGCCCGACTCTCCTCAGTCTGAATACGACAAAGTACTTTCGTACTGCACTCCCGATGCCACTTCCTACTTCGCCGGCATGGGTGCACCTCCATCCAAAGGGCAAGCGGAATTCTTGGCCTCTTTGAAGAGCCTGACCCAATATTGGGCGCTGCTTGACCGTCGGATTGTCACTGAAGCTGCAACTTCCAACGGCCTTACGACTACGGTTATCGTCGAGATGGACAACCGCCTAAGGATCATGGGCGAGGAGCTGGACTTCCCGGAATTGGAAGTCGTCGAGTTCAATGGGGAGGGGTTGATTGCGAATTACAGACTTTACTGCGATCCATCCCCGATCAGGGACATCATCACCAGGAAAATGGCGGAGAAGAAGAAATGATTAGTTATTTTTGTTTGAGCCGTTCAAATGTTCAATGTTGAGTCTGATGGATGACTGAGAATTGTGTGGAGCACATGTGCACAGTGCAGACTCGGGACTTAGCGCGAACGCGATACTCTACCAGGATACGCGTGCACGCCGACTTTTCATCTTGATGCGGCCCAATTTTAGAGACTTTCGATATAGAGTATGATTCTTTGTACTCCTAATAGACATGGAATAAGGTCGTTGTGTCAATTTTTGTTTTGAATTGTCTACTGCACGTCCCAGTGCTATTACAACTTAGACATCACCTGCATACGCATAGGACGCGTTGTGGAGATGCCTCCTCATTTCCGGAAGTTCATTCGAGCAATTAGTCCCTACGTATCTCTTCCCGTGCGGCTATCGAGGCGAAATATTTGCATATCAATATTTCTCGTCATAATATCTTGTTCTTTGTTTTTCGTCTTCGAGATCTGGCCGGCTTTGATCTCACTTGGTCACGAAACCAAGTTATTCGACGAAATCAACAAGCACGAGCAAAGGGAGTTCACACGAAAATACACGCCTCAATGGAACGACAATCCCATCTTCGGTGGCCCACCTCCGCCTTGGAACGAACGACCACAGCGCTTGATACAAGATGTCATTCAAGTCACCACTGAGACTTACTCAGGTTCAATGACACTCTATCCCGACGGTACAGGGATGTATCCAGTCCAAGAGTATTGGGTGTATGTTGGCGGAACACCTCCAAGTCCCTCAGAACCACTGTGGAAAAGGGCTTGGAGAAAGCTAAGCGTTTTCTCTCTTCCTGGGGGTGGCTGCGTCGATCCCCATGAGACTTGCGACGCGTTCAATCGCGCATTTGACCGATTCGTCGAGCTCATGCACACTAAAACGGTATGGCCATCTCGAGGACTTCTCCGATTTGTCGATTGCGATAATTCTCCCATTGTTTGCGATAGATGGCAGGTGGACGCAGTTATGCTCGCGCACGTCAAGATGGGCCACTGTAACATGCTTTTCAAACCCGAGGTAAGGTGGATTTGTGATGTCCGGTGGACTTACGTTGGTCTGCCGCTCAAAGAAATGCCATTCCATCGGTCACAGAAGCTCCCTGACGGCCGAGTCGTTCCGATATTCCCCAGCGCCTTTGAGCAGCTGTATTCCGTTATGGCCCTCAATGGCGCTCTGGATGCGCTGCAGAATACTACAAAACCTCCTCTTGTGGAGTGGACATATCCTAATCCGGACACTTTGAAAGATGATCAAGACGCTGCGGCTCTCGCCGCCTAACATGGCGTGGACAGGCCGGTTACATCTAATCGAACAATGGACCAAACTGCGAGCGAAATGGGTAGAAGACGACTTGGGAGCCATCAAACACCAAAGTGCTCGTGCCGTCTATGAAATACTCTTGTAGGAATTTCGTAAGCTAGCTCGACGATATCATGAATCCGATAATGAGCTCACTATGTCAACAGAGAACCCGGGTCCCGGAATCCTCATATTCTCGAGTGTCGATGCGCAGATAGGATATTCTGGCTCAACCACACTTGAGAATATGTTCTGCAGCAAACGATGTGGTTATTCCAGACTTCAAGTACTTATATGCCCCGAGTTGATTCCGTAATTGAAGGTGCTCAATTGGCCAGTTCTTCATTAAACTAAAGCTACGATCTGTATCGGGTTGTTCAGCGATCAAACCCTAAAATTCGGCCGTGGGTAGGCTAGTCAAATGGCTCGCAGCGTGCTGGGCTGCTAATCTGGCATTATCACAACGACACTTGGCCGGGGGCCAAATCTGGGAGCCGACATGGTATACCTCGAACGAAGGCTTCAACTCGACCCAAGACTTGTGACAAGAACATCGCGACTATTAATTGTCATCAGCAACTCGACAATCGGAAACTACCGTATATTCGATACTCAACAATACAAGCAAATGGGAATAGATATTATCGCCGCTGCTCTCTTTCAAGCATGGACCTGTGACGCCAAGTCTCACTTCCCTTCGTTGAGAAGCTCTATCGCGACCTCACGATAATATCCCGGGCACTTTGATTATCAAGTATTAACCTTCCGACCTTCTCAGAGAATCGATCTTCCTCGCAGCCCGTCCCCAAGGTGGCCCGTACGTGTCCTTGTACAGCCATGCGGAGAATGTTCCATCGAACAACTTGGCGGAAGCGCTGCCAAGTCCCGCCCTCCGCTGTGCTACTGGCGGGGCTCCAATCGATCGACGACAAGCAGCGCTCTTGCAGCCGGAAGCAGCATCGGTATTGTGACCTCTGCGCTGTGAGTGGTCAGGCGGCGTGGACGTGGTCCAATAACGGCGCGCTCAGGCCTGCACGCCAATGCTGTGATTCTGATATACAACTTCTTGGGCTTCTTGGGAGGCGGAATCTTCATCGCTCTTCCGGGAAGCTTGTAAGGGAGATGGTGAAGTGGGTTTGATATAAAAGGCAGGTCATATCGTGGAAACTCTGCGGACCTTCTTTACTTCTGAGACCCTGCACTTTTAGTATTGTCTCCCTAGTCAGTCCTACTGTCCTACAGAGTGCAATATTTCTTTAGCTTTCTATAGTTTCCTCAGTCTCATCGATCGTAACTGCTTGACATCATGTCTTCCAACGAGCCCGCCGAGCCTATTGCCAACGGCATCATCCCCGTCGCCAAACAAAGCTTCGCAGACCTCTTCCGCTGGAAGATGAGAGTCGAAGTGCTGAATGAGTACGGCGAGAAGCGAGCAGAATGGCAAGACCCGCCACCAATTAGGAACCCAATCAGTCTCTTCATGCAGCTATCCGCAAGGGATTGGATCTTCTTCCTTGTGGGCTTCTTCGCTTGGGTCGCCGATGCGTTTGACTTCCACGCCTTGTCCATCCAGACTGTGAAGCTTTCGGAATACTTCCATACTTCAAAGACAGACATCACCACGGCCATCACACTCACGCTTCTCCTCCGCTCCGTCGGCGCTGCCTTTTTCGGATTGGCGGGTGACAAGTTCGGCAGGAAATGGCCCATGGTCATTAACATGATCATCCTTGGCTTTCTGCAAATCGGCACGATATACAGCACCACATATCAGCAGTTCTTAGCCGTGCGAAGCCTCTTTGGTCTCTTCATGGGCGGCGTGTATGGCAACGCGATCGCCATGGCCCTCGAAAACTGCCCGACGGACGCTCGTGGCCTTATGTCTGGAATCCTTCAGCAGGGCTACTCGCTAGGCTATGTCCTCGCCGCGTGCACAAACCTCGGTGTCGGCGGCGAAACCGAAACATTCAAGACCGTCTTCTGGGTGGGCGCCGCACTCTCCTTCGCCGTCGGCATCATCCGCGTCTTCTTCCCCGAGTCGAGACAGTTCATCGAGGCGCGCAAGGCCGGCAAGAAAGCAACGGCGCCGTCCGCCTTCTGGCAGGAGACCAAGGCGATGCTGGCGAAGGAGTGGAAGATGTGCATCTACTGCATCATCCTCATGACATGGTTCAACTATTACAGCCACACGTCTCAGGACAGCTACACGACCTTCATGCTCGAGCAGAAGGAGCTCGACAATGCCGGCGCATCACGCGCTTCCATCCTCATGAAGGTCGGCGCCTGCGTCGGTGGCACCATCATCGGGTACCTGTCGCAGTGGATCGGGCGTCGACGGGCGATGGTCGGTGCGGCGCTGATTTCCGGATTTCTGATCCCGGCGTGGATCCTGCCCCTTGGAGAGCGAAGCCTTTCGGCATCCGGCTTCTTCATGCAATTCTTCGTGCAGGGGGCATGGGGCGTGATTCCGATCCACCTGAACGAGCTGTCGCCGCCTGCGTTCCGGTCGAGTTTTCCCGGCATCACGTACCAGATTGGGAATATGATCTCGTCGCCCTCTGCGCAGATCGTCAACGCCATCTCCGAGAAGACGTACGTTACGGCTCCCTACACTGGTGATACAGTGCAGGCATATGGCCCTGTGATGGGCGTTGCGACTGCGATCATTGCCCTTGGTATAGCTGTCACGGCGGCGCTCGGGCCTGAGAAGCGCGGAAGACACTTTGAGACTGCTAGGATTGCCGGTACGCAGACGATTGAATATGTCAAGGACGTGGAGAATGATGCGGAGAGCACCAAAGGGATCGGAGCTGAGCGTATCGAGATGAGCGACAAGAAAGACGAGGCCAAGTAAGCTGGACAGAGATCCTGAGTCTCATGACGGTGATGTGGTAGAGGATTCATGAATGCAGCATGCGTAACAGACGCTCAGTCTCTAGTGTTATTCCGACTCACTGCTCCGAATGTCATGTCGTCAACAATCTGTACCTCAGCGCAAGAGTGCGCTGGCCAGGCAGCAAGCGAGCTCAAATTAAGTTGTATTAAGGATAGTTCATAAGCGTGAGCGTCGGTAGTCTACAAATCCCCCATCGGTATCTACATGCTGTCAGTTTTATTTATGTACAGTCGTAGCAATCATAATGTCATTAAATGCCGAAGAATGCAGATAGGGTATATCCTCCCCATACGCTCTTTTGAGAAACTTTTCAGAAATGAGAATCGACAAGGTCCTGCCCAGACTGGATCGCCCACTCGACGATCTCGAAGCCACTGATGGCGCTGGCGTAAAACGTCTTTTTCTGGCCCTGCAGCTTGTTGAATTTGTCGTAGAAGTTGTCCTTTAGTGGCGCACTGTCGAAATGTGGGAAGTAGTCCCACTTCCGGAACGCCTTGATATCACTCTCTTTAACTGCCATACTCATCGCCGTTGCGTTTCTAGGATCCTTGTTGAATTTTGACAGCGTCGTCCTAAGAAGCTCTCTTGCGAATTCTTCGGCCTGGAACTTGCGATACGGACCGAGGGACCACCACGTGATAACGTCAGAGGAGGCTTGGAGGCGTAAACCGGCGACTGGTTCCCCGTCCTCTGGAGGCGGGACTGCGACAGAAGAGGTGGCAGCCTGTAGCTGGATTCCATTGGGCAGATTGAAGTTGACAGCGGAGGCGTAGTAATTCTGAATGCCGACTTCGGAAAACACTTCCTCCTCCGATCCGGTAAGCTTGAGACCGACGGCCTTGAGGTTGGTGAGGCTCGGTGGAAATGCCAGAATGACCGAAGAGCAAGCTTGTCCATTGTTACCATAATGCCACCAATCCGGAGCTATGAAGCCGCCGCCCCAGCCCCAGCCATTCCCACCTTTAGAACCATAGCCACCCCCAGAATGGGGCTCTTTCTGCCCTTTGAACTTGACGACTGGCAGCGGACCAGACCGATCTGTGCGGATTAGTCAGAGTGAGCTGGTGAACGTGACATGAGACATGAAACTTACCGATTCCAGTGATCTCAGTATTCGTGTTGATGGGGCCTTTGATGAACTTCGCGGACCACCTCTCCCAGACAGCGTGGAAGTCTGTCGCCATCAGCGAGCTGCTAATTAGTTTTTGAGCACCATCTGTACCTGTGATGAATACATCATGGACACCAGCAAATGCCGTCAGGACGTCGGGAGTGATGTACATGAGAACGTAAAGCTAATAGTGTTAGCCTCGTCAGCGAAGAAGAGATCGTGTACGTACGGCTGGCACGACCCGAATATCTCCGTAGCCAAAGAGGGCCAAGGGCTCTACCAGCAAGACCGGGAGTGCTGTGAAGTTGTTCTCCGCAAACCATTGTGTGGCTGGAACCGTGAATTCATCCGGCACGCCTTTCTGTATCACTTGGTGTTAGTTCTGCGTGGGGAATTCCCGATATTTCGACGTATCCTACTTTGAAGTTGGGCACACGGATGGGCTGGAATTTCTCCTCCCAAAGAGCGGCATATAGTGGAATTTCCTTAGCGACTTCGGCGGCGAATGCAGCTGACGGTGTTGGGAATGGCTCGGTTTGGCCAGTCGTGACGTTGAAGGTGAATATCTCCCTGGCAGTCGGGCCGGACACAGCGAGTGAAAACGGCTCAATGGCCACTCCAGAAGCATCAATTACCGGTAACGTGTTTGGCCAAGACGCATTCGAGAAGAAAGCCGCTCCAAGTGGATGAAAGAGGCCACTGCTGCGGTCAGCCAAGTCTCATTCTAACTTTATCTCGCACCGAATGCGAAAAGCAAAAACACCCACTCTTCGTAAAAAGCCTGACATTTTCCACCCACGTGAGCTTGCTTTTCGAACACCACGGTTTCATAGCCTTTGCTCTCGAGCTTGCTCGCAGAGATCAGGCCGGCAGGGCCAGCGCCGACGATGCACACTGGCGCCTTTGGTGGTTTCCACGGCCACGCAGCGGCTCCCAGCGAGAAAACCGACAGGACCAGAAAGAAAAGGACAGGGATCCTCATTGCTGGGCCGGAAGTCGATTGGTGTTGAAGAAGAGGTTGTTGAAGGAGAACGCACGCGGATGCACCAGCCTCCGCCCTTATACTTCGGAGGAGTGTTCATCGTGCCTGCCGTCCGTGCTCAAACTCAGATCAATTTGCGAGCACAGTGAATTGTTCCTGCCATCTGCATTATGTGTTGGCAGGTGCGCGAGGAGTTTAGCATGGTAAGCTTATTTAGCTCCCGCCAGGTCCTGGCAAGCACGCTGAACACATCACGCTGCCGGTAGCGACGACTCAGGCAGCTGGCGGCACAATACCGCGGTACGTGGGCGCCATGCCACGGGCACTGGGACTTTACGAAACGCCCATGCCTCATAAGGCCATAGCATGGACGAGACAGGGGCGGCGCGAGTCGCTTGCGCGAGGTGAAGTATTCAGCCAGCTCGGCTTTCAAGGGGAAATAAGTACCATGTCACCGCAGTGATGACGTCTGTCGATCGCGGCGCGCATGAGAGTTCGCTGGCATGACCATTGCGACAGCAGCCAATGCAGCTGCATGGGAGCCAAGCAAGCTGCCGAGGACAGACGAGGGACAACTGCATTTCGTGCAGCTCTGTACCATGCTGAACAACCAGCGGTGAACAGCAGGGGAAAAGTCCGACGTTGATGTGCATAACTAGGCGCTGTCGCCTCAATTCCAATGCGGCGGCTCATAAGTGGAGATCGGAGTTTTCGCTGGGACCCAATCCGGGTGGTTGGGTAGCTACGAGGGCCGTGCCGGGGGTACCAAATTTCGGCGGCAGGGCTGGCCGTGATTCGCCGTCGCCATCCTACGTTTGGTGGTAATGAGAGCACAATTTTATTGCTTAGCCGCGCACTTTAGGCTGGCTGGAATCGATAGGCGTTAATTGACGAAGTGTCTTGCGCATTGATGTTTATATTTGGTCGTGGGATGCACCATGACGCTCGCGACTGTGTCTCCGTTAGCGCTGTGCACAATCTGTCGCAGGCCTGATAAAAGGACGACCGCAAGCTTTGTTTTAATCTGCTCTGTCGCAGCACGTCCGAGCCAGTATTTCCGAACATGTCGCCAGATAATCCTCGTTGACGTGGCGGAGGCGGTGGATGACAGTGTCGGAAAGTTTGTGCGGAGTGCAGCAAGCTGGCACGAGAGGCTGGCCGCTGGGGCGTGGCAGGCGTTGACTCGATTGCTCGCGTGGGATCCCTTGCATCAGGAACAATAGCGTGAGGGAGGAACATATTAGATACTTTCGGGGTGCGAACCCAGAGTACGGTTTATGTACATGTAGACGTGCATTTTATTAGTGGTCTGGCCTGATTCTTTTACCAGTGCGCGGTTGTTATCCTGGCACACCAGATCAGCACAATCGTCGTGTCATCTCCCCACAGACGAACCAGCTTTCAGAACCCAGAGCAGCCGCGAAGCCGCGACTTTGAGATGCATATGAAATGGCAAAGAAAACTTAAACGCTCAGACGATTGTTTCTTGATTCTCCCACGGTGTTACTGTTGAGTATCGACTCTTGTCCATGCTACTTCGGTGATCAGATTTGGCAGTCCCAGGGCTGAGGCCACCGGGGGCAACCATGGTGCCACCGTCGCTTGATGTCAACGCATGTGTGTCTAGCTCCAAGTCGTTGTGCATGGGACCTTTCTGTCTTCTGCTTCCTACCGATCCAAATGACCTAGAACCCTGGGGTGTTCCACGAGTTCGTGCTCTGAATAGGAGAGGTTTCAAGGCGGGAATACAACCACAGATCACGCCTACGTTCGTCTCGACGGCAGTCCAGACCCAAAGCTCGAAGCCGTCCCAGGTGACATCGTAGGTGTCGTAGACGACGTAATGGACCCAGTACGCCCTGAAGCTTCCAGCAACGATAATGAGGGCGCCGACTCCGAAAAGCGCCATGAGGCCAATTCGCTGGAGCGCTGGGAGCTTCAAGTGGAATAGCGTCGGCATTGGCAGAGCGTAAATCATTGCATCGGTAAGGACGTTGATAACAGTCTGAGCCACAAGCGGCGGACCTTCGGGAATGCAGTCTCCTGGGTCGGCAAGGAAGTTCCAATAGCTGCTTATCGGTCTATCGAAATCAGTCAAGCAAGCAGTGAGACCGAATGAGTTTCGACTTACACGCATTGTGTGAACAGCAGAGCCAAGAAGACGATTCCACACAGCACGATGAGCCCAAACGTCCCCCAGACCAGCCGTCGGAAGAGCGATTTTTCTGGCGCAATTCTCAAGTAGCTCACTAGGATCGACATCTTTACAAATGTCGAGGCAACGACGAAGAGAGCTTGGCCTGCCATTGACGCCTGGACATGGTTAGAGCGTGCATGCTTTCAATATCGTCCGACGTACCTGTCGCCCAATTTCGAGCTGTGAATACGGAGCGTCCCAGACATGAACGTTCCAGCCATACCGTTGGGTCGCTAATATTCAGGTCAGTCACGTCGGGGAAGTGGTGTGAACGACAATACCTAGAATGACCAGGACGGTTGTTCCGATAGAGAAGACCTGATCGCCGTTAGAGAGAGGGAGAGAGGATAACGAGGCAGCGCAAATAGAAGACATACTGCAGCGAAAACCATCAGGTAGTCATCCCACCAACTCTTTCGAAGCCATCTTGTCCGCACCCAGAGTCGCAACGAGATGCAGATTAAAGCCAGCGAAAGAAGCGTTAGATCGACAATCATGAGCGCAGGGCCTCGAGTGACCGGGTGTGCATAGTTTGGCTTTGGCCATGTTGCCAAAACAGCTGGTGGTGGGAACCGCATCTGGTGAGCATCTGTTAACTCTCGATTGTCGCGTGGAAGTGTTGAAGAAGCATCACGGGACGGGACGTACTGTGAGACCTAGTGCTATGGTTATATCCGCCGCAGGTACGCTGGGGCCCCTAATCTATCACAGCAGGTCTCCACTTTGTGGAAAACGTGATGAGGGGATTCCTCCATTGCGACGCGACGGATGGCCTTTGCGACCGACGACGCGGCGGGCCATGTATTGGATCTGTATGGAATAGCAGACGGCCATCCTCAGGGTTTGCGTACCGAGCTGACAATGAGAGCAACGAAAGGCGAGACCTGCAAACTCTGCAAATTTCATTTGACTGATTCGGGATGGCTAAGAATGGCAAAGAAACACCAATGTGCTGTTGTGCACTTTGGTTGGGTAACGGCCACAGCCATCATGGACAAGGAGTTTATGAGCGACATCCAATCAGTGTGCAAGGCCGAGGGGTCTTCAAGATTTTAGCCGAATCTGGGCCCAATCGACGCACACACTATTTTCAGTGTGAATAATGAGGAACTGAAAGCTGACTGTGATAGGTTTAGATATGGGTACGGGAGAAACTCGTATTGTCGAGGTTCCTGCAGTAAGGACTGGATGTGATGATGGGGAAAGGCCCCAGACTGTCGACGAATTGCCCCCCTGATTGACGAGGCCGGAGTTCACCCGGCCTTCTAACCGCAACGACAGGCAACGCGGCGTTCTGACAGCTACCATTCGCGTCAGTCGTCTATCACGCGATGCAGATCGAACTATAGTCGTCGATAGTCTTTGGGGGACGTTGGACCATTATCACGCTACTTATGTATTTCGATCTACAAACGTCGCAGCAGGTCTTGTATGCAGTGGAACAATGGAAACCAGTCCAGATACAAACATGCTTTCCGCCTAGAACTTGAAAAGGGTGCTACACCCCGCTTAATGTAAGAAAGCAGTACGACTTTCCACCATCGCGCGTATGCGAAATCGTCACCTTTATCACCCTCACTCGGCGCACTTAACGGCAGACATTGGGAACAAGAACGATGAGGCGAGCCGGGGAGTCCTCCAACCGAAGGTTGTTGGTGCACTAAAATCCGAGTTGGGGTCGCGAGATAGGGTAACAGTATCGACACCTCCTGGGAAACTTGCTACGCAGCATGCGGATGTAGACTCACCATCAGTATCCTTCGTTCGATCGCGATTCAATCTACTGTCGAGGCCACCATCAGAATCATCGTCAGGAGGTCGAGGAATAACATGCCGGATTCCGATCGAGCGCGCGGTCAAGCGACTCTACGCTTGGGACAGTCTTCAGATAGAGCCTTCGGGCCATGAGCGAGAATCTAGCTTGTAGTAGCCACTGTAGAGTAGAGGGCTCTGAAGCTGCTGAACAATTTGGGCCCGGAGAGCCGTCAGCAACTTTAGCTGCATGCCTCACTGTTGTCTCCTCTGAGTACACTGGTCCTCGCGATGAGCCAATGTAGAGCTGGTTTCATCTATACGATGGTGGCGAAACACATTATTCTCTTCCGGAGGGCAAGACTGGAGGCTTCTCAAGCTGCACCAGGCACTGGAACGGACGCGATGACTAGCAACGCGCATATCGCTCAGCTTGGAGGCAGTTTCCAGGCTACAGGCAGCGTGTTTTGTTTGGGCTGGCGTCCCAGACACTTCACCGTAGTGGAGTGATTCGGAGATTGTGCGAGGACAGAGCAGTCTGGCTGAGTGTACGCAAGATCAATGTCGGACGAGCGTCTCGAAGGCTTGAATAGAGGTCACAGGAGATCGTGGATGGTACATCTTTGATGTGAGCAACGAATACACAGCTGACCAGTCGGACATGAAACACTGAATTCCCCGGGCGTCGTCGCAACCTGGTGTCCTAAAATTTACGCGAAGCAAATTAGCGTAGCTCCACATTTTCATGCTTGCATCCATGGACAATTTATCCGGACGAGAGCACGCCCAATGATGAGAGTATTCTCACGGTGAATGTGCCGTGCATTAAGCCAGTGCTTTTGCTTTTATGGCGTAAAGGGTGATAGACATGCCCTTGGGCAACAAGCCATGCGACAACGGCATGATAGTGCCCCTTGTCGTGGGGAACAGCCCGGAAAGACGGGTCGTAAAATTTGACAGGTCTACCCAAGGGTGGCAAGCGTTGAGGTTGGCTTCCGGCACAGAGGAACGCTAGTTCGGCGTAGAACGTCGTAGAAACTGGCCAAAAGCCCCAAGCTCCTCTGTCGCTACATATGTGGATGCGTTGATAATTGAGTGCAATGGATAAATTTTAAGATCGCAGGTAGTGAGAGGATAAACTCACTATCAGTCTATCGGTCACATTTCTGGGCACGGGCACGGCAAGCATATTTACTCCATACAGGGAGGAGAATCGATATGGTGGTGTGAGGCTCATGTAAAGAAGCCGCTTATAGACTATTCGTTCGGCTGACACATGCTGAAGATGTGAATCTCGGCGTCGATGCGCAGTTCGGACCGGGTCACTTTCTCCATATGGCGGGTGCCAAAGCCAGAGTCCTGGGTTGGGATGAGAGCCAATGGACCAATGACCGAGGAATGTGAGCCAGCCCCAGTGGCGAGCCTGTGATAGAGTAGAGATGCTCCGGACGTAGCTAGGGTAAGTTGAAAGCGATACGAAAGAAGTTTGAGTTGAGCGAGCGGCAGCCAGCAGGGAGCAGCTGTGACAGTAGGAAAAGACTGCATTGCACGTTATGCGAGAAGTGACTCTGGAAAATATAGAAGCAGAGGAGGAGAGGACGGAGCATTGGAACCTGAATTCGGTGGTGGCGGCGTCATTATCGATGTCTTTTCGCAGGTGAAGTCGCAGAGGGAGGGCGCAGTCCTGATATGCATGTCAGAAGCACGCTGAACCAAAGGTTTCATGAAAAATGGTATTAGTGATCTTAGAAATCGCCATCCGTATGCCTTGGAGCCTACGTGTAGGAGTGTTAATGTCGCCGAGAAAGAGACGCTGACTCCAGGAATGAAATTGGACCCGGAGGACGTTCGTCAGAACAGTGGCGTTACTTCGGTCTATCAGCCACAACTCTACTCTTTCCTTAATCGTCCAACCTCGGACGCCCTTCAGCATTTGCCTTATCTTACCTGTTTGCTTCGACCGGCGATGTTGGCTGCCACTTTTCATTATTTTGCCATTTCTGACAAATGTATTATGCAGGCTGTTTGAAAGCGAACCCGTGCGTCGCGGCCGTGACATGCGATTTTGCCATGCCTCCGCAGCTACTCGATCCTCGCCGACTAGTCAGATATGCACGTCTTGACCGGTGAACGTGATTATTCATTGCTCAGTCCACTATCTCCACCTCGCAAGTTCGGACGCCTCCGAAGCTGAGCGGGTGAAACGGTTATGCTTAATGTCCTGACATGGGCTCTGCACGAATCGACAGTATCAATATTTCCAATCTGCATGCTACACTCACAGCCCCAACGCCAACCGAGAGGAGAAAGAGCAGGGTTTCGATGTCGTGCAACATTAAGCGGGTGCGTGGCTGTGGCTCAGTTGTCCTCCAGAGTGGAAAACTCGAATTGCGCCACAACGCCTTTGTCGCAACCAACCCTGTCTCCGCACTTTTCTGCACCTCATCGAATGTCGCGGGAGAACGGAGCCACAGGAGCGGTCTAAGGAGGCTCAAACTGCGGAATAGGGCGCTATGATTGGCAGACTCGGGGCTCTCTTGACTGACTTCATACGTTTTTCACCGAATCCACATGAACGATTGAACAAGTCTCCATCCACGCTCTAACCCACACCGGTCCCCACTTCAGGTATCGTGCAGCTCCCGCGCAGGGTCCGCGCCACGGCAAGGCAGCGCGAAGAATTCGCAACGTCTGTCATCCCGCAGCGCATCGCTGCAGCAGAGTAGGTACCTACTTTTGTCTGTCCTCTGGTGGGGCCCCCAATTCGAAGTCTCCAGACGCTTCGAGGGCCGTTAGCTCTCGTTGGCGCCGTCCATGTCTCCGTTTTGCTGCCTTGGCCAGTCATTCCGGCCACCCCGCGCGATTGGAGGACGGGAGGTGGATGCCTCAGCCTCTCTGCAGCGCCCGCAGCAAAAGGCCGCTAAGACGCCAATCATGGCGATGCACCTTTGACATCTTCTGACTCCCCTCCCCTCTCGGTATGCGCTCTTCGTCCCTGAGCGAAAACTTCCGTTAGAGCTCGCGCGCAAGGTAGGGGTTTGAGATATGTCATGCGCCTCGGTCGACTGTTCGACTCACGGCCCGCGCGCAATGCTCCGGTGTGTGGAGTGGAGATCTTGGGAGCCTACCGCGTTTCCTTTTTTGGCTCACCACCTGTAGGCATCAAGTGTGCCTGCCTTGAGGCACCTAGGTTATAAGTCTGGGGCTGCGCACCCTCATTGCACACTCGTTCCTTCAAGTCAATTCATTCATCGTACTGGTTGCGCTCCCAATTCATTCCAATTATCCACATTCTCGTGTGTGGAATAACATTCGCACGCGGACAGACCTTGTCGTCGTCCTATATCACCAACATCTTCCTGTCGCCGACGAAGTCCGCCAATTGGAACATCCTGAACGCGATACTATCCCCAACAATGCCGTCCACCCACCGGCCCTCCTCTGCGCCTAGCAGCGCACCCTCCTCACCTTCCTCTCCCAAGCAAGTCAACTTCGCTGGCAAAACTGGCGTGACTGACGTGTTGCGCGCTGCCTCGACCAAGGAGCATTGGACGTTTTACGAGTTCGAGAGACACGCCGCAGAATGCCGCTCCTGCGCAGATCCCTATGCGCGCTATAAAGCTGGCAAGCGGCTTTGCAGAGATGGTAACATGTTCGCGGCGGACGTTGATACGTACATCTACTGCAAAGAGGGCAAGGTTTATAGCAGAGTTCGAGACAATGGCCAGAAAGTCCGAGTTGAGATCCCGTCTGGGTATGATAGGACGAGTTCGCTGTTGAAGGCCATCGAAAGGGGCTCGAAGAGCAGACATCCATTCCTCAGCGCTGAAAAGCCGAAGGAACAACCTGCATCACCACGCGATCAAGCACCAGTTTCACCGCGCGGACATCATTCACCGAATCTGGAACGTGTAGTGCCAGTAATGGCATCGCCTCGTGTACACCATTCACCAACAATGGAGCGCGTAGTTCCAGTGCCAGTATCTAGACGATACAGCACTACACTACCAGCGCGACAACCCGTACAACCACCTCAACCGTACGCATACCCAGAATCACTAGACTGGCGCTATCCATATGCACAGCGACCATTTTACGAGGCAGACGAAGGCGCGTCGACACGCGGATCACTTTATGAGACTGACATTGCACTCATGCAAGAGCGCGAGAGAAGGGAAGCAGCAATCGCGTACAATTTGGAGGTTCGCGAACCGGCGAGACATATCTCTTCGGGCTCGCGGCATCACCGGCCTCACAGACACTCTGGGATTTTCTGGTGAACTTTGTCTATTCTGCTTGTATGATGAAATTCTTCTGAGCGTTCTGCATTCTGTCTGGAGAGGGTCACCTGCAAGGGTATGGACATGCGTAGGCTTGCGCTCTCCACGTCTGGGAATGGGTCTTCTGGAAAAGGGCATACATCCAAACGTGACACAGGAGTCATAGACGGCTCCTTTCGGGACACAAGCACACGAATTATTCGGCTTAGGTCTAGCATACGTAGCTACACTGGAATGAACACAGTTCCTCCCGATTTCCTCCACTTCCAATACATGCAGTGACTCAGTACCACCCTTGTGCCAGCGACCTGGAACACAAGGCAGAGGCAATCGCAAGCTAGTGGCGAATCGGTAGGCCTCCAACGTCAGCATGCAATGCAGCTCCACCGGGCTTGCATGCCGTCCTGCGTATGCGGATGCCGCAGCCTTAGGGATGCCTAGCTGGTGGGCAGGATCTGAGGGGCGCAAGCGCGCCGATGGAAAGCCGAAACCGAGTCAGACTCAGGCTTATGAGGCGAGAGGGTTAGGCCTGGAGACTCAATCGCGTTCGACGATGGCGTACCGCGTGCTGGAGACGGGGCGTAGAGTCACAACGGGGTTGACACTGCGCGGAGCCTTGTCGATGAGTATCCGTCGATCTGAATCGTCATAGTAGGGTAGATTAACAGGCTGTGACAGTCATCTCGATGTCGAAGGGCGCAAGACGATAAAGGAAATAGCCGGTCTTCCACGAGCCCAGGCATTGGATCATTGAATCAGTAATGCCACTCTGGTCTGCTCTGTAGCCTTGCTCTTTCAATGATTCTGTCTCAAATTGCCGGATAAAAGCCGCAATATGGGAGTAATCAACGAGAAAGACGAAACATCCTGATAGGAAGCAGTATTATAGGATTGCAATAATACAAGACCAGTTAAATTCATTAGGCTTCCCCATTTCAATGTACGAATTCGCTAGAATGATGGCCGATTCTGATCGCACTCGCTTGCTGCTTGAGTATTTGAATGCCTGAGACGCGTTGCAAGGCGCAACGGAGATCATAACTGAATTGATGCCGACTTAGTGAGACACAAGAACACAAGAAGTCTTTGGTCTAGGCGATGGCTGGGCAAAGCGAGGGTAAACCTGTGAACATTAGAGAGATTAAAAGTAGCGTCTTGAGTTTTCTTGTTCGCGAAGCAATGAACTGAGACGAAGCGAGCGCCAAGCCACGTCAGCTGCCGTCCCACCTTTCCCAATTCAGTTAATTGTAAACACTGGCCTTTCATTCAAAGCAACCCAACGTTCAATTCGCATTCTTTCGCAGCATTCCTCTCGTTTCCAAAGCAATTGAAGACATATCCATATGGCGCATGACTCTCGTGACGAGTCTCGCCGCCAACATGACGATCAAGACGCAGAGCGCCGACGAAGACGGCGCAAACACCGTACTACAGAAAGCCAAGGCGAGCTTCTACCTAGACACGATCGCAATAGCTCTCGCCAGACTCCCTCCTACGATGCCACATATTCCTATGATACACAGGAGACCCCCAGTCCTAGCCCGCGCAAAATCCGCAGCTCACATCGTCAAGGGGATGGATCAGTCGATGGAGGAGCCCTCTCGTTGAAAGGATTGGCGCAATTGGACAAGCATAACGAGCGGAAAGGGTGGTCTGGTCAACAGTATGATGAGCAATACCTTGAGGAGGTTCGTGAGCGGGAAAGAAGGCTAGAGAAGGAACGGCGTAAGGAGGAGCGGCGGGCACGACGGGCAGAGAAAGATGCACAGAAGGTAGAGGTCGAAAGGGCCGAGGCCGCTGCGCAAGAAGCGCGAGAGCAAGAAAGGCAAAGAGAGGCTGAGAGAACGCGAGCCCTCGATAAGGACAAGTGGAGGAGGCGGCAAGAAGAAGTGGACAGCCAGGAACAGTACGAGGAGTATGAGTACGGGAGTCACGAGGAGGATAGGGTGAGGGTGTACAGAGACGAAAAGCATCGCAAAAGAAGATACACAGAATCTGAGAAAGACGAAAGGAGGAGACGGAGAAAGCACGATCCCGACAGAAGGGATAGGCACGACCGCAAGAAGGCGAGGGTGTTGAGCGGCCAACAGCTCGAAAAGGGCGACAAGGAGGAATATCAGTATCGGATGAAACAACGTGGGGGTGCCGGGCCATCAGAACCGCCATACAACGAGCCATGGTGGAAAAGGCGGAAGAAGTGGATCATTGGCGGCGTCATCTTCATCATCGTCCTTATTGTTGCGATTGTCGTTGGGGTGGTCGTCTCGCAGAACAAGAGTAGCCCAGTCGAAAGCCAGGCAGCTGCAGACACGCCAAAACCGAAGAATTCAAACCTCAATGGCGTGTCAGAGGACAACTATCCAAAAGGTACATACTACGATCCATTCACTTGGTTTGATACGGCAGACTTCAACATCACCTACACAGACCAGCTTGTCGGAGGTCTTCCGATCATGGGTTTGAACTCGTCCTGGAATGATGACGTCCAATGCAACCCTACTGTTCCAGCTCTGAAGGATACATTCGAGTATGGCAAGATGCCCATCCGTGGTATCAACATTGGAGGCTGGTTGAGCATCGAGCCGTTCATAACCCCTTCATTCTTCCAACACTACGACTCGCACGACAATGTCATCGATGAGTGGACATTGACTACAGCGCTTGGGTCCAGTCGTGCCGCTCAAACCCTCGAGCAACACTACTCTGCTTTCGTCGACTTCCAGACATTCGTCGATATCCGTAACGCTGGGTTCGACCATGTCCGTATTCCCTTCTCGTACTGGGCTGTCACTACTTACGAAGGAGACCCCTACGTCCCGAAAATCTCATGGCGATACCTTCTCCGCGCCATTGAATGGGCCCGCCAGAATGGCCTGCGTGTTAATCTCGACTTGCACGGCATCCCTGGAAGCCAAAATGGGTGGAACCATAGTGGTCGACAAGGCGTCGTTGGCTGGCTCAACGGTACGGATGGTACTTTGAATGCCCAGCGCTCCATTGATATACACGATCAACTTTCAACCTTCTTCGCTCAACCTCGGTATAAGAACCTCATCACGATGTATGGGCTCGTCAATGAACCGCGCATGGTTGAGCTCAACACCGCCGACGTTCTGAATTGGACAACAACCGCAATCAAGACAATCCGTGGAAACGGCATCGACGCAGTCATAGTCTTTGGCGATGGCTTCATGGGCCTGGATAACTGGCAAGGCAAGCTTACAAACGAGCAAAATCTCCTCTTGGACGTTCACCAATACGTTATTTTCAACGTGGACCAGCTCACGCTCAGCCATTCCGACAAACTCAACTTCGCGTGCAAAGGCTGGACGGCACAGATGAAGCGCAGTATGGACACCTCCACTGGCTTCGGACCGACCATGTGTGGCGAGTGGAGTCAAGCTGATACTGATTGCGCATTGTATCTGAACGACGTTGGCATTGGTAGCCGCTGGCAAGGGACGCTGAACACAGGCAACGCATCTACGTCTGTTCTCAGTCCAGTTTGCCCGACGAACAACAACCCTCAGTGCGAGTGCAATGATGCGAATGCTGACCCATCCGACTACTCTGATGCATACAAGAAATGGCTGCTGGACTTTGCAGAAGCCCAGATGGACAGCTTCGAACAGGGCTGGGGATGGTTCTACTGGACGTGGGATACAGAGCAGAGTCCGCAGTGGAGCTACAAGAAAGGCATGGCAGCTGGAATATTGCCGCAGAAGGCATACCAGAGGACCTTCCACTGTACTCAGAGTGTTCCTGATTTTGCGGGTATGGGTCTTGCAGAGAACTATTGACATCAGCTTCTTAGCGAGGAGATGTACAGATAGAGCTACACTCCAGGGCGTTCTTGGTTGCTAGGGTAAAAGGTAATGTTACTGTGATGTACGTCTCATCGCTGAGATGACTTTGCTCCTAAACAGAAATGGATGAAAGTTCTAGACATATATTCCGTAGCATATAAGGGACATGTACAGGGTTTGACCCTAGCGGCCCCAGTAAATCTGTCCGATTATCGCGGGCTCGGCTAAATATATCGGCGTAATCGCTGGCTTGTAAACGCCACGACTCAGGCACGTCGGGACGAATTTTCACTCCCCTTCAACCTTTGCTCCATTGTCGCCCGAAATGCTGCTCTGGAAACCTCGAATCCGTTTCATCCTTCTCAATCTTGTTTCAGTCCCTTGCCCCTTTCTGACCACACGTGGCTTACTCGCGATAACCCTCCGCCGTGGCTTTCGACTCTTCGCGGAGGATTAGAACCCCCCGATCCAAAAAGTTAAATTCGTCCTGCATCGAATCAGATACGAACTCGTTTTGCAGCCCGTCTGCAGCCTCGGCTTTGTCTCCCGATGTTGCAGTCCAAGCTGCTTTGTGCTTGATTCAAGACCTTCTCACCTTCTCTATGAAGTGCGCAAAACTGTTCCTTGGTTTCGCATGCTCTGTTGTCGGTCTTCTCGCCCAAAGACAATTCCTGAGTGAACATCATATTGATCAACCAGAATTTCTTGTCAGACGAAGGGGAGAGTGTCGGAGAGATTTCTCGAGTCAGTATCAAGAGCAGCATTAACAAGCCCTATGCCTGGAAAGCTTAATGGGCCACTAGAGAGGAATTGCTAGAACGCATTTCATCCGTGCTTTAGACAAGTCTCCATTTTTCTGTCAAAAGGTCGCACAGATCCACTTTTCGGGTGAATCGACAAGAGTGTCTGGAGATGCATCCAGACGATTCTATCAACGTGGACTAAAAAATCTTGTGAAATAATGGCCGGCGCCGCCCCAGCTCAGCCATCACTAACACAAAGAGTGCATAGGATCCGCCGGACCGAGGGACTGTCAACTACTAGAGGACCATACAGGCTTGCAAATTCGGTATCTGCACGCTGGGCCGCTATTCTATCATCGTTCAGCCAGGCCCAGATTGCCGAGTGCCAGTTGGGGAATTGCTGGACACAACAGATGTGATACACGCGCTTGCAGCCGCCACGTGAAGTTAACGCGCTACGAACGCACTACCCACTGGGATGTCCGCGCCCCTGACAGTCGTAGGATTCTGGACTCAGGCCAATAGTCTCCTCGCGATGAGAACGAGATTCCGGTGATGCTAGCGCGTGGCTTGCTGAATCAACGACGAAAGAATGTCATTGTCTTTACAGTGACACGAGAGCGGGGCCCAAAATGGTGCTCCCGCAGCCGACGACATGAAAAATACATCCGGTTCCATTGGTGGCTAACCATTACGTACTCCGCACCTCTTCGATTTCTTCTGGTGAAATGCTCAATACAATTATTACTTTACTTCCCTGCAGTACGTATGTCAAATCTGCCGCAGGTCAAAACTGGTCGCGATCCCCGCCACATCGAGGATCATGGCGTTAATGCAGCGACGTTAATCTTTCTGGGGTACAAGGGTTCTCGACTCCTCGCCAAACCCAGCTGTGCCAAGCATCCGAAGTGGACGGCCCGGAATGTGGACCTGGCGGCGGCCTAAATTCAAAATGACCTGCCCTAGGGTTCTGGCGTGTGGTACCGCGTCATTCATCACCGCATTAGACGAACGCTATGGTGCAATGCTATTGTTTCCAGTGCAAGGAGTGCATGAATGGGCTGACGGTGGCCTTCCGTTCATGCTTTGATGTTATCAGGGTGAGCGTAGAAGCACTGGTCCGAAAGAAAAGGTACAGTATGGATGTAATTTCCAGAGTATTCCAAGAAAGTAACGTTATCATGTCTTCTTTATCCCAGTTCATGCATCGGATCCGCTGTATTTTTGGTCATTACTCGTGCAGTACTGCCACAATTCAAACGTGTTTATTACTCAATGGGAAAGACTGCCCGTTCAAAGCCAGCTTGTGTATGGATGGCCTTGACTAGACATACAGGACGCTATCTTAATCCTGGTCTAGATGAACCTTATTGCCATCTCCGATGCAAGATAAAATGTGGGCATGGTCCTCAGCTGAGTCTTGTTCAGAGCTGGCCGTGACTGTTCGACTTTTCTTTCCTTGTTTGCGACCATCAGATTGCGCGGCGGACAGAATCTTTGCATTGTCTCTTAACAGAACTTTTCCTGTGCTAGACGAGCAGTGCAAACGAACTTGTCGTCATCATGGCACCGAGGAAGGGCAAAGAGTCTCTCTTGGACCTTTGCAACAAGGCGACAATTCTTGGAAACAGCATTTCGGTGCGCATGCTCGAATATCTCAGCACTGCCAAGAACCATCCCCATGGATTCCGCGAACTTGCGACCGACTTCCTTGATATCAGCCGCATATTGTGGTCAATCGAAGCTGGCTTGACGGAAGCCTCTCGACAGAAGAATCAATTTCCCGTCGAGATGATCAACGAGCTCGACAGGAAATTCCGCGATACCAACGACGTCATGATTGTTCTGAACCAAATGCTTCTCAAGTTCATCGACTATGAGAGGAAAGGAACCTTCGGAAGGCTGCAAAAGGGATGGCGAATGATGTTTATCGATTCAGACATCGACAAGATGCGAGAATCTCTTGGCAAGTGTCGTGATGCCCTGAGGATGAGCGCAATGGTCTTCAGGTGGTCTCTGGGAGACGCGAAGGCTGATGCTTCGGTTGGCATCGGATACACTGGCCTCGTCGCTGCTCTTGAGCGTATGAACCAGGACAGACCGACTACTGTTATTCCGCCCCTTCAACATCATATCCAAGAAACCTCAGAATTCCCGCCTCGACTTCCACCTGTGTCTCTGGTCGAGAGGAACTCCGCCTCTAATCTTGCACCAACTACTGACGATGTTCTTACCCCATCGCATGCAAGTGATCGACAGATGAGATATCGGGCTCCTAGTACGAGGTCCAGTGAACTAACGACACGTTCAAATCGAAGAGAAAGCGTCTATCGCCCTCCTGAGATTATAGAGTCGTCTTCGGGTGGTGAGGATTCGTCGGATGATACTGGCACGGAATCGAAGACCCTGATCGAAGAGAGAATGAATGACATCGACCTCAACAGCAAATCTCCCATTCAAGTCATACACCTGAAGGCCGATCCAACCACCGTACCCCGATGGACTCCCAGAGGGAATGGTGGCACTCAATCTGCTGGCTCGGCTAAATCTCTTCTGGAAGCTGTTCAACAAAAGAACCACAAGGGTGTCGAGCAACTGCTTGACAGTGGTATCAAGACGAACACAAAGATCCTCAGAAGAGCCTGCCAGAACAAAGATACCGAAAGTCTTCGCCTACTCCTACTCTTCGGCGCTGACCCGAATGGCGTTGATAAAGAGGGCTTCACCCCTCTCCTCGCCGCGACGAAAGTGCCTTTCATTGAGGGTGCGAAGATGCTGATCAAGTATGGTGCGGACCCCAATCTATCTGCCGGCCCTGATTCTGAGACACCACTTGCTGCCGCTGTCGGTGAAAACAAATTTGACCTCGTTCAACTGTATCTCACGTATGGTGGAGATGCAACATTGATCATGGCAAATGGCAACATTGCTCTCATCAAGGCCATAAACAGGACCATCTCGTCGAGAATCGTGGAACTCATGCTCGAATACGACAGTGATCCTAACTCCAAGAACGCAGAAGGCACCACAGCCCTCTTCCAAGCAATTCAAACAAGTCGGCTAGATCTCGCCACACTTCTGCTTGACCATGGAGCCGACCCTAATTTGCCTGGACCGAAACATCCTCTCTGGCCATCAACATATCAGCCCAAGTTTCTGCAGCTGCTTTTCTCACGTGGTGCAGACTACAAGAAGACGCCAGGGATTATGGAACTTGCTGCGAGCATCAAGCAAAAAGACTCCATCTCGATCCTGCTCGAAGCCGGTGTCTCTCCTAACACCAAGAAGGATGGGGTTTACACACCGCTCTGCTCTGCCATTCGCGACAATAGCATTGAAATCGTCGCCCTTCTTCTGGCTAAGGGCGCCGACCCCAATCTTATGGCGTCTGAATATCCTGCCTGGAAATGCGTGACGCACCATCGCGTCCACTTGCTACCGCAGCTCGTAGCCGCGGGCGCTGATCTTCACAAGCCCAAGGGTATCATCGAGACGGCCGTGGCGCACAACAACAAGGACGCGCTCATCTATCTGTTGGAACAAGGTGTCAGCCCGAATGATAAAAGCCCCGAGGGTAACACGCCACTGACGACAGCCATCCGCGAAGATCGCGCCGACTTGATGGACTTTTTGATTGGCAATGGTGCGGATCCTGGTGTCAGGGGTCAGGACTGGCCCATCTGCATGGCTGTCAAGCGGCCCGCAATCCTCAAGAAACTCCTTCCCAAAATCCCCAATCCACGCACTTTCAAGGGTGTCATGGAGATGGCTGTCGTCGCAAATGAGCTGGAAAGCATCAAGTTGCTGCTTGCCGCTGGCGTCAGCGTTGAGGACAAGAATGGTGGAGTCTTCTCCCCACTGACAACTGCTATCAGAGAGGACAGGATAGAAATTACACGCTTCCTTCTTTACGAGGCAGGTGCGGATCCAAATGCACCCGGCGAGCATCTGCCCATTATCAAAGCCATCCGGAGATGTCGTGGCAACGACCACGAGATCATCAATATGTTGCTCGACAAAGGAGCAGATATCAACCAGATGTACCGTGGATGGAACGCCGTTCTGCAGGCCGTAGAAAACGGCGACAACGCTATCCTGAGGCTGCTTGTCGAGAAGGGCGGGCCTGTCGACCTCCAAGTGAAAGATGATTCGGGGCGAGCAGTAATCGACGTTGTGACTGAACGCGGCGGGGAGGAAGCCCTTACACTCTTGTTTCCTAACGGGCATGCAAGGCAGTAGGTGAGAACTGCAACCTCATCGAATATGAATAGCAGTCACTGACATCAACCCATGGCAGGAGCTTTGATCGAATATCTTGGTTTTCCTGGGGCGGCCTCGACTTCGGGGATCCTAGCAGCAGGAGAGCTTCGTCGACCAGCTGTGTCACCTCGTCAAGTTGTGCATTACCAGGAGCTGGACACTGATGAGTTCAATGTTTAATTTCTGGGGCGGTATTCTGAACGGCTTAGGGGACGGTAACCGGCTATAAATTGTAATATCACATGTCGCAACAATCTCCTTTGTGTCTTGCTTTTGGGGAAACGAATGATACCATGTAGGTGTTAGTGGAGAGTAGCTCAATGTCAACGAATTCAAACAACACTCGCCCCCACCCTATTTCGTCACGCGCTGCCTCTTCACGTCACAACAACACCTATAGCTACACATCTCCCGGACGTCGAGTTTCGCCGAAAAGAACACCAGTTTGATATTTTTCTTAACCTAGCGGAAGGTTCTGCCTCCAACCTCTTCAACCTCTTTAACCTCTTCAACCTCTTCAATCTCTTCACCCGACTCCACCACCAACATGTCTCAACCATCTCTCCCCCCCGCTTCCTCCGGCCTCCAAGAATTGTAAGTCATCCTGTGTTTTAGAAGATTTGCAAAGCTCGATAAGCCACATGATGTAATCGAATTGCAACCGAGTGTTGTGTTCGAAAGCAAGAGTCGCAGCAGCTTCCTTCTCTGTTGGACACTGAACTCTGCTAACGTGGTGTTCGATATTCCAGGCCCACAGCGGCTGAGTGGGCAGCGCACTGCAAGAGGCAGGCGCTGTACATCACATACCTTCGCCGCCTGCTGTCGATTCACTCCGACCTCTCTCTTGCCGACGTGACAGCGCACGTCGCCGCGCTGTCACTGGAATCCCCAGTGCCGTCCCTGCCTCATACATATGAAGGCAACCCCTTGTCGCCGGTCCGCGTGCCGGCAGTCGAAGCAGCAGCAACCAGCACTGCGCAGCACCTTGGCCGGGCTGCAGCAGAGGCTGGCGAAAGCATGCAAGGCTGTTTGCACACGTTGTGCAACGACAACAGCACAGAGTCGGCCAGCATTTGCGCTGGAGGCGAGAACACAACTCGCCAGCTCTCTGCATCTCCTTGGGAGAGCAGCAACATAGGCACCAGCACCTCTCTGGGCCCTTCAACCGGCGCGACGACGCCTTTGACCTTCGGTGGGCAGGATGCCCAATCTCCCACCCTGGTGCCCGGCACGCTGCCGGGTAGTGACGACGATGCCGGCACTCCGGAGCCAATGGACATCTGCGAGGAGGATCGCAATCCTCCACAGCCTGTTGCTAGCATGGCAGCACATGCCATACGTTCAGGCCTGCAGAAGTCGCAGTGGTCGCGCTGCGAGAAAGAGTATGTGGTACGCGCAGGCTCGCTCAAGCTGTACCGGTCGTGCCGCAAGCACGGCCTTAGGTCTTCCGGTGCCCGTGCCGAAGGCCAGAAAGCAGTTTGGGAGCGTGTGAAATACTCTACGGCCAGCAGCACCTCGGCCAGGAGCAAGTCTTCGGCTTCTCGGTGGGTTCCTCCACCTCTTGCGGGCACAAAGCGTGAGGCCCCTGAGGATGACTATCCTCCCCATGCTCGTGGTCCTGCAAGCAAGAAGCAGAAGCAGAAGCAGGAGGACGAGAACGGCAACGGCGAGTTCGATCACGATGGAGTTCCGGCCAAGGACCCAACCCTCGCCCAGGTCCTTTCGGACCATGGGTTCCATGACAAGTGGACAGCAGTATTCAGACGCGCTTCCAAGGCCTTGCCAGATGTTGCAACAGCGATGCGCATTAACGATCCGATGGAATTGGTGCGGGGTGCGTACAGATTCCACCAGTTGACTTGTCAATTGATCGGTATCGCGGATTTTGAGATGGGATCCTCGTTAGGCAATCTACTCGTTGCGGCGCGCGACCTCTATGAGGGATACAAGGGCCCACTTGGGATAAAGCGCACCAACACACTTCTCAACCATCGATGGACCGCACCTCGCCTCCACTGGCAGCTCAAGCAATACGAGAAGGACATCGAACGCTTCGAGGATAAGATGCGCAACGCATGGCGCAACAGTCCGGACAGGACAAATGCTGCACTCCTTAAAGCCGAGGTTCAAATCTTCGAGATCGCTGGGGCCTGGAATATTATTCTCGAATACGGAAGCGACCAGGGCTGGCCCCAGAAATTGGCATCTCTGGCAGGGAAAGTGTCCACTCTCAAGAACAACTTGGGAGACAAGTTGGACAATATGGTGAACTGGGATGAATTAATCCACAATGCACAGCACATCTCAATGAACTTCGACAAGTCCTCAGCATGGGCAAAGGATTTGCGGAAGCCCCTTGATGAGGAGTTCAAGTGGTAGCTGGGTTCCCAACGAGTGAGAATCTTGAGGTGGGATCAGGAGGTTGTTAACGAGCCGACATGCTGCCTTGCCAGAAGGCTTACGGTCGATCGAGGGTGGTCTAACGGAGGTCGTGGAGGACTTCGGTGGACTTTGAGTTACTGACTTGTTAGTTCGATTTTTATCGAACGCTTTGAAAATGGGGTTCGGGTTGCTCGGGTTGCTCGGGTTCTGAGGTTTTTGTTTGCAGCACAGCGGGTATTGGGAACGGGCTCACATCTTAGAGGCATGTATCTAATAATGACGAGAGGTTCGCAGTCTGGAGGGACAAGCTGGGTGAAGGAGAGTGTGGAAGCGTCTTTGACGTGGCCTGCTCCTTCGTCGAGCTTGTCAAGCCGGCTGCGTTCCTCAATGTCGTTTGGGAATGCTTTCTTTTCGATACTCTGTCTTTTGCGTTCAAATCGACATTATCAATCAAAGATGGCTTGTGAAAAAAGCAATTCTAAGTCGATGAATGGGCCTAAGAAGCCCTTGCGAGCCGTGACGAGAGCTCCCGTGCACGGCCCTCTTAAAGCTGGGCACAGCTTCCACTGCCCTCTCATCTTTACCTCCCCCACCAATCCGTAGAGCTACCCAAGATCGAGCTCTATTTACATACAAAACAATCATTGTAGTGCACAATTGAGACTCTAGCAGCCCAAGATGTCCGTCCACGCAATGTCGGACGACCAGGTACTCAATCTCACCCTCCGTCGAGCTCCAAGGCATCCATGAGTGCCCAAGAACAGCCGCTAACTCCAAAATGTGTATTCCAGGTCGCCGGCGAGCTCAAGAAGATGACTGCCTTCATCCGGCAAGAAGCATATGAGAAGGCCAAAGAAATCCAAATCAAGGCCGACGAAGAATTCGCAATCGAGAAGTCGAAGCTCGTCCGCCAGGAAACCGCTTCGATCGACAGCTCCTACGAGAAGAAGTTCAAGCAGGCTTCAATGTCGCAGCAGATTACTCGATCCACCGTCGCAAATAAGAGCCGGTTACGCGTGCTGAGCGCGAGGCAGGAGCTGCTGGACGACTTGTTCGAGCAGGCGCGGAAGAAGTTGGGCGGTGCCACAAAGGACAAGAGCAAATATCAGGGCATGTTGAAGAACTTGATTCTGCAGGGGCTGTATGCGCTGGAGGAGAGCAAAGTGCAGGTCAGAGCAAAAAAATCGGATTATGACGTGGTCAAGAAGGCGATCGAGGATGCGCAGAAGGAGTACAAGAGCAACATGGGCAGCGATGTGAAGATTGAAATTGACGAGGCGAACGAGCTTCCGGATGGATTGTGAGTTCAGACAGTCCTCAGTTTTCCAAGAATGGAAATGCTCACATTATGCAGGTCTGGCGGCGTCTCCATCGTTGGCGGAGGCGGGAAGATTGACATCAACAACACCCTTGAAGAGAGGTTGCATCTGCTCGAGACGGATGCCCTACCGTCTATTCGAGTCATACTGTTCGGCGAGAACGAAAATCGAAGATTCCACGATTGAGCGGGTATAGCAGACTCGTCCCGTTTCCGCCATTGTAGAGAATGTGCCGCATTTGCCGCACCTGTGCCAAGGTTATCATCCTTCAGCAGTGTGCAGGACTGCTTCTTTTGTACTATTCTCTGTGGTCTTAGACTATTGAGAGCATGTAATATGTACAGCTACAGGGGTGAGATGCGGTGGCTAGACGATTTCTTTTCTCGCGGGTCTCTTTTCTTTGACGAGCGAGGCGCGCTTCATTAGATCAATATCACATACGCATTCGAGGTCCGGAGATTCGAAACATGATAATGCCTCTTTCTGTTGCTATCTTGCCAAATGTGATTCGTTGTATTGGTCCCTAATAACGCTGGAGATCGCCGGGTTTCGTGAGACGTTCATCCGTCCCGTCCTAACCTCAACTCGTGTACTCTGCATGCCTAAAATTTGTAACGACAGTGATGCTCGAGATCGCATGCTTCTCTCGTGAGGCTGCACTCATTGCGAAATCAGCAGGAGCCGATCGTATCGAATTCTGTGCCCGCTATGACCTTGGCGGGCTGACTCCAGCGTTCGATGATGTGTCCTTCCTTCACAGCGACCTCCACATACCTCTCTTCGTTATGATCAGACCTCGCGGTGGGGACTTTACCTACACAGATCAAGAGCTTAGACACATGCAGCAAGATATTGTGCACTTCAAGAGCGTTGCGGATGGCTTCGTGTTCGGAATCTTGACCCCTGAGAAGGAAATCGATGGCGAGAAATGCAAGGCGCTGGTAGAACTCGCGGCACCAAAGCCCTGTACATTTCATCGAGCCATCGACGAAACGAACAATTTGGAGAAGAGCATTGAGAGCATAGCTGCATGTGGCTTCAAGAATGTGCTGACGTCTGGCGGGAAGAGCAGTGCAATAGAAGGCGCAGAGACTTTAAAGAGACTTGTGATCAAGGGCCACGAAAACAATCTAGAGGTTATGCCCGGTGGCGGAGTACGGTCATCGAACATTTCTCAACTCAGAGAGAGGACGGATGCGACATGGTTCCATTCTGCAGCCATTCTCGAGGGTGGACTGCCGAGTTCTGACGAGATTAAAACGATGCTATCATCCTTTCTAACATGACAAGAATTTGTGCTGAGGAATTCGAGATCTGGAAAAGAAAAACTTGGTCAGCGAATCATATTCCCCCTCTCAATGGGATGAGAGTTGGATTGTGTTTCTCCTATCGCTGTGTGGATAGTGGTCTGGTAAGCTTGATTAGTGCAGCTGTGCTTGTTTGCCAGACGATTCCGAGAACACGGTAGAGACTACAGTGACATCAGGAAAAGCGTCACTACGAATATTTGAGAGACCAGAAGCCGTGAGCGTGACTGCGTGGGAGAGAATTGCGAGTCTGGAGTTGGTGCGGAAGTAATAGAAGCAGATTCTAGGTAAGAGCGTTACAGGCGCAATGATTTTGTTTCTTCTACTTTCATTTCTACATACTATTAGTGTAGAAGCATTTCTGCCAGATTATCCCAAAAACCTAAATCATAGACATTCTCCACACTGGCTAGCCTCCACACTCTACGCCATGAACTTGCGTCCACTATCCGCTCCATCTCCTTCGGCAGCGTCCGCGGCATCTGGCCATCAGACGTCTGCACAACGCATTGTCGCGGCCGCGTTGGCCAATAACATTCCCATTCGCGGCTTTTTGGAACACCAACGTCTTGCCCCGCTTCCGGCGTTTTCAAGTCCGCAAGCCATACTACGCCATCTGCCATGTCTTCTCGCCAGTCCGACCACTTGCTGTTCTCGTTCGTTGTAGTTCCCGCCCAGATGAGATACACATGGTAAGCTAGTAATCCGAACGGAAGAGCTGATGTGAAAGTGGCGAGGAGGCCGACGCCGGCGACAGAAAGGCCGCCAATGTTGATTGCGATTTGGATATCGCGCATCGTGAACCAGAACCACGCCACTATCGGCGCAGTGATGCGCTGCCACGTCGAGGATACAACGATTTTGGACTCTTGAGATTCCGGATATACAGCGGCTCTGTACACTCGCACTTGTGGTGCGAGGACAATATATGCCAGATATGCGCCGTAAGCCACGAGGATGGAAGTCGAAAGAAGCAGTGCAAGGAACCATCGTAAGTTTCCGCGGCCGACGCAATTGTTGACCCAGACGCAATGGTGGTCGGAGCGGGAGATGCAGCTTTTGCAGATGGAGCAGTGCTTGCTTCGGGCAGGTTTCTGGAAGTGGCAGGTTCGGCATCCAGCACCTGGATGATAGAGTGTGTAGTCGTATGGGTAATAAGACATTTGACGGCTGTGATTTGAAGAAGTGATGTACAGCTCTGGATTACATTTCACGCTGGCGCAAAGGTAGGTGAAGAGGTAAGGAAGTGGTAGCAGGATGGCTATTAGCATGTGGTGGAACCCCGATAGTTGGAACCAGATTTGGTATAACATCATGACGGCGCTGCCAGATATAAGTCCGAGGAAGAAGATCTGTCAATTGTGAGCAATACCAAAGCAATAGGACCAAGTGAGGCGCACCATGACAATAGGATGCTTCTCATATAAGAGGTAATGCCCTGTGCGTGACAGGGACGAAACCAATCGGCCACCTGTGACCGTCTGGTCTATTCGGCCAAGGAGTCTTGGAATATGGATCCATAATACGCGGTGAAGAAACCCAATCGGGGTGTTTCTAAAGAAAATGAGCAATGAATTGCCTCTTTTGAAGATATCCAACTGACCGTAGACCTGGAAGTCGACCAAAGAAAGCGACAAAAGTCATGAATGAAACGGAGAGGACGAAAAGAGCGATGTTGCGGAGACTCGCCATGATGGGAGTGTGAAGTGATACGGAAGCAGAACACTCTAATACATCTCCCAAAATGGTAATGAAGGACTTGCAAGCCACTGAAAACAATTTTGGTTGAATTGGAGGAATACAAGCTGCACTCGGCGTGTTCGAGGTCGCGTGAGCGAAGGCCGCAACCCCGCCAACTGTTCAATAGGCACTGTCGCGTCTCACTTTGGACGCGTCGAGTACTTCTTCCCTTCTCTTCTTCACTCACATCTCCACCACCAACGCTTTTACGATGGCGCAAGTTGTATACACACGCGCCGACGGCAATTCCGAAATCAGAGGTGATCTTTTCAGCGGCTTCAAATTCTTCATCGCGCAGCGATGCCCATCCCGCTCCACATACGTCGAAAAAGTCACGGTCAATGGCGGGGAGCTTGTGAAACTCGAGAAGCACGCCGACATCCTCATCGCAGATCATGCGAAATTCTTTGATGCTCCTCCTGGATCTATATCCTACAAATTCATCGATGAATCAATTCGACAAGGAACGCTCGCAGATGTCGAAGCCGACGAATTCAGAGTCGGCCCAGCGAAGGGCTCATCGCGCCCTGCCGGTTCCGCGAGGCCTGCAAAGACGGGCAGGACACCATTCACAGCTGAGGATGATAGGGTATTGTGGAATTGGATAAAAGATTACGAGCGCAAAGGCGGCTCTCTACTTGGGAATGAGATCTACAAGCAGCTTGACGCAGTTGTAAGCTCGCTCTTCTCCGCGCCAAGAAACGTTAATAACTGATAGACGCGTGCCCAGAATACACGTCACACATGGCAGTCTTGGAGAGATCGATATGTCAAGACACTGCGATACAAACCACCAACTAGCGCGCCTGCGCCTGTCCCAAGTAATGCCCCACCGACACCACCAATCGACCAGAACCCCACGCACATTTCAGTCGAAGAAGCTGAGAGCAACAGAGATGGCGACGGCGACGAGGATGAAGAGGAGGACAGTGTAAATGATGCTGCGAAGGAGGACGAGCAGGATGAAGTGATATCCATATGTGAATACAGAGCGCAAGACTTCAACGACTTAATTGGTAACGGCGGAGATATCCTGACTACGGATCCCAAGTTTGAGCAACAGGCATGGGATGCATGGTCCAATTTGGCGCCAGAACACAGTGCCAGTCAGTGGAAAGCATTCTGGACGCAAATCGTTCTCCCAATCTATAATGAGGTCGGAGAGGAGAGTAGACGTTCAAAGATTTACAAGAAGCTGTGGAAACCGTGGGTAGATGCGAATGGTTGGGACGCAGAGGCAGCCGCATGGCTCAGGTACTACGAAGAGAACGTCCGACCACTGTTTCACGAAGAAGATAGGGATCTGGGAAGAACACCAGAAAAACAACAAAGCGACGAAGTCTTCAAACAATTTTCTCAAAGCGGGCCTGACAGCGGCGCTCGCGAAGTTGATACAGATACTCCGGCTTCCTCGCCACCAGAACGACAACTTGGCACCAGGATGGATGGAACAGCCGATGCATCATCTCGGCCGCAAAGCCGCAACGAACTTAAGAGATCCCGCGACGATTTCGAGGAGGGTGATAAGGGGACTAGCGCTACCAGTAAGAAGGTCAAAACACAGATTGACCCGATCAACGAGTTCATCATATCTGATGATGCTGAAGAAGAGGAGGATGACGAAAATGAAGATAGCAACGACGAGGATCAAAATCCTCAACACGCCCAAGAAGATCTGCCCCCTTCCTCACCTCCCGCAGCTGCAGCTAAGCCTACACCTCGCACTTCGGGAGGGAATGCATTCGACACACAAGCCATCGTCGATGCAGACACTCAGTTCATTGACTTTGACATTCCTTCACCTGAAGGTGGCTTCGGCGACGAAGATGATGGAGATGGCGTGCATTATCCTGAGCTCCCATCATCGCAAGGCGACCCTCTAGGTCGCGAGATGGCTACGCAACAAGCAATTGCGATCGCAGCGCAACAGCAATTAGATGAGGACGTCCTCGATCCACAGCTCGTCGGCAGAGACTCAAACCATCAGCAAGAAAGTGCACAGACATATTACGAAACCGCACCCGAGACACAATCGAAAAACCTCCCCGCCCCATCAAGCAGCCGTCATGCACCATCAAGTAGCTACAACTCGCCTACCCCCCATCGCGCCGGAACAATGAGTCTTGAGCGGCGCGTTGCAGTGCTCAAGATCCGCCAGCTCTTCGGTATGGGCCACTCCCAAAAGCACGTGTTGTGTGCAGTGAAACGGACGTCTGCCGATCCGAGGTTGTTCTACAAAGTTCTCGGCGCGCTGGAGGCAGGCTTGGGCGTGCCGGACGACATCACTGGCGTATGGACTGAGGAGGACGATGCCGCTATTGAGGGCGGAGATGCTCGCGGAGTGCAGAGGATGGAGCGGAAGCATGGCTGGGACGGGCTCAATGGCGTGGAAGGTAGACTGGAGTTCTTGAGAGAGTGGAGGGAGCCTTGATTTTGAACGGCATGTATTGCTCAGGGTATCTGGGCGCTTCGTGGGCGAGGTACACACATTAATGCATTGCACATAGCGCGGCGCCTTGAGGTCTTGCGGATCTTGCTAGAATGAGATTATATCTCTGCTGAACAACAGACAGCTTCATGAATTACAGTGGCTACATAATCTGTTCTTTGAGTAAGGAAATCTGTGAATGCTAGAAGCCGAAGTCATCTAGTCCTGGAAGCCGCGTGAAATGGCCTCTCTCAAGGCTGCATCTGCACCTAGATGCCAGTTCAAATGGACGGAAGGCCAGCTCAAGCCTTGTGACTGTATACGTTGAAAGCTACAGAGCTGGAATTGCGTACTTTGAATTTGAGGCATACCTTGTATAGTGAAGGCAAGCTAGAATGGTATCACGACCTTCGGCCGAAAAGGTTGGAGAGTCCTGGAGCTACCACAATACCCATGATCAAGGTGACAACTTAGCTGGCACGGGCGAACGTTGAAACAGTGGAGAACAGATGAGCTTTGCTCGTCACCTTAAACGAGAGCATCACCAAAAGCCTACTACGATATACACTTAACGCCATGTTCCGTACGGCTACACTTAAGTGGATAACAATGTCTTTATTTCAGCGGCCGCACACGTTTGCGGCTCGACGTATTGTAGCAACCGTTCGTTGAGCGATGATGCTCCCTCATCACAAGCACCTTGCCCCTCAGATGTGCAAATTATTCATTTGCGCGGTGATCTCCCACGCCTCGTCCTCGTCGATATCCATCTTATCCCACTGTTCTTCCTCCACCTCCGAACCCTTCATCAGACCACCGTAGTCATCTCCCTCTCGAAGCAGCTGGTTCGCAAACGGTGATCTCGCTTTGGCGGAGGCCCTCTTCGGTTTGCCACAGAGAGTCTCGCAAATGAACTCCACGCCCCTGGAGGCAAATATTGCTCGAAAGTCGTCTTCTGCCTTGCCTGTCCACTGGATCGAAGGGTATTCGATCCCCAGATATTCGTAGCTCATGGCGCAGATACGCACGACCTTGTGCACTGTAATGCGCTTGAGGTTGTGTAAATTTGCTGCACGCCCCCAGGCCAAGTGGCAAAGAAGGTCGTTGAATCTCTGTAAGCATGTTTCGGATAGCTGTTCCTTCGTAAAGTTGCCATAAAATCGTATTGTTTCGAGGGTGGCGGGCAGGGGAACCCTGATTGGAGTGATGACGCCCGAGATCAAGATGATCCAGCCTTGATCGTGGTCGAAGATTGCAGTTGGTAGCGTTAGGTGGCGCAAACTTGACGTACTCAAGTCGAAGAAGAGTCGAGGCTGGGACAGACACGCGCTTGAGATTCGCAAGTGAAGCTCTTGGACATGACCGTGAAGCGCTGCAAGTAATTCTTCGATTCGGGACTCTATCTGCTCTGGCGGTAGTCGAGCCAGAAACCGCTTGTCAAACCTCAAATTCCACGTAATCAATCGAAGGTCTGGTGATCTGCTGAGGAATTCGTCTAGGAATTCTTCACATAAGAAGCTTTAATTCAACGTAAGAGTCGAAATGGAGAACTTGCGAGATGGCACAGACCGCGCATACTGATCAAAAACATTGTTCAGTTCCAGTTCCCGGAGGTTCTGCGATTGCAGGAGGTCAAGGAGGTAGATTTTGGTCTTCAATAAGTGAGACAGCCTGGACATGTGGAAGCCATCTTCTGAGGTGATGGAAAGCTTTGAGAGATGTGGTAAGTTGCTCAGGACCCGACCAAGTGATCCGGTATGCTGGGTGCAGTTCAGGTTATGGAATGGCGGTATGCCTAATCTGCTCCATTCACGTCCTTGACGCGTGCTGTACAGAAGCTCAAGAGACCGAAGATTTGACATACGCTCTAGTATGAGACAGGGAACAAGGTCCGAAATTAGCATCGGCCTGTAGGGAGTTGTGATGAGAAATGCGCTGTGTGCAGTAATGGCCTTCCTCACGACTTCGGTGAATTCAGGCGTCCATTGAGACCACACTAAATCCTCCAAGACTGCGTCAAGAAATGAAATCTTGGTGGTACGCTGAGCAAGATCTGGTCGTCGTTCGACCATGGTCAACAGAGCCGCAGCTCCTCGTGATTCCCACCCCCTGACGTTGATGACTTGGAAGAGCAGTGGGTGAGCGATCCGATAGCAAGCTTGAGAAACTTGTATCAGGTGGTAAAGATCTTCCTGGACGTGGCCATCGCCCCGATTCGCAACGTCTTTGATAATCTGTTCGAGTATCTCTTCTGGTAGTTCGTAGGATGGAGGGCGGTGCACCAGTCTGAAGAGTTTCGAAGGGATGAGGAGTTGCATGCTCGCGAAGGACGGCTGTTGAATTTTCAGAGCGGTTGAGTTTTGGGTTCCGTTGACGTTGTAGAGAGTAGAGGCCCGTTCAAATTTGGTAGGAGGTAAGAAAGCGTGTCTGTGGGGAAGAAAATCTGAAAGAAGCATGTATGCAAAACGAATTGTAGGTGTTCGTAGCTTGCGTAGGTTTCGTAGGTGTTCGTAAATGTTGTGGGGTTATATGTTCAAAAGCCGGGTGTCAACATTAGGCGATTAAATAAATAAGGAAGGTGACTATATAATTAATATCAGATTTAGATCTCTCACCAATCGGCCACTGCACAATGGCCGAGGTGGTAGTCTAAGTAAGAGTTTTAACCCGAAAAGAACATCTACACGTTAACCGTTTACAGTGCATTTGACCCCCTGCTAACCCATAGGTCGACATCCGGATATCCTGAGTTCAGATCCCAGAGGGGACATCTTTTTTTTTCCTTTTCTTTTTTTTCTTTATGTGCAAAACGAAGAAATGAGGGCAGTGAAATACATGAGTTCGCGGTACGAAATAGTTACGTTTAATCCGACCAATTCTCGTACGGTGGTTTAAAATTTTGCACACAGCCGTCATGGCCATTGGGAATTGCAGTGGCAGCAACAAAACTTCAACAACATACCTGCAGCATAAACACAAAGCAAAAGAGACGCTCATTATAAACTTCCTTTTCTTCTCCAAAGCATGACCCCTCTTTTAATACGTCCACATCGACGTAAGACAGCTTCGGTCTATGCCTCGATATCAAATATAATCGTGTGTACAATTCCGCGTCGCCGGAGTCGTCAAATCTGCAAGACAGAGCACGCCTTATCCTTTCGTTTTATGCTCTGTCTGTGATCGCACAGAACGATAATCGCTTACGCTCAGTGGTCGAAATGGAGAAATTTCGAATCCGTCTAATGTCTCCACAGTTGTGTCCATACTTCTGACATCAAGATCTTTTCCATGAAACATATCGATGTGATCACCAACTTCTCTCCAATGCTTCAAGTTTCTTTTGCCTTACTGCCCACAAGTTCTTCCCAAGCAATTCCCCATCTTCGCTTCAATACTTTCGCCGTCTGCGTCGTCGTGCGGCCTTTCTCCTTCTCTTCGCGATGAATGCGGTTTGCGGCAGCTAGGACTCCAACTGAAGCAGCGAATATAGGATCGACAACCCTGGAAGATTCTCGTTAAATGCTGAATTCAATGCGATCGTGCAAGTAGATACTTGCTATTTGGGTAGCCGGAATGCACTCGGAAGAAGGGAGAGGCATTAGCTTACTTTGAAATAATGTACGCAGGCGCTGCTGACATCGTTGGAGTAACTCAACTAAGGACGAACGGGTGTATATCGAGGGTGTCGAAGGAATTAAACAGTATATTGCATTGCATCGAGATGGGACGAGGTTCACTGGAGCTCTCGCGCTTTGCCAAAAGTGGTAAGGAAAGTGGGACCGCTCCATCGAATCAACTTGAGGCTTCGGTCACATCACGGAAACAAGGAGTTTAGAGATGCTGGGAAAGCTGGGCTGGTTGTGAATGATGCCTTATGAAGCGATCAGAAGTGTGCTTTATGTTATGTTTGCACATGTATTTAAAATCGTGCCGTGCGAACCTTTTCACACTTCCGTCATCTAATAGGGAGTCGCTACTGGAATTAGCGCTAGCTATGAAACGTCGTTGAAGACTCGCAAGATTCAAAATAAAGCTCGCCGATCAAGTGATCAATGTAGTTGGTGGTAGAGAGCACCCAGTTCAACTGCTCGTGGACAAAACCTTCTTATCTAACAGCAAAGCGTGCAAGAAGATGCGAAAAGATGAAGTGAATTTTCCTCCAAATAGCAAAAGTAGATGGCGAAGCAAAATCCGAAGCCTTCAGTTGGTCAAAATGCCACGCACATACTCGATGTCATTCCAATCTGCCTGCCAGATATTTAGCACAGCGAGTCTCCACTCATGATCCTCCCTCTTCATCCGTGCAATGCACCTGCACAACTTCTCCTCCCCATGCATATCAAGGAATACCTTCGAGTCCTCATCCCAGAGGTCTGATCCCTTCCAAATGTCGTAAGTGCCTTTGATGCTTGGACCGCGGCGCGCCCAGATGTCTGCGAACATGAAATGCTGCTTCGAGGTATGTGCCTCTCGGTAGGAGGAAATAACGCGGGCGTACAGCTCAAGAATGACACTGTTCCCTTCTCGAATAGCTTGAGCGCCGACATTGAGAGCCTCACCGACCCGAAAGCATACGCGGAGAAGTGTACTTGGAGTCACTCCAACGATAGGAGACCTGTCTCGGATCGGCTTTGGCAAAGGAGCCCTCACAATAGGCTTGATGGGGTGATTAATGGTGTCATTCACTGATGGAGTCAACTCGCTAATATTGGTCTGTGACGAACCTTTCCGTTCTGTTAATTGAATCCGAGCGGCTGTCTCATGGTCCTTCGGTTCAAGGTGCGAGTTGATGCTAGCATCTGCGTCAATGATATCAAGAAGAACGGTTTCGTCTAAGTCAGAAAGCTCGACCCAATCATCTTCGTACAGCACATCGTCTGAAGGTCTTTCGCAAGCACCTTGAAGTAGTGATGACGGATTAGAGTCCGACTGCAGCGGTGCTGGAAGTCCTGCTACTGCATGACCGTTGACTCGCGGGGTAGCATTGTTCTCCAAGCGAGTTCCAGAACATCCCGAAGGCCCACTTGGCAATAAATCGAGGAAGTCAGTATCAGATAGATCGTCATCGCACAGGTCGAACACATCTTCGGCGCTTCCGCACCTGTCAACCCTTCCACTCTGAGAGATGTCGCTCGCCTGATGCTTGCGCTGCAGCTCGCTGTGAGTAGCATCCTTGACCCTACTCTCCTGACGCGGATAAGCATTAGTTGAATGAGCATCTTCATCAGAAACTTCATGGATTGTATCAAGATGCGGGCTTTGAGCGAGAGAAGACGTTCTGCGGTGACCAGCTGGCTTGCAATCTTCCAGGACTTCATGACCCATACGATCAGTTTGTGATTGCTTTCTTCTTGTGCTGGGCCGGCTCGTCGTGCTCGACTTCTTGGAGCGACCTTTCAGAATGATCTCTTGCTTCGGCGTGCCCATTGACAATGGTGAAGATATCAGTGGAAAGGTAAGACTGTCCATCGTTTGTGGAGCCCCATTGTAGAGCGTGTAGCCGAAACCATCACTACGCTTCAAACTGCCAACGGCAGTTGAAGGGGCAAGAACTTGGATGCGATCATCGACAGCTTCATTTGTCCTGCCGATTGAGTCGCTCCTTGTTTCGTTCGACTGATCCCCATTGTATCTGAAGCTGCGCAATTTGTTTGCTGTGGACTCGGAGAGCTTAAATGATGGTTCGGAGAATCCACTGTCAGTAGCAATTGAAGCAGTTGTTGGCACTAACTTGCCATCATGACCAGAATCTGGGCTGACACGGGAAGCAGTTGGTTTGACGATGGGCAGTCCATCGGATATCGACGACGCTTTCTTGCTGTTTCTTGTTTTATTCTGGCGGGTCCCAGCCTTTCGACTAGACCGTGAATTCTTTGGGGCTCCATTTGTTGTCAAATTGGGATCATCGAAATGACGGTCTGATTCATGGAAAACAGTCTCAAGTCTTGATGATTGGTCGGGTACGTTGACGTCGAGCATCAAGTACTCGGCAACCAATTGATTTCGATGCGGAGAGCCATGGCCTTGGGCCGGCCCGAGAGACCCTGACTTGTCAAGGTTCACGTGGGAAGCGGTGTCGTTGGGTGCTTGAGCTCCGCTAGAGAGCGGGGAGTAAGAGAAAGCATTGATCGGGGTAAATGCTGAGCCAGTCGGCGCGACGCATGGCTCACTGCTCCGACTGCATGAAGCTGCGCATTAGCTACACCTCAAAAGTACCTCATGTGCAGCTGCAGGATTTCGGAACAGAGGGTAGACACCTTCTCTTGGGGTCCGATTCCTCTAGTTCTCCGTCGGCGCTGCGCTTCGTCCGCATCCCCTCAACGTTCAAGCCGACGTTCCAGCTGTGGTATCGCGACATGGCGTAGCGCACGTGTTGCAGATTCCAAAGCTCCTTTTCGCGGATGTACCTATGTACTCCGACGCGACGCGTACCACCGGCGATAGGAAGCCGCACGCGATTAATTTGTTATTCTGCAGTCTGCACGTGAGATATGCACCAGTGAGCATTGGACTGAACGGCTTTTCTCGCTACGCGTCCAATACGAGCATGAGGTAGGAAAAATCGCAAATGGGAGGTTTTTGGTCGCAATGTGGTCCATGGCACAGACGGGGCGTGACGGTGATCGGTGGCGGCAGCCTCCGGGCGTCCTTGGCGAAATCGCTTGAGCTCCCGACCTCAAGAGTTCCACATTTCATGCGCCAACCGAGAACTGTCCAATATTCGCCCTCAAGCCTTTCTACAGCTCTATTTTGGGCAGTTCGAGTCCGCTGCTTCCAATTCTCCACCTCTCCTTTTGCGTTGTGTACACTGAGCTGCTTGCGTCGGCCGCCTTCGGCTCCCCGCTGCTCTCGATATTGGCGAAACAACCGCCAGTATCAAGGTCATCTGGTATCTCGCGGGGCATCAAGCGAGGTGTGGGGACTATTTCAACGTGTTTCCTGCTTTGGCGCAGAAACACGATCGGCAGCAGGGCGTTTTGCAAGACGTAAGAGGTCAGAGTCGAGCCTGTCACTGCCCGTTCCCTGGGTCTGCTTAGGTGCTTTTTGGCTCTGCAAGTCTGGGGTAGAACATGGTTCGTGCTTTGTCTTTCATTGATCCTTCTCCGTTGTGGCTCTCAGATCTAACGCAATGCGTCCTGGAAAAGCTAGTTAGCTGAGTCCGGCCCGCGTCGAGATCCCTCGAGATCCCGTGCTGTCAGTGCGGTGGTTGCCAATTGCCGTCAAAGCTTACACTGGTTTGCTCGTCTCGATCATTCGGCGCTCATCGCGACTGTCCCAAAAGTAGAATTCAATTTTGACGCCCGTCAAGGCTCACGCGCGAGCATTTACAGGGCTTAAACATGTTTAGCTCAGGCTCAGTACGTTCCCTGACTCTCTTATACTTGCCGCCCCCTCTGCATAGCATTTACCAATGCCCTTCTTTCTCTCCCTTCCTTCTTTCCTTCCTTCCTCTCCTCTACCACCTTGTGGTTGATCGATATGGAAGAGTGCCCAAAGTACCGCTCCCGCGAGAAGGTGAATCTTCTCAAGGAGAAAGACTCTTCTCCCGTACCTTATGCATCCTGCTTTGCTGGATCAGGCGAATCTCCTCTTGACCCCCCACCATATTCTCAAAAGCCTGTTCTGCTTCAACGAAGTGGCTCTCAATACAAGAGGAGGTCTCAATTGCTGTGCTCAACCACCAAGAAAGCCAAACTAAAAGGCGCTTGCCCACTCTGCGTTGCCCGTTATTTACGAGATGTACTGAGAGATTGGGTGCTATCACAGAGGAAGCCATACTCGGCCATTACTGTTCAAATCGATCGCCTTACCAGCGAACAATACGAACCAGATGAGCTCTCGGGGATTGTCGACTTAGTGGAGGTCATCAGAATACAGGAGTCTGGGCCGACGGAAGCTGCTAGAGCAATCCGGAAGAAGTTGTACGTCTGGTGTGACCTGCGTCGACATACTATCTCTCACATGATCGCAGGAAGTACGGGAGTCCGCATCGACAGCTACGAGCTCTGACTATCCTCGATGGCCTCATCCAAAATGCAGGTAGCCGCTTTCAGCGAACTTTTGCAGACGAGCCTCTTCTCGAGCGCTTACGCATCCTTCCCAAAGACGAACTGGTTGATCCGGAGGTCCGCCAAAAATGCAACATTCTGTTCCGCCAGTGGGCAAATGCATATCAAAACACTCCCGGCCTCGAACGAGTTGCAACCTTGTATAAGCAGCTACCGTCCAAGCCGAGACGAATGGATCAGTCACAGTCGAAAGTGCTTCGGGAGACAGAAGTAGATGCGGTAGGGGACTCGTCTCCACCACGCTCTCCGTTCGGCGATCCAGATCATGTCAAACGAACAAGCACGGCGGCTTCGGCCTCCAGTGCCCCATCACGTCCCGTCTCGTTACTCTCGACAACCTCCACCCAGACGTCATCATCTTCATTTTTTGGCAAGAAGGACAAGAAGAATAAGCTGAAACCTTTTAATCTTGAGAAGGAAAAGCAGCAAATGCTTGAGACTATTGCTCAGTCATCTGTAGCTAGCACTAATCTCGTGAATGCGCTTAAGCTCATCAACCGCGAGAATGAGCAAGTCAGCGACAACGCAGAAGTTATGCGGCGATTTGAAACGTGTAAAGTTCTCCGTCGCCAAGTCTTGAGGTACATCCAGCTCGTGGAGTCAGAGCAGTGGATCGGCAGCCTAATAAGCGCGAACGATGAGCTCGTGAAAGCTCTCATGGCATTCGAAATTCTTGACAAGAGCATCGACGACGACAGCGACAGCGACAATGACGCTTATCTCGCCCGTAAGCTCGACTTTCAGCAGAGGTCTGCTGGCCATCGGGACACCGAGGAGGCCTTAGCTGGCTTGAACCTGAACGAACCTGCTCCTGCGAAGCCCCCTCGACCGGGTGCCATGCCACCCCCAGTGCCTGCTGCTGGCAAGCAGAGGCAAACTATTGATCCAGAGGATGATGAAGACGAAGAGGATCCATTTGGCGATCAATATGCCTCCCAGACCCCCCATGTAGAGAAGAGTGGCATGACTTGGTGAGTTACTTTCAATAGCGTTGAGCAAAGAACAGTTCTAACAATACTGTAGGAGAGATGTCTGAAGTACTAGATCCACGTGAACACTGCTATGAAGGAACGCCGATATATGGACGACTTATGAATCAGCACTTTTAGGTTGGAGAGTGGATGGAGGCCTTGGATGCACGGGTTATCCACATATTCATCATCTATAATACCCTTAGGCCGCGGTTGGCGACGTTCGTTTGTACGATGTACCACATCACATACTCCTACACCCCACGACGGTGCATATCCAGCTTATACAGAACCAATCTTATGAATAATATCCCCAATATCCTGCGAAATGCAACTTCAGACCGGAGATACTCCTGGACGTTGCTTCAAGAGACTAATAATGGGCTCGAACAAGCGTATCTGTAGTGCCTTCTCATCTTTATCACCTGTCCCCTCTCGTGCCTTCAATTGAGCATCACCAATAGCTTTCATTTCGTCCCAGGAAATCCAAGCCCACCCTTCACACTTATCTGGTTCCATCAACTACAACCGTTAGCTAATCCTAAGTAATCGTATGCGGACAATGGCCGCGGTTTCCAGCATGAATGCATCCTTCTCACCTTCGGCTCCACAGGACTACTCTCACTAAGTCTTCCAACCATGAAGATGGTAACATAATGTCTCAGCTCCCCCGTTTTCGCATCTGCCAAATTGATAGTATTCGTCGCCGTGAGGAAACGAAGCTGCTCCACCTCTAGTGCCGTTTCCTCTAGCACCTCACGCGCCGCGCATGCCTCGAATGATTCGCCCGCTTCGAGATGCCCGCCGGCAAGCGAGTATGTTCCTGCGGGAAGGATTTAAGTTTATTATTTAGAATTGAAGACATTTGCATGATTTCGCGATTTGCATTTATGAGATAAGGGTACGTACCGGCGCCTAAACTGCCCTTGCGCTCGCCGAGGATGATTCTGTTTTGCTTGTTGAGGACGAAGACGCCGACGCCGACACCGACGCCGACTTGAGGCGCCATTATCGTATTTCTTTTCTTTTAGGAAGCTGGAATGTGTCTCATTGCAAATTTGAATTGTTGATGTGAAGAAGAAATTGGCAGAAATTTGAAATGAGAGTTAAGAGAAGAAAGAGGATGCGATGGTACACCGCAAGCTACATGTGTACACCGTATCGCTGAGTCATTGGTGTATCGGACTTATACCTATATGTTCCTTCACTGCAGCGTATTGGAATGTTCAATCAAGTTGAGCGTCTACACCTGCATGTGCTAATCGTTTATTCGACTGCTGTTCATTCTGTCCTGTCGTTGATTGGAGGTTTCAGGCGACACTCGAAATGCACTGTCTAGCTGTCTCACAGTACCGTAGAATCGCGGCACTGGAATGGCTACCGGAAAGCGGAGAAAACGCTCCCATAGGAAGAACTGATTGTCTTGAAGGAAGCGGTGTTCAAACGATGTGCAAGTCGTTGCTCAATTTTAGTATGCATCTAGAGGTATGTAGATCCACTCTTCGTCGTATCCAAAAGCGCTCCAGCCTCCGTAGGTATATCATAAAGTGCGAGAGCTGTTACGAGAAAGATTCAGGCCTTGTTTAATCCAACGCTCGAACCATGCCATGCAAGACCGAATCCGCAATGTAAAACTGTAAAACCACCACCATGCCCCATCCTCCCATGCTCCAAGGCTTTATTCCGAAGCTTCTCCAACAGGAGAGACTCAACATCTACATGACCGTGCAAGGAATTATGCAGCAGGAGCATCCACCATCGTCGTCTCCACACTCTAAACACTTGGTTTTGGGTGGTTGTGCGGGTTTGGTGAGGGTCGAGAGCGTTGAAGCGACGGAGTTCGTGTTGCTTCCAGGCATTGTGAAGAGGTAGCGGGTGCAACTCGAATCGGCGACTTTCGCTTGAACAGATGGGTACGCAAGACTAGGAGCTAACCGGAACGAACTTGAGGCTCTGCTCGTAGCTACCTGCGACGAAGGTGTCAGATTCTTGACGGGTAGTGAAGAGAGCTGATTGGCTACCTACTTGAAGTAACTGAACTCCTCTCGCACGACAGTGGTCTTCAATTGAGGGTATCGAGGTAGGACGTAGTAGCAAGACTGGGGAAACGAGAGCTAGAAGAGGTGGAGAAGCAGAGCTGCAGCAACTTAAATGGCGGTAGACTTGCGTGGCAGGTGGGCGATGCTCGGCTTGTTTCATGGCACTGGAAACGCGGCATGACGACACTGCCACATTTCACCTCTTGGTACGGGCAGGGGTTGTCTCTACTGATTCCACATCGAGCTTCGAGCATCGCTTTCTCATTATGAGTATCCCTCATGACTTCGTCGTCGCTCACGTCAACTTCCTCTCCCCTGCGTAAATTAAGAGGAGCAGGGCTGATTCTGGGTCATATTGTGTGACCTTGTTCATTCGTCATGTCGGCTTCCTTATTTTCGAACCCAACGCCTTCGCAAATATTTCGTAGATGCATCCTACTGGCGTTCTTATGAGTCTTTGCAGCATGAGAGCAGTCCCAGAAACTCGGAACGTAACCTAGCTGTCTTCTTTTGCGACCCCGCTGCAGAGCTGCCAGGATGCGTGTTGCGTGGAGGCCTCGTATCCCACGTATCCTCACACCAGTAGAACAGCATACATGTCTTCTACTTCACAAGAATCTAGTAGGAGACTAAACAAGTAATATGGCTTCGACTGCGCTTCCTACCAAGGTCGTTGGCGGCGTCACTGTGCCCGACACGTCGCTGATAACCAAAGCTCTAGACTTTGCACGGGAGCATTCCACGGACTACACTTACAACCACATCATCCGCTCTTTCGTCTTTGGCTTCATCATCGCAGACAAATTACCACACACCAAAGATCGCGACCGGGAAGCTCACGCTGTTGCCGCAATCCTGCATGATGTTGGTTTCCCAATTGGCCATCCACCTCACAGCGATGTGATCAGCAAAGACAATCGCTTCGAGGTGGACGGTGCAAATGCAGCGAGGGAGTTTTTGAAACGCGAGGCTAGTTCTCAAGAATGGGACAAGCATCGCTTGCAATTGGTGTGGGATGCCATCGCACTGCATACGATTGGTAGCGTCGTATTCCACAAAGAACCGGAGGTACAGGCCTGCTCGTATGGCATTTGGGCCGATTTCCAGGGGCCTGATCGAGTGGCAGGAGGTTTGCTGTCATGGGATGAATATAACACTGTCGTCGAGGTATGAGACCATTGCTGTTTGAATTAGAAGCTGATCCCATGACAGGAATTTCCCCGACTGGGACTCATGAAAGGCCTGAAAGATAATATGCTGCACCTTTGCAGGACGAAGCCCGAGACTACATTCGACAACACTGTCGGCGAATGGGGAGACCGCTATCTCAGTGTAGATGAGTATAGCCGCAAAGGAAAACTCACGCAGGATCTATTGGAGACTTGCGACCTCGACGAACGGGAACCCAACTAAAACTGCTATGTCACATCGCGCGTTGAGTTTCACTTTTCTTTTACTATTAAGCACGTAGTTGGATGTGCAATCGATCGAATGTGATACCGTCATGCACTGCGGTCCTTTGTTGCTTGTGAATATACAAGCGGCTATCTAAAATAACATATATCAGTGTCTCTAGCTTTATCGCTAAGTCTCGAGTAAATATGCTTCTTCAGAGCGTCTTTCTTAAGCCCAAATGTTTGCTTCATATCTGTACCTCTTTCCTTCACAAGTATCTTTCAAATGTTTTCGCTGCGTCAACCACTGTCTGCTCAAATGGGATCCAGTCTTGCCCAGTGAGCTTCGGTACCTTGGTGTTATCCACCTGCACCAGATCTGGCGGAATTTGGTATCCTGGAACGTATCCCGCCCCCGGCTCGCCAACTGGGATGATACCCTTCCTTTCCGGATAGTGCTTGTTTAAGATGTCATAGTATGTCTGAGGAGTTGCCCAAGCGCTCGTTGCAAGATACCTCTCACCATTCACCTTCTCTGGGTTCTCGGCAGCAAATATAATGACTCGGGCCACGTCACGCACATCAACGACGTTGCCAAGACCCGGGCCAGCTTCTGGGACTTCTTGTCCCACCAACGCTCGCCAGACGTTCACAGTGGTTGACTGGAGCTCGTCAGGGCTGTCTGGCAATGCGCCAGGTGCACCAACGACGAATCTACATTCCATCAGTGAGTCTTCTGTTAACGCGAAGGTAGTCAAATGCACTCACGATGGGTTGACGGCAGCCATGCTCCAATTTGGCTTTACCCTATCTCTAAAGCTCCAGAACACCTTCTCGCTCGCTGTTTTGCTCGCACGATAAATGTGTCCAGCGCCAGATTCGACACCCATATTCGCGACTACATCTTCCGAGACTTCGTTCCAGTTTGCCTCAGTCAAAGTATATGGCGGATTCTCATCGCTCCGAATAGCGGCGATTGAAGACATCTGCACGACCACGCGGAGTTGTGGACCGGCATGCTTGTAAGCAGACTGGAGGATGACCGACGTGCCCACAGTGGCACCCTTCATCACAGGAGCGGGGTCCACGAAGCTGAGGGAGATGGGAGCAGCAAGATGCGCGATTGCGTCAACACCTATGGAGAGCGGTTAGTACTAATCGCATTATTGAGGGCCAATCGCAAGATAGCTTCCTATCTACCAACCGGACAAGCGACGCTCACCTTTGACGGCTTCATCAAACGCGCCGGATATGGTTATGTCTTTCACCTCGACGATTTCGAAGTCTCCAGCATCTATATGCCCTTTGAAAGCATCGCCGAGCAACCGCAGGCTTGCTTCCTTTGATCGAGCTGTTCCTCTCACACGCCAGCCTGCATCAAGAAATGCCTTTGCGGTGCTATTTGCAATGTATCCGTTCACGCCAGATATGAGCACGAGGCTTTTTGCTCCCGCCATCTTGATTGTTTGTGATTAGATGTCCCTTCGAAGAACGAATTAAGGAAAGATAAGATTGAGATATAAGGGACAATTCAGGTGTTGTTTGTCATCGTGAATTGGTTCGCTTCTCAATGGCCTTATATATAACTTGGCCCATTTGGCACCATATGAATAGTGCGATGGAATGTCAATTGATGTTTAGTCGACATGGTGGTGCATTTGAAAGCCCAGCAATTACCCTTTGAGTTAACCAGTCTCTGAAATCCCATTTTGCCGCGGCTCATACTGGCGGACCAAGATGCACGAACGGAACAGCGACCTATTGTATCATTCGAAGAGGCGCTCATGTAATCGGGCTGAAGGCCTATTCCTCACACGAGGATAAGTAATGCACAAAAGCCATCTGGATGACAAAGGTATTATGCAAGATTCACCGCACGGCCCATGGCATGCCATGGCATAATATCACTAATAAAACTGCTTTCGGCCAGTCCCCGTGGAGAACTTCGCCACCCTCGGCTTCCAAAGTCACGGACTCGCCGAGTCGGGCTCACCGTATTCCGATGAAGTCGCCCGGAGTTGACGCAGTCCGTGTGCGCAACTTTAAATCTCCTAGCTCCCGCACCTGAGGAGAGCGATGAAGAGGGATACGTTCACCAAACGTCATTCGGGCCGAGCATCTCCACACGATTCTATTGTCGAAGACTTTTGGCCGCCCTCGATACTCATCTCTTCGACAAAGCGTTCAATCAATGTTCAACAACTTGCCAGATATTCAATTTTCTGACGAACGCAGCTATTCTACGTCCGTTATTGTAGCAAATGTCAGCTATTGGGGTAGGTCCGCTGTGCGGAGTATGTCTATGTCTGGTCACACAATTGTCTCGTTTCATACTCTATTCTTAATGCCAGTATACTCTTTAGCTTTCATTGTTGGAATTTTTTTGGGCATCGCCATCATGCTTTACAATCCAAAGAGCCCTCTGTGCGTGCGTATGGAACTCTTACACTCGCGGATGCCAAATTTCTGAGCCACCTCAGTTTCTCTCAACTACCTATTATCGCGTGGGAAGGAAGTATGGATTGTATGCATCATCAAGCAAATGGCAACGATCCCTCCAAACCTCAATATCTGTTATCTTTTCATGCGCCACTGATAGCATGGACGCTCAACGACTGGGGTCGATGTGGCGAGTGTTCTTCGATATCGGCGCCTCTCCGGCCAACACCAGATCGATCGAAGTTGATGGCTTTTGAAACTACGACACTGCAAGGGCATGAAGAGATCGCGTTCCACCCGTCTGACTTGCATTTCATCATACTTCCAAAGAAGTACAGGAATTCCGGCGGGTCGAGCCCTCATTGCGCGATACCTTATCTAATCTCCAACTCTATCTTGGCGGTGGAAAAGCCGCGCTTACAGCACCCCGTATCCATGCCCCCGTTTGCCGCTCACACGCACCGAAGGAAGCTAGTTCCTCGCACCGTTCCGGTTCTAAACCAACCACCAACCTCCCAGATCCCCAGACCGTACTCTTGGGTTACACTTTGTCCTGTGGCGGAGGAAGAAATGGGACCTTGCGATGATCCTCAAGGATTTGCTTTGTCCGGCCCAGGCCTTGGTTAAGGCAAATCCTCCCCTTAGCTCCTCCGAAAGCTGCTTTAGCCTGCGTACTTCCTACACTATATGCAAGGAATCGTCCACGGGGAAGCCGGTGCTACAAGGAACCCAGAAGCGCACGCGACGGGCGAGTAGTAGGACGGCTAGAACTTATCTCCAGGGCCTTCAAGGTTGTGGATCTTCGAGCCTTTCAGAGCTACTAGCGGCTTTGACCATGATAGCTCTCATACGCCTCCAAAGTCCATGATGTACTTAAGTAGAGCTGATATCACGCATGCTTCGCGTAGTAACCTCACACTCTCACCCAAGGATTGCCGTGTGTCGCCGAAATGGATTTCGAGAAGAAGCCTGAGTATGTGATCGGTTCTGAGAGCCCGGCTCGCAGCGATACCCTCGATAGCGCAGAAGGCGTCGTTGAGAACGCTGATGGATTGCACCGCAAGCTCTCCAACCGCCAGATCCAATGGATCGCGGTAGGAGGCTCGATTGGTACTGCATTGTTCGTCAGCATAGGCTGGGGCTTACTGGAAGGTGGCCCTGGTAGCTTGTTCCTGGGATACTTCTTCTACGCCTGTGTTATTGGTGCTATCAACAATAGCATGGCCGAAATGGCCGTCTACATGCCGATCTCCGGGTAAGAAAGATATGGAGTGTTCGAGAGAGTAGCAGCCAGCTAACACAATCTAGTTCGTTCATTCGCTTCTGTGCTAAATGGGTCGACGATGCGTTCGGTTTCATGGCCGGCTGGAACTTCTTCCTCTACGAGGCCATCTTAATCCCCTTCGAGATATCTGCTCTCAATCTCGTTCTCACGTTCTGGCGCGATGATATCCCCGTCGGTGCTGTCTGTGCGGCCTGTATCGTGATCTACGCCATCTTGAATGTCTTTGCTGTCCGCTGGTTCGGCGAAGCGGAGTTCTGGCTGTCTTCCGGCAAAGTGCTCCTGATCATCATCTTGTTCTTCTTTACCTTCATTACGATGGTCGGCGGTAACCCTACCCACGATCCGTATGGCTTCAGATACTGGAACAACCCTGGTGCATTTGCGGAGTACATCACAACCGGGGCTCTTGGCCGCTTCGAGGGCTTCCTTGGAGCTCTGTTCGCCGCAGCATGGACGATTGTCGGACCGGAGGTACGCCTGAAATATGCCCTATTCCTATTACTTAGCTAACAGCCCACATAGTACATTGCTATGGTCGCCGGTGAGGCCATTTATCCTCGTGTGACCATCAAGCAGGCGTTCAAGACTGTCTATTGGCGCTTCGGAATCTTCTTCGTCGGGGGCGCTCTCTGCGTCGGGATTGTGATTCCATATAACGACCCTCACCTTACGAACATCCTCAATACCTCCGGAACGTCCACTGGCGCCGCCTCGCCATATGTTATTGCAATGCAAAATATGGGCGTTACTGGGCTCCCCCATCTTGTCAATGCCCTGTTAGTCACCAGTATCTTCTCTGCGGGCAATTCGTACGTTTACATGGCGACTCGTTCTCTCTACGGCCTCGCGCTGGACAATCAAGCACCAAAGTTCTTGACATACACCACGAGGAATGGTATTCCGATTTGGTGTTTCTGCGTAACGATGGTCTTCCCCTTCTTGTCCTTCCTCTCTGTCGGAAGCGGCTCGGCGCAAGCTATTAAATGGTATGTCCATCCGACAGTGCCACGTGATGTCCTGAACTGATGGTTCTTAGGCTCGTCAACCTCGTTACTGCATCCCAGGTGCTTAACTATGTTATTATGGGCATTACGTACATATTTTGGTACAGAGCACTCAAAGCTCAGAACATCGACCGCAAGACTCTGCCATACTACGGCTGGGTAAGTTCTGCTCTTTCTGAATTTTTCCTTCCGTATCGGGCGCTGACTTGATCAGTTCCAACCATGGTGCAACTACTTCGGCCTCACCTTCACGACCATAATCGTCTTCATTCAGGGCTACACCGTCTTCCTCCCAGGCAAGTGGAACGTCGGCAACTTCTTCACGTACTACACCATGATCTTCGTGTGTATTTTGCTGTACTTTGGCTGGAAAATTGTCAAGCGCACAAAGCTTGTGAAGCCCCACGAGGCTGACCTGGTATGGGAGAAGCCAATTATTGATCGCTATGAGGAAGCCGCTGAGCCACCGTTGGGTCTGTGGGAAGACATGTGGTTCACGACGAGGAAGGTTCTGGGTAAGGTCGGTCTTAAAAAGAAGGAGGTCGTTTAGATTCGGAGATGCGGAAACATATCAGCGTACTGTAAATAGATTGATTGAAGTACGAGGCGCTGCGGCCACCTGTTATGACATGAACGATACCCAAGATAGCAATACCACAAAAGAGATATTGCGCTTTACGGAGTATGTGCTTCAGAATCAAAGGGACACCTGCAAGATCCACTTGCTGTTCGTGGTATTAGCAACGTCAGAATCAATTCCGATGCTGATGACGATTACTCTAGCTTAATGAAACAGTTAACTGCGTTTATTATATCATCGGTATTGTTCTCCACTATGCGAATCCTTCTGGATCGCTGGAACACACTGCTGGAAATTATCGAATCTTGTAAAACAGTAGCAGGATCTCGCTGCGCACTTCCAAGGATTTTGCGAATGCTTACTTGAAGCGTGAGACGAATGTGCATCTCGGCGACTCTATCGGGTAATGAAAATGGGAAATAAAACAGATCAGTCAGACATAGAATTAACACTCTCTTGCAACAGTCGAGGTTCCCGTTGCAGGAGACGCTCTTCAGCATCGTAGCCAGAAGAATATCGTATCCTAAGGGTCTCTGTTTCGGAGATCCCGAGAACGAGCTTGCACAATCGGCAGTGCCTCAAAATGTACGCTCCTTTGGCCGAAGGCGAATCGCGGGGAACTCGCGTGGTTTGTGGCATTTTTCGTTTCTAAGAGCCTGGAGAAGCCTTCGTCCTTCATCTGGGATCATTGCCGATCTTGGGGGCGGTGGAGTCATCGTGTCTTTTCACCGCCCTTTTTCACGCTGAGTGCACTTGATCCAAAGCCCGGCCCTGATTCCTCATCCCCCCGGTCTTTTCAACGTGGAGCTGAAATCAATGGAATGATAGAACCAATCTATGCAGTGATGTGTGAGAAGAGCATTTGGAATGGATGTTGCGTTCCTGATCAATGAGCGCCATCGCAGTGCGAAGCTGATGATCCCGATCAAACCGGAGCTGAAGTTGAGCTTGGTAAATGGTATTCCCCTGAGTAGCAAGTCCCTTCAGCTAAAAGGGTGAATGCAGCGCTGACTAAAAACAGGCAACAGAGACACGTCACTCAGTCCTAGTAGAAGCGTTCAGTATCCCAAAGCTCTTTAGCAACAGCAAACTCTTTTAAACCCCTTAAGTTTTGGCCTGTTTCGTCTACCAGATGTTCTCATCAGCTTCCTACTCATGTGAATGTGATATTTCGTGGATTACTTCAGGGTGGAAACTGCCCTTCGTGCATTATCCCATCGTATCCCTAATTGGCCAGTAAGCTTAGTATAAGCCTCCTTTGGAATCCATCTGCAAGGCACGAAACCCTACTGACGGGGATTTGAATATCCAGATTGGTCGGAGCTGTACAGGATCAACTAAGTTAGGTGCTAAGCTACTATTACACACAGTGCTTTCCGGGTACCTTAACTCGCGTAGATGTGGGGCTTCGCCTCCCCTTCCTTGATCTCATAGAGTACATACCTCACTCATCAATTGCTGCCGGTGAATTGTTCCGAGTACGAGCATCAGAGTGTGGCTGGGTACCTTATGAGATGGATTCGGACCTCTTTGAGAACACCGCAGCAGCTTCTTTACGTACAATTTTCGAAATGAGGCACATCGGCTCTGGAGACCGTTCGAGGATCCAGGAAACACCGCGAATAGAATCGGAGGAAGGTGAGACCACACAGCAACTTCTTCTTTGTAGCGTCACTGTGTAGCTTACTGGTCAAGGCTGTACGCCCTGTGAGTTGTTGTGCTCAAGGTCCAGTAGTATTTAAGCGCACCATTTCCACTACTCTCATCGAACATCAAGCCCAGTCCTTTCCACTTCCACAAGGCCAATCTTCTATCAAAGGAAAATACCGTCGACAAAAATGCACTCCTTCACTCTTACCATCCTTGCGGCTCTCGCTGCTACTGTAGTAGCAGTTGATACGATAGAGCTCACGAGTCAGAAGGGAGTGTACGTTGTTCCTTGCTTTTGCGTTGAACATATCGAGAAACTTTCAGCCTGACAGCCTCTTAGTACGCAATTAATCGACGCCGCCCTTGTCCACAACGATCAGCCTATTATTACGTCCGGTACGCAGCAGAATTGCTTCAGCTGGTTAGGTCTTGGATTCGCCGCAGACGACGGTAACGCGTTAGATTCGGCGCAGCCAGGTATGAACTCGATAGATCATAGGGGTTTTCAATTACATCTTTGAGACTAACATCATAACAGGCATTTGCTTTGTTCTTCACGAGGGAACTGATTGCACGGGAACTGCTAGCTCCGGAGAAGGAAACGGAAGCCCACTCGATGTTCTAACTCTTAACGGTGGCCAATTCGTATCTCATACTGGTTCAATCAAGGTGTACAGGACAGTTCATGGGAAGTGCTAGGCACGAAGAGGTTGATTTAGTAGTGCATTAGACGGTTAGAGGCAATCCAACTACATTCTCACAATTGCTACAGAGCCATTCCATTACAGTCGACTTCAGCACTTCCAAGAAGCTCCCACACACAGGCGAGTTTACATTCGAGATTGCCGGGGAACAGCTTGCCAGGCTTGCCTTAGAAGATCTGCCTCTCACTGTCGCGATCCCAATGCTTTCAACAATACCAGCTCCTCTGATCTAATACATGCCACATATCAGTTCGGCTGACTCCCCGAGCCTATGTATATATCGGAGGACCCAAGATAATCACCCCCTTTAAATTAGTACAACATGCTGAGGGGTCGTATCTGGCAGTAGAGCATCAATCTACCCACCTATGAGCCCATGTACATAGCATTCACCAATGAACTCGAAGCGGTGCGCTATAACCTCTCTTGGCATGTAGAGTACCTGTCCACCAGCTAAAGCTGCAACAATATGTCAGGAGGTACCCAGAACGTCCTAGCGCGTGAGCACGTGCATTCGTGTAATTATAGAATTTCTTCTTCACAGATTTCTCTCTTCAATCAATCCACGAGATTCACAAATTCGTGCTTGCTACGTTCCTCTCCGATACAATATCTTGGGGTCTGGTTGCAGCTGGCGCAACTGCCATGTAACCCCTGTGAGTGGCTGCCAGTCTCCGTACAAAGCACGTCTGGGAAAATGTAATGTCCATCCCATACCTTATACCCCTATCTTCAGGCGTCATCGTGTCAAGACGTTGCGGAAAAAGACTCTAGTCAATATTGCCGCCGCGACTTACATCGTTCAAATCCACGCCCTTGTGTATGTCGGCCAGTACCGTGGTGCGGAAAGCTTCGTTGTATTTTTCAGTGTCTTTGACCATCGACGACCATCTACGAACTCCCTCTCATCCTGGCTCCTCCCGTATACTCGAGAGCTTTGCTATCCCGTCTACAAGGATTCCACTGAGATGCAGCTCATGCTTCACGATGTGTGCGTTGCAGCGTTGAAAGGAATCTTGCATCCGGATGCGTTACAAGCATCGGCGTCTGATGGCCTAAGGCATTTCCTAAGCGGCACAACTTCAAGACGCTCTCGCTAGTCAGGTACCAAGGAAGGCATCTTTTCCTCGGCACATGCACGTTGCATGTGGCGCGATTTATCTACAGGATGGACGACGTAGCCAAGGACGTCCAGACTTCGAGCTCTTTCCAGGTATAGAGACACAACTTCTTCATATATGTCGGTAGTAGAGCGCGAGTAATCCGGTAACGATTCGTTTGGACCAACATCCGTCGCCAGATTACGAGGAGCAAATACCTTGTCCCGTGAATCGGTACATTTCGTGGTCCGAGTCGAGTGCAGCAGTTGTATGAGGCGAGAGGCGGCGGAAAGGAATATCTTGTCGAACCAAGCATCTCCACCACAGTAACGCGTTTCTGAGGGGCCTGTTGCCTCCTGTTGAATCCAAGTGCGTGTCCAGTAGCGCTAGTTGAACATCTCCATGATCCCGCACCAGCCCTTGTACGTGTCGCTGCCAGGGAATGGAAATAGAGACGGGTCATCTGCAGACAACTCGGTAGAGCCAGCATTCATGACTAATTGGTATTGTACTAAAAGAGCTTGGCCACTAATTTTCTCACCGCCGTACGTGTGGCCTCGCGACTTCCTACCTTCTAACGTCTGTCTCTCATACCTGTCACAGACAGACCATGCTACTGTCACACTGCCATTGCTTTAGCGGCCCTCCGCTGCTCCCTGTTGAATAACAATCTGGTTGAGACGCCGTTTTCTTACTAATGCAGGACGCTGAAAGCTCCAGGAGACGATGCTGAACTGCGAAATAACTTGTCCGTCTGTTGTGTACGATAGCTCAAGGAGGGACGTTGCCATCAAATTCAAGAGCGCCCCGTTACATTCGTCAATCATTTGCGGAAGGCCTCTTATGGTCTGCAGGTACGACGACTTTTTCTTCGTAGTCTGGTTGAACGGCAAGGTCGCCGCTACGCCGCCTTCGAACCCATTCGCGTATCTTTCCAAAATCGCGGCACACGTGCGTCACATCAGAGTCGGCAAAGTTGCGGTCCTTGGACTTGTAGTATCTTGTGCCGTAGACTGTTATGTCGCCGGTGCACATTACGTATTGGCGTATCTCGTCTATGCAGTGATCTGTCACAACGGTTAATGAAAGATCGACACTGATGAAACTCGGCTTACTGCGGTGTCTAATAGACTCGTCTGTCGTCTCTATCCCGTAGTGCTCAGCGTGGAAGTATTGGTAGATCCTCGCCTTCACATTGTCACAGCATTAAATCTCGGGCTTCATAGTGCGCACATGGATGCTCACCAGACAGTGAAGGGTATGGAACATGCTCAACCCGACATAGTATCCTCCTTTGGCGTTGTCCCAGTGTAATTCATAATCGGATGTCCACAACGCCTTAGCTTCCTCCTCTGAGATGAGGAAATCCCTCCCTATTCCGTAAAACATAGTCAGATGGAGCACGACGACCACACGATAGGAGCAGTTACACACCTCCAACCAATGCTAGCCAAGCCGCATCAATCTCTGGGCTTGGCTCGCCAGTGTACGTGACGTTGCCGGGATTTGGCGTGAAGAGAGTGCCGTCTTCGTAGACCGACGGGTCTCCAGTGAATTGGACGCCAACAATATCAATATGCTTCCTTGAATCGGCTTTCAGCTCCATTAGTCTCGCTGTCCTTTCCCCTAGTTCCAATCTACCGAGTAACTCTTACGAAGTTCAGTGCTCCATCCGGCTTCGAACGATCCATATCCATTTTGCTCGCCGACATCTCGTAGGTTGGACCAAATTAAAAAACAAATAAGCAGAGTCGTGGTCGAGGCAAAGAAAATGGTCAAAATTTTCCAAATGGGCGAGGACTTTCGGAACGATCGTTGCTCAGAAGCCAATAATGTGCTTGTCTCGGAATCCGATTCTAATGTTGAAGCAATCTTTTCAAAATTTTCACCGGCCATCATAATCGCGAATGAGTACGAAAGTAGCGTTCTTCTCGTTAAGAGGTACTATGCACACCGCCATGATCAGAGACCTAGTTGCAGATACCTTTTGAAGCAAAGGGCATTCGCGCGAGATGCAGGTAATCGCGCAGGATTCCGCATGGCAGTATCTCCGTGCTCGCTTAGATTAAATCTCACCTCATCATGAGTCCACATTCTTAATAGCTCTAATTAGCGTTGGCGGGAACGAGATTAAAGGTTCAAAGTGCTAATCTAGTAAAACACTCGGAAGACGGTCGACCTTCGATTACATCAGTGCTCTTGAGAACGGAGATAGCACGGAAGAAGAGATATAGAACTTGTGGATCATTGTTCTTGCTTTAGCTAATTCTTGTACTGTCAAATCGACCGAGTCGACTTCTCATAGACTTGTGCGTCAAAATGCGGGAGTGGAGAAATCAGGCTAGAATTCATCGGCGTTCTCTAAGGCTTGTCATTGCTCTGCTGCTTCTTCTGCTCAGTCTGGCTACCCTGTACGCCAGGACTGTTGTAATCCCTACTCAGCGCCAGTGCCAGAACCGCATGTTCCTATATTCTCCTGCTTCAGATCATGTTCATTACCAGTGGACGAATTTCAAAAAGTTTTACTATCCGCCATCCGAGCTCGTTGGTCCTCCTACACCTGAGCGGGAGCAGCTCTGGGACGAATATGTTCCAAGTATGTCTATGTTCTCGCCAATATATTAGAATTGTAGAACTGACGAAGATTGCAGACTCTATCGTATCGGTTCCATACGATCGAATCAGTGAACTAGGCCATGTCAATAACGAAAATTGGTGGGCTGTCGCCCCAGAAGCAGGAGGAGGCGTCGCGGCTGTGCTGGCTGTCGACTACCAGCTGAACTGCCTGGTAAGACCAGATCGAGAACTTATGTTGTTGTGCGTAGAATTAATCTGCGGTAGTCACTCCTCCACAGATACCTATACAAGTCAGCGTACAAGCACATGTTCAACCATAGTCAAGTCTCTGAGCACCGGCTCAAGGCTCAGAAAAACCTCTGTTTGGAGGTCCTGCGACAGGAGTTGACATGCTACGCTGATCCCACATTGTATCTCAACTGGAGGAACCCGAAGTCTCAGAAGAATGCTGCGGCTGATCTTGGATCGTGGCACAAGTGCAGAGACTATGATGCAATAAGGGATTGGGCGTGGTCACACAGGATCTACAATTTGCATGTATCAAATGTATTAGACCTTACAGTGTGAGAATGTTATGAAAATCCGTACACAAGCAGTTGAGATAAGTATATCATTCTGCTGTTCCCGCGAAGTGTACAGGCAAGGTATTTTCCCTCCCATATCTCATGATATTGTCCCAGTTACGACACTTTGCACTTTTGTTCAAGTTTAGTCTCATGTGATGCATGTCCGAATGTAGATCCCGCTCGATGAGATATGGGGTCACATCAGCGTTGCAGTGTATAATGCTCCGTATGTTCTCAATACAGTGCTCGACATGTTCAAAGAGGACGTCCGGGGCCTGGTACCAAAACCTCCGGTCACTGAAATCGTAAGAGTCCTTGAACGTATACTGGCGGAGGAGAGACTATGTAAAAGTTTAGCATTATGATCTTGTAACCACTTGGCTTGACTTACCAAGCAATGGAGACGATGGTAGCCCTCATACAGAGCTCCTATCTTGCCTCCGTATCGTGGTTTGTCGCTGTCAAGATGCACCCACTGCACTTCGTTCGACTTGTTGAGGAGGTTAACTTTGTCATCATCGATGCCTATGGCGCCATCTGTCTCAGGTCAGGAACAGCCCCTCATTGGATGGTGCGAATAAATGAATACAGTTCCAAAGTTCGTCCCATGCAGCCTCCACCTCGTCTGATGGAGGAGACGTATAGACGCTCTGGACTGACGGGTCGAGACTCGTCCATTCGTACTTGAAAGTTTCTATCATTGGTGCTGTTACGTATCGGGTAAGCTGGAAATTCTGGGGATGCTGTAATGTTGAGACGGCGACTTACACCAATGGAACATCCTCGCGGTACACTTCTGATCAAGGTCGCCAGGAAGAAAGGAAAGGATGAATATGCATAGTGCTGCGACAATAAAAGCAGCTGGAGACCATGTGAAAATCATATCCAATGCATCCCGTGAATAAATTGACATGAAGGATAGGCTTTCTTGAATTCCCAAACCATGAGAGTCGAGTAGCGCCTTCTCGGAGTCGTCCGCTTCAGAGGTACTTCGTAAACGAAGATAGGGAGTCATTATGGTAGCTGCTATGTCTGTGTCTTTCGGGCTCGATAGATGACAGCGTTTTATCAAAATTCTATAGCCTATCCTCGGCGCAGTCGCTGTATACGCTAGAAACGTCAAAAGTTAACTTGTCGTTTCAGTCTCGATGGAACCTTATCTCAAAAGAATACCTGCCCGTGCGTGATTGCTGAAGGTGTCCTATTTTATTATCAATATCCCGATTTCCGCTAATCTCATACCTAGAGGCGTGATGACATGAGATTGATTTCCGTCGATTTCCGGAAACTCTCCCAGAACACTTTTGGTCAAGCATTGACTCGCGCGAGAGCATCTAAAACGAGCTAAACAACTTGGTTTCCTGTCAGGATGCCCATCCTGGTACGTGAGTACGTGCATTCGAATATTATAGCCTTCCTCTCCCTCAGTGATTTCACTTTCTTGCAGTCAATCCACGATATTTGCTACTTCGTGAATCGTGCTCGCTACGTGCTCCGATATTTCCCCCTATAAGAGTTTCAATATCCAGCTGCTCTTGTCTCTACATTATACGAATCGATTATTCCGCAAGCACATCACATCCACATCTCAAGATGAAGGCGTACATCACTATTATCATTGCAGCCTTTTGCTCCATGATCGCTGCAGCGCCGGTCAGCCAGGGTACACTTCGTCTAATCTCTACAATGTAACAATTGAGCGAATACTAACCTTTATACGAGTAGTCTCTTCCGCCGGTACTTCGGTAGCCAGTGAAAATCTTGCCATTCGCGAGGTTGTTGAAGAATACGATGGGGATGCGGAGAGCTGGTGAAGAGGAATAATAGTGACAAATACTCTTCGGAGAGAATCGTGTCACTTGAGGAACCCGTCAGAACAACTGAATCTTATGTACTAGTTCATTAGTTTGGCGAATTCGGTGCCTCGTGTGAGAATGTGAGAGGTCTACATACTCCGTGTCTGTCTTTGTGTTGATTGCCGACGTGATCTTGAAGAAAGCGCGCTCAACGTTCAAGTACAATCGATTAAGGAAGGAGAGTCGCCAGAGGGTGGCAGAAAGGCTAATATGCTGATAGAATCAACGCGCTAACTGGTGAAATGCGAACGAACGAATTTGCCGGGTCCAACTAGTCAGATGCGTATAATTAGGCACCTCAAGAAATTGAGGTACAGGCCGCAGGAATCCGAGGTGTGTCATTATGGTTCGATGGGAATACATACAGACAGCATCGACGTACAAGCGGTATTTAGAGCTGCGTAAGTGTCTAAACATATGGCGTAGCGCGTCGTGTAGATTCTCTTGGACTGAAAAGACTTCTCCGTTAAGTTTAATGTTGTATTTCGTATCAAGAGGACGGCCTCTCCGGTATGGTGCTGGGCCCCATGTGTAAGAAAGCGCAACGTACGTTGGCGCTTCATTGATCTCATGTGTCTCGAGGGCGAAAGCAAAGTCATCACCCTCTAAAGGACACAAAAGTCGAAACCCCCTCTGCATCAGAGCCTTGTACATGTTGAAGAGTAAACAGAGAAGCTTCGAATACCGTCGCTACAAACTTCAAACCTCAAGGCTGCAACTCACGTGGCGACTCTTGGTACCAGGTACGATATTTTGGCCGCACGTGTCCCAGGAGCAGACGCCAGCTGGCAATGGCGGCATTGTTGGCAGGGAAAGGAACGACTCATGATAGATTTCACATAGAGAGATACATCAAAAGCCATTGAGGCGACGGAAGTGTAGAACTGCCATTAAGATAGGAGTATTGAGACACGTCGTCTGACGAGGAACACGTTAAGTTGATCACTTTCAAAGTACCCTGTGGCGGTGCAAGCCCCTGAGCTAGCCCCACGCCCAGTCTTGGACTCTTGGAAAGCCACCCCTGGACGCCTTCCGTCATAAGGCGCCCGCCGTAATCCTACCACCTACATACCTGCTAAAACTCCACGCGCTACTGTCAAGTTCCGAATCCAGTGGAAAACAGTCAATAAACTCCTCTCATGTGCTAGAGCCCTACGGCAATTGCGGATGTTTCGACCGTCTCACCACGCAAACGACTCGCGAACCGCATTCAGGAACCCATGGCCGTCAGCGCAGCCGCCAACATGGGCAGATTTTACCTCCATGTCCCTCCCGTTCAGCTGGTATCCGAAAGACTCGCCAGTTGAACGGCCTCCTATCAAAGTCGTCGCTCCAGACTGGGGCGCCTCCAAACTTAAGAACCAGAGCACCACGGACTACGTTGTCGGCACATGGCTCGGCCACGCCAGCGTTCTGGTGGAATTCAAGCCTCTGTCATCTACAGTCAAGAACAAAAGCCTCTACGCTTTGTTCGACCCCATGTTCTCTATGCGCGCTGGGCCAACACAGTATACTGGCCCGTCGCGATTCAACAAACCGCCGTGCAGCATCTCTGACCTTCCCGGATGTGACGTGGTATGCATATCACACAGCCACTTTGACCATCTGGACACTTCGACGGTGCTGCAAATAATCCGGTATTTCCCATCCGCGAAATGGTTTGTGCCTCTGGGGCTCCAGGAGTGGTTTGTCACGACCGGTGTCAAGGCAGAAAACGTCAAAGCGATGGACTGGTGGGACACCTGGGATGGATTTACCTCGAAGAAACTGATCGGCAAAGCCTCATCTTCGTTCAGGATTTCCTGCGTTCCGGCGCAACATAATTCTGGACGGGGAGCATTTGACCAGGGGAGCACGCTGTGGTGTGGATGGGTTATTGAACGGTTCGTCGAAGACGCCGAGGGCAGGACCAGACATGGCTCAATCTACCATGCTGGAGATACTGGATACCGGCGTTCAGCGGCATCCAAGGACGTCTGCCCCGCCTTCAAAGAGATTGGCAGCAAGTTCAATGGCTTCGATCTATCGTTTATTCCGATATGGCGAGGCGGCAGTCTCGGCTTCATCTCCTACATCGGCCTCCGTCTAAACCATCACGAGATCCCCGCACAATTCCATTGCTCTCCGGCAGACGCTGTCTTGATCCACAAAGATACAAAGTCACGCAATACGATCGCTATACATTTCGGCACTTTCGTTGGCTCGCAAAACGAATCGAACGAGGCGTTGAAGGAGTTTTATACGGCAATGAAAGATGAGGACGTACAGACTCTAGATAGTCAAGGCCCCAATCCGAACGGTCGGGCAGGAGCTGTTGATATTGGTGAGAGCCTTCCCATCGAAGTAGACTGAATCATCCGACTATTGGAGTTTATGGTGGCAGGAAACAGCATGCATCAATACCCGTATATCAGTACATACATCAATGACGATTCTATTTTACTCTGGAATGCCCAACTTGAGCAACGCTGAGCTTAGGCGGCAACAGTGGCTCACGTAGCGCCAGGCCTTCCATGGTCCATACATTGAACAGACGATTTCTGCGCGTCTTTTTTGAGAACTTTACATCCTTCGTTAGATACTTCTGTGCTTCCATATGCGTTGCCGTTCTAAGTAGTGGCAGTGCAGTCTAGGCCAAAAATGAGCTAGACGTGATTTTTCTCACAAACATACAATACGGTGCTAACCACTCTCGTAAAGGCCAAACAGGACATATCCTGAAGGCAAGCTCATGGCCACTTAATACAGTTTCTGAAAAGCCTAGGGTCCTAAAGAGAGGTAAGCCACAGTCCGCTACTTCGTACAGTACTCTAAGTCTGGGACCGGGGCAGACCCTGACGGAAATCCGGTTTGAGCTTTCTGCCCTCACCCATGCGCGCAAGAGGTTGATCCCGAGTGTGACGTCACGCGCTATTGGTAGGTAGAAAAGTATATCACCTCAACTCGATCCTTCGGAGGGGACTCCATTATTGAAAAAAAAAATTTGAAAAATAGTTAACTGTAAACATGCCATCGAAGGAACAAGCGTTGACGAGGAAGCAGGCGCAGGAGGTGGCTCCTGTGCAGCAACAATCGCAAGAAGTGGCCGCGGCGAGAAACCAGGCCGCGAGAGATGTAGAGGAGTACGAAGCACATGGAAGTGCAAGTGCACAGGTGCGTACCCTTTTAAATAAGCTTTTAAAAAGGGTTTTATCAAGTTAACAAACTCTGTTTAATATTTATCATTGCGTCTGCATTTTCCTTCATTTCATACCTCCTGCTAGAATTCGTACGCTGCCTCCAGCTGTCACGCGATCCTTGTCTCCATTTAGATACAGATGCACCCCCATTCAGCTTTTCCTAACTCCATTTCCCAGGCTGGCCTCAATCTCAACATCTTCGCCGCCTTCTCCGGCGCCTTCAGCGGCAAGCGCAAGACCACGCGAGACACGAAAGCCGACGGCTCCTCACACGAAGTGATCGACGAGGAGGGCCATGGCCACGCACGCGGCGCTGCCACGGGCAACATGCAAGCGTATGGAACCGCACAGGAGCAGAGCGCTGTGAGACGTAAGTTACCTCGTTCCCCAATAGGCTTTTGTTAGCAGGGGAAGCGCTAATGGCCGCGACCAGATCAAAAAGGCAAGCATGCCATAGAACAGAAAAAGGCGAAGCAGACGCAGCAGGTGGACCATTTGGGTATTGAGGGACTCATCGAGGGACCGAAAAGATGAGAAATTATGAATGAACTTCGTGTAAAGAATTTTGTACAGTGCCGTATCGGAGTTGGAGTTCGCTTTGAGATATTCAATTTTTGCAAGCTACCAGATGCTATTGCTGCATGAGGGGGGAATGGAGAAAAAGGCGACCAAAGGACGCTGAGAACGCCATGCTCACAGCAATTTGGATATATTACAAAAAAAAACAATCCAATGCCTTGTCCCTTTTACCGTTCCAAACTTGTAGCTCCGTTGCTCCAAAATAGAGTCAAGCCGACGCCTTCGCTATCATCCATCTACCGATAGAAACCCTCATCGTCACCACCGGCTCTAACCGCACCACCTGGCGCTCCATATGGTTGATAGGGCGCCGCGCCAGCACCACTGCTTCCCGGACGTTGAAACGTAGGATATGCGGTCTGTGCGACTGGGCTCTCCGAATCCGGTGGCTGGCTGGGTCCTTGCTGCTGGTGCGTTCCATAGACGGAATATCTATGTTGTGGCGGTTCAGCATAGGAGTCTCTGATAGGTGGCTGTGCTGGTGGAGGATGCGAGGGCTGCGGCGGCATCTGTTGCTGCTGCGGCGGGAGCTGCTGGTTCGACTGTGCGCCTGATTGTTGGGAGTAGACAGAAGTGGGCGATTCGAAGGACTGTTGGCGCTGGGGGATGTTCTGATTCTGCAAGTGCGGTGGGAACTGTTGGGGGTTCTGCTGATTTGGCTGTTGCTGTACGTTCAGAGGCGGAGGGAAGCTGTGTCGGTGATCGATTGGGCTGTCGAAGCTGCCGGTTGCTAATTCCTGCACGGGCGGAGGTATACCTGACGGTACGCCAGTCGAGAGAGGCGCTTGTTGCGGCTGCTGGCCTTGGCTTGGAGGAATTGCCATGCTGACAGGCCTGGCGTTATTGCCTACGCTACCAGAAGGTTGTCTCTGATTTCGCGTGTATGGATCTGCCGAACCTGGCTTAGGAGACATTCTCTGCCCCATTGGTGCTTGCGGTTGCTGTCCCGGTGGTATCATGTAGAAGGGTGCAGGGCCGTTTTGAGCTGGAAATTGAGGCTGCTGCTGGCCTGCAGGCGGTGGGCTATATATTCTCTGATCCTGTGGCGGTCCACCGTACTGCTGACCTTCGGGAGGATAGTTGTTGTACTGTTGCTGCTGCGACGGCAATGGTGCTGAGAAGCCTACGTTTGGATATTGCTGATGCGGAGCCTGATATGGAGGGCGTCCAAAGCCAGGGCCGGGACCGGGCGGATGCGACATTGATGCTTCGAGCAGATTCTCATAGTCTCGTCTTGCCTTGATGAATTTCTCGTTGAGCTGCGTAAAGTCGTCCTTCTTTTGCGAGTATTTCCCGATAAGCTCGATTAGCTTTGGTCTGATTGCGAGCGTAGAGTGATAGAGAGTCTAAGTGACCCGTCAGCCGGAACCATTCACAAGAGGTATAGATGTCGCGTCTCACAGTTATCTCCTCATTTTCCCTTACATCTCCCACTTCCCTGGAGCTTGTACTCAACAAAGCGAGCAACTTCTCCACATTGCCGATCTGTCCGAATACCTCCGCCTCCATCTCCGCCTCCCGCTCCAACTCTTCCTTCGTCGGATCCTGCAGCTTCTCAACATAATTGAGAGGAAAGATTCCCGTGTTCCCACGCAAGCTGCCCTTCCACCAGTCCTTGTACACGCTCTCCAGCACCGCAATGATATCGCCCTTTCGGAATGCCAACTCTCCCGGCTCGCTTGGTGTGAAGTCGAAGAGCGCTCGGACGCGCGATACTGTGGCGGCAGTAGTACCTTGTGGAGGTGTAGGCTGGGCGGCAGGTTGAGCGGCGGAAGAAGTACCACCTTGCGCTTGATTGTTCGCTGCCGGAGATGCCGCCTTGTCTTTGATAGACAGTGCGAGCGCCATTTGTAGCTCCTGCTCCTCACGGTCTCGGTCGGATTGTGTGATTTGGGATTTCTGAGGTCTCGAAGGTGGATGGAGGTTCGGGTCTGTTATAAGCATCATCAGCACAGTGTCTAGTGGTATTCGACGGTGTTGGCAGACTCTGCGACTTCAGCTTCATAAAAGCACCATCCATGATGCCCAAATCGGGATCTTTGGAGAACATCTGTGTCCATTCCGCCATTCTCTCGAGAATCTTGGCTTTGACCTGCTGATGTGTATTCTGGGCCCATTAGCCTTGTCCCTACCAATATGGCCTGCACACCTACCCTATCTGCAGCCAATCTCAGGAGCGCATCTGTGAAGCTCCGTGACGCCAATTCCTTGTGCATCTTCAGGCCACAATTCTGCGACAGTGCGTTCGCAAGCTCGAGGGTATACAGCTGGACATTGGCGTTCCGATGCGCCAGGCGCTTGATCATCGCTGCAACAGCATCTTTGGCTCTGTAAACGGAGCAACAAATTAGCAACGAGTATGCTCCTCCTGCTGGCGCTGTCCGAAAGACGAGGCTACGCACCCATTTTCTTGGCCTGTCACTTTATCGCACACATCCTAATACAGCAACATCAGCCTATGCCCTCCATCAATCCGCCCATATGTCTCAAGACATCCTCGTGATAAGTAAGCCGGCGCATCGGAGGCGACATACAAGAATGAATTCCCAATTCTCGCTCGTGAGATTCTCGTCGGTTGCCTTGACTGCAGATTGCGAGACAGCGTCAGCAAATCCATATCTCTAGCCCATCCAGCTTCTGATGCTCCTCCAAAGACCCCTGGAAGTGTGGCAGCCCGAAAACCCAAGCTCTTGCCTCGAAGCTAGGCAGCTTCGCGAATGTGGCACAAGGTAGAGGCGAACTCACCAACCAAGTCGTCGAACGCATTCTGCTGCGCGCGAAACATGTTTGCAATCTGCTGTCAGAGCAGCAGTTCGTGGATGAAGGTAGATTGTCCGGAGAGGGAGATGTAGGCCGGAGAGGAGGAGATATAAATTGGATAGTTCGACGGGTGGCAGCATCATCATCATCGCCCACCGCGGGCTTGGCGGGACGTGACACGGACAGGGAACATGCAAGGCTCCGCGACGCGCGGTGCCAGTGAAAAGATGCCCCGATGCCTAGTCATTGCCTACGAATGCGCCTCGCCAGTGCTCAGTGGTGCGTCAGCTGCCTACGAATTGCGAAGAATTTCCAGAAGGGATTCGATATTTATATTTCCTGATTGTCATGTCCACCGCAATTTTCACGTAACGGGGGAGGCACAGGCACAGAGCGGTCATTTCAAGTGAGATCCTCCCTCCGTTTTGCTATCAACCATCTACCTGTGCTAGTTGCATCTGCATTCACAAAGGCTTCGGTCGAGATTGAGGCTTCTTGAATTCCCTATTCAGAAGCTTGTTCTAAAAGGTTCCACCGAGTTCAAACCCATCCATCGAAAAACCTGTCCGCCAAAATCGAAGTCCAAACCTCCACCTCAGTCCGCCACCCACCGCAACCACGCTCGAAAGTGTAGAAGTCCCATGGACTTTGAAGCTGTGATTTAGGAGTACAAGTAGTGTACTGGCCACCAGCGAATCCGTTGCAGTTCCAAACCCGAGTACCATCGAGAAACGCCACCGAAATCCATCGTAGTCGCCAGAAAATGCAAGTCAGGTAGGGGGAAGGGGGGCAGAGGTAAAGACAGATGATCGCTTAGCAGGGGAAGCATGAGAACCTTGGGGTGGAGAAGCCAAATCTAGCAAATGCTCTCATGTGTACTGCAGATGCAATGGCGTACGCAAGAAGGAAAGCGCATGCTGTATGCTCGCAGTCGCACGCAAGTGAGAGCCATTGAAGTGCATCCCCAAAAATCAAACAAGAAAAGAAGCTCGAAGTATCGTCGACGAAGGTATCGAGGATAGAGCACAGTGCAAATCGCTCGAGAAGGGATCTCGTCGAATATCATAGTCGAAGTCGCCGTCGAGGTCCATAGTATCGGCGGATGTAATGTCAATCGCTGCAGATGATGATCGTTGCGTTTCGGAATAGTCGTGTACAGTAGAGGGTCGTCGCCACATTAGAGAAATATGTAGAGGTGGAGAGAAGAGGTCCGCCCACAACGAAGGCATATTTGGCACTGGCGTCCAGATAGCCAACCGGTTTATGCTTTTGGGCTTCGTCAAGATTCGTTCTTCTTCCTACGCTCGACTTCGCGAGCAGCGCGCGCAGCACGCACGAGAGGTGCAAGAGAGATCAGCGGCTCGGCGCATTGAATGAAGATATGCTAAGTTATGTCAGATCCAGCACTGGCGTCATTCATTCCAAAAGCAAACTTACCTGAAGCAGGTCATTAGCATTTGCCCTCTTCTCCGGGTCTACCTTGAGCGCAAAGTCGAGCCATGCACGGAACTCATGGCTCAGGTTCTCCTCGTCCTTGATCTTAGGCGTGCCGTTTGTCGCAATCAGGAACAGAGCTCTCAGTGGGCTCTCATTGAGGTATGGCGGCTCTCCTTCAACCATCTCGATTGCCATGATACCCAATGACCAGATGTCGATCTTGCGGCCGTATTCCTTCCTTGTCACAACTTCCGGGGCCATCCAGTAGGGTGTGCCGACCATCGTGGTGCGCTTGGTGTGTGCTTGGTCGATTTGGGCGCAGAAACCGAAATCCGCTAGACGCCGTAAGGTTCAAAGGCGGTGAAAAAGGCTATGGCTACTTACTCAGCTTGATGTGGCCTTCAAGTGACAACAGTACGTTGTCTGACTTGATATCGCGGTGAATGACACCTTTCGAGTGGAGGTGCTGCAGTCCGTGCAACGTCTACATCTGTCGTCAGATTCGACATCTTTTCAAGGGGTTTGAGATGACTTGCCTCTTTGCACACCGCCGCGATTTGTCCCTCACTCATCATGTTGAATGTCACCACGTCCGTCAGACTTCCTCCTTCCATGAACTCCATCACAACCCACAAGTCGCCCTTGACCAAGAAGCTGTCCATGAAGTTCACAATGTTCTTGTGCTTGCTCTCCTTCATGACCAAAATCTCGTTCACGATAAGGTCCTTCTTCGGCTGCTGCTCGAGGTTCATCTGCTTGATGGCAACGCAGCGGTTCGAGCCCTTCTGCAACGCGGTGAAGACACCCCCAGAAGCGCCTTGTCCAATCTTGTTGAAGTTCATGAAATACTCATGAGGATCGCCCGGGGAGCAGATCTTGCGGAGACGAGCCACGATGTCTGGAGTGTCACTTTGACGTGGTCGCTGTCGTGGACGGGGAGCATGATCCGCACGCGGCTGCTGAGTGGGTGCTGGAATGCCGACTGGTTCCTGGACTGGTGCGTACTGCTGCTGGGGAGGTTGGCCAAGTTGCTGTTGGTGATGACGCTGGCTCTGACTCCGCTCAAGCTGCTGTTGCTGTTGGCGGTATTGCTGCTGTGCTGCGGCCATTGCGTGGGTTTGCTGCTGCTGGAATTGCTGCACGCTAGCGGGTATCGTTGGCTGAGAATACTGGACAGGTGATTGGCCAGTCGTGTTCGAACGGCTCCTCGAAAGTGGAGCACCGTCAGTGATTGTTGGAGGGGCGTACGCTACCGCAGGCAGATCATTCGGATTGCGTGCCACTCCCATTGCCATCTGCGGAGGCTGGACTGGAGCCGCTGGTGCGGGCCGCATGGGAATAATGGGAGAAGAAGCATTACCCCCCGGGGGACGCGGGGCCGGACGATTCGGAACCAGGTTACCGTTCGATTGAGGTGGAGGAATTGGTGAGTGCTGGCTCGAATGAGCTGAGGATGGCTGGCTGCGCCCTGGAGGCACTGGCGGAGGTGCGCGAGGGTTCTCGAAGCTATCTCCGCCATTCTTGGGGAATCTGGGACTTTGCGGAGGACTGAGCATGGGGCCACCAATGCTTGGAGTGAGGCTGGGAGTTGTCGCTCCAGGACCGTAGATAGGTACATCGTTTGCTCGAGCATTCTCAAACTTGTGCCAGACGTCATCTTGTGCGCGCTCCTCGGTATTCTCCTGATAGAATCCCACAATCTCCATGATGGCCTTTGGATTCTTCTTCATCTCTTGTTCTGAGATGCCGTTCTGCGACAGCATGCGTTGCCATTCCTTAGGCAAGCCCTGAATCGTATGTCAGCTATAATTCGATCTTGATGGAATGGCTCACGTCGATTCGACCAAGCTCTTCTGTATATTCAGAGTCGCCTGCTTCGAAGGTCGTGAGATCGGAAATATTAAACTTACAGTGAATTGGCCAGTTTCGTTGTCGATGCTGACATGAGTGACGTGCATGGGGTTGGAGGGGGTTGAGATGGTAGGTCGGCGTGGTGAACCGGTCAAGCCGTTCATCAAGCTTGAGAACATGCCCTTTTTCTTGCCATCTGGACGGGCTTCGTCTGAGTATCGCTGGCGCGGGGATTTTGTTCCGCCGTCGATGCGCGGGGGAGTGACGCGCTCCATCTTGCGCCCAAGAGCTGCGAAGCTTTGTGATGTGCGGAGTTTTGGAGATGAGAGGCGCGAATCGGCAGTGAATGAATTTTGGACAGTGGCGGAGGGATCTTGAAGCGGAGTGAAGTATGTGGCCTGGGGCGGGGTGTTAGCGTGCCTCTGTTGGTGTGACTGCACTTTGTGAAGGTCGTTGACCAGGCCTTGGGCGTCAAACGAGGGGCCGAGCAGCTCGGCGTTGGTCTTCTCGGTCACTGAGGTCCTCGACGACGAGCCGGAGTAAAATTGAGGTTGGTAGGCAGAGTCGACAGCATGCGCTCGAGCTGCCGCCGAGTGAATGGTGGGGCCGGATGAGGTGGAGTCGGCGCTCTCGCGGGCGTGAAGTGGGTAGACGGGCGAGGGCTGCTGGTTGGTGGACGACACGGAGGCGTTCCTTGAGAGGCTCTGCGAGCCCTCACGCGATAGAGCGCGTGCGACGGCGTGCGAGGGATAGGCGGATGGAGGAGCTTTGGTGAGGCGGTTCCGCTGGCGGTGGTCGTTGTGGTAGTAGAGGTCCTGCTTCGAAGTGGCCTCCATCACCCACGGCCTCTACTCAGCCACCGAGCTTGGCGCGCTCTGGTCTCGGTGCAGCAGGGCAGCAGGGCACGGCGGGCAGCTGGCAGCGAGTTGATGCGGCACGACGGGGCGTGGACGGCGGTGCAGCGTGAGCAGGTGTCGCTGGAGCGAGTGCTTTGAGCGAAAAGCAAGATGTTTACTCGTGGGCATACATAACGGTGTGATGATGGGCAGGCTTGGGGGACGGCGCAAGCACAGGACACGCTCTAAGGGCCGCGCAGGCGGGCCTCCACCCACTGCGCTCCTAGCTGCACCGACGCAGGCGCAAGTCAATTGGCCGGGCGTCGACTTGGACCTTGATAATGGATATCCCCATGCCCGCCCAGCCGTGCCGGCTCCAGACGTTCGAACGGCTTCCTGTTCCAAGCCTCAGGTTCGCTCGCACCAGCGTGACGTACCCGTTGAGGCTCATCTGCCCATCGCTGCACGCACGCAGGAACGCACATGAAGCTCCAGCACTCCCCGTCGTCAGGCGTTTCACCTTCGCTGTGATGGCGCCGTGCCTTTCGAGCCGCAAGTCCTGGATAATTCCACGCAAGGATGGGCCCAGTTGCACCCTTGGAGCCCAATCCAACTCTTGCCCGCCGCGTCCAACTCCCTCTCTACGCCTCTGAGGTGGCACTGATATTACAGCTGTACCACCCAATCGCGGATGTACCGCTGCCTGCCCACCTTGGAATCTTGCAGCAATGCAGACAATGCGGAGGCAATACATACGGAGCACTGGAGAGGCCGAGCTGATAATGGAGCGCTATCTGCATCGCCAATGACACCGGCAGTGGAGCTGACCACGAAAACTCTTCCAGTCACTATTTCCGATCCTTACCAGAGCGTAATCGCCTGCTGGATGAATGAGTCTCATCCTGGCCCGCGATCCCCTCTGCCTTGCCATCGCGATGTGCCGCTTTGCCCCGTACTCCGTATCGTGCTGCTGCTTATTAGACATGGGCAGACACGTGCGCGGCCGAGACCCCGAACTAGTTCTTACGCCTCCAGTGCCTCTCACCCTCGCTCTCGTAGAAGGAAGGTGACAAGGAGATATTTAAAGTCAGCACTATCCGAAGTATTGGGTGATGGCTTGAGCCCCAAATGCCCCGACATGCTGGCTTTCTCCGAGTTCCAGAACGAGACACTATGAAATTGGCTGTCTCGACGCTCATTTCCCTCCTCCATCTGATAACCAACATGTCAAAGATAAAGGAGCGGCTCAATATCTGCATGCGTGATTCGCCAGCACCTCTAAAAGGCTTTCTCGTGTGAGAATCTTCAATTTCGCAACTTTTGGTGGCACCACGGAGTAGACAGCAATTCTCCTACTTATCGCCAATCATGTCTGTCTGTTTGATTGGTCCTGTCAACGAGCTGTTTCACTTCTCCTATTCTAATGTGAAGACTACATGAACGGATGGAATCCTCACCAAACATCGCAAATTAGCAGACAGCCTCCAGACAGTCAAATCTTCCGTAGGGACATTTCGCTCGCCTTTCCGGAAGTCGCTGGTCTGCTTGAAATTCCTGAATCCAAAAAAGTCGACGAAATATTTGCAAGTTGCAGTGCATCCACAAAGCCCAACCGTCGGCTTCACCTCGAAGCGGTGACGAGCAGCATCGCGCGCTCCTCAAGATGCTGCTCTTTCGCGCTTGGCTAACGCTGGAAGTTCTCACTTAGCACCGTCCTGAAGAACACCATTTGCACCTGAGCATGCGTCAGCCATCGTCAGATGCAACAAGGCCTCCATTGGCTTCTCAGCTAGAGGGCATGGATCGACGGAGGCACGAAAGCGGAGGATAGCGTGCCTAATCTGGAGTGAAGACATCGTTGCTACATTGTTTCCTCGTTGAGGGTCTTGAAAAGACGTGACAAACGATTTATCGCGCCTTCAAACGGAGGCCGTGATTGGTCCAAATTCGCCACAGTCGATTTCCTTTCGCCTTACAATCTCTTTCGGATCACGTGTTCCGCGGAACTTCTCGCTCCACAATATTTCTTCATATGGTACGCTCTTATTTAAAGGCTTCCGAAAGCACTGGTGCTCGCTGAAGGTGGCGTGGGAGTCGAGTGTACTACTAAAGAAGTCGGAGCATGAAGTAATAAAGCGCTTTGATGTGCTCCATCTGCTTATAAAGAGATCAAGATACCATGTATCATTGATGTCAGTCCCACAAGCGGATCGAGAGACAATTCCTTATCGTGGACTTGGTCTTCTGGGACACCATGAATACAGTATGACTATGTTCCATGTCGTACGTATGTGCCTCAACACCCTGGAGGCTTCGATTTGCTCAAACTCTCATCCAGATACAATTGAGACTGCTGGATACGCACTCAAACTTCGGGAGAGAATGCACGTGGCAGCTCTCCAGCCCATTTTCCAAAGTCACGCCGTGTTTGTGGAGATTCCGGTCATAACCAAACAGCAAATTGACACCCTTGGAACTTTGATTCAATCAAACTCTGCTTTCCTCGAAATTCAAGCTGGCAGCTTCTATTGCACCTTCGGAAGAGACCAGAAAAGGAGCAAGGAAAACACCTTTCTTCGAAGTCGTGCGGCATTTGTGAAGACTCCAGGCATAACCAAACTGTAACCCAACACCCTTGGAGCTTAAATACGACCGAAGTCTTCCTCACTTTTACGTACAGACGTCGGGCACGTACGGATGGGTTGTAAAGATACTTAAGAAATCTCACAGCCCACTTCGCGCCCGCCGTGTTAAGGCGATTGAATATGGTTAAGGCCAAACTGACTGACATGCAATATACAGCGCGCCCTGTAAGTAGCTACACTTCTGAGGGGATTGAAGTAGTAGCTTTGAGCTAGTTTGAGATCAAGCAAGGTTCTGGCAACGGGTAGCGGCCGGTAAGTAACCGCACTCACCTTGAGGTGAGGCTGGCTACGACAGGCAGTGCTAACTCTCCAAGTAGCGATTTCTAGGTCGTTCGTATCTTGTTTATCTTCATTCTATCACACAATCTTGTCGTCTTTCACCGTAATTCCTTCAACATCCGAGCCTTCAGAGCCATGTATGTCGGATGCGGCATCTCTTCTCCTCTCAGCATGCAGTTCCATGACAAATGGACTTCTGCCTCTCTGCTTCTTCGTTGGGAATATCACCATGAGTGCCCAAAATAACAGTCCTGAGACGAAGAAGCCGAAGAAATAGGAGAGATCGTAGACATGGTCCCATCCGTTGCCATTGGCTGTACCACGGACAGAGCGAACAAATCCCGCTGGGCCGGTATTAGTCTTTACGAATCTCGAGGGATAAATTCGTTCCACTTACGCAACATAGGCCAAATTCCCATACCCCAAGCAACGAATGCTCGCCAATTGAATCCGGCAGTATACCAATAAGCAGACTCACTGCTACTCATGTAGAGGTCGCCGATGTGCAACTGCCCGCGCCGGACGAGAAAATAATCGCTGATCAAGATTCCGGTCATTCCGCTCAGGAAGATCGACCAACCGCTGAGCACTACGATGAATGTCGAAGCCGCATTCACATAGTTCCACGGGCACACAGCAATGGCAATGATTGTCAAAAGGACACAGCCGCGGCGGATGTTGATCCACTTGGGACAGAGAGCGGCCATGTCCATGCCGGTGCTGATGGCATTGAGGACGATGCAGAGTGCCATTTGGCTGGCAAGGAACGCGAGTCCGGAGAAGAACGTTCCTGCGCGCGCAGCGGGAGTGAGCGATGTCTGCTGGATGTGCAGCAACAGCTCGAATGGGTTCCAGTAATAGCCACCGTAGATTGTTTTGGCCGCTGACGTGACGATGGCTCCACAGATGGCGGTAACGATGATGGTGAGCGGTGCGGTGACACCCTGACCGAAGAGCGACGCATTCGGTGTCTTTGCGTAACGGGTCCAGTCTGATAAACTATTAGCTCACATTCACTGAAGAGGAGGGACGGGAATGGCAGACCTGACTGGCCAACAATTCCACCACTCCATAGTCCAAGGACCGCCTGTACACCATACAAAGCCTGCCATGAGAGCTTGCTCCCGTGTATCGTGGATGGCTGGTGCACAAACTCTCCCGGTCCATGAGCCGTTCGGACGGCCCAGATCAGTAGCCCAAAGATGTTACACACAATCATAACAAAGGCGACCTTGAGGGGCTTCTGGAGCTTTTCAGGAGGCAGAAGGTAGAAGGGACAGAAGATGAGGAGATAGATGAAGAAGCACACCAACGACGAAGTATCGACGTTGGCGCCCGGGGGCAATGTATTCCTCCAGTTAACGAACTTGGGTCCGATGAGGCCTCCGAGGATGATCTTGACAGCTTGGCCACCCCAGTAGGTCTGGATTCCCATCTAATAGTTCGTTAGCTAGATGAAGATCGCGTCCTCGGAGCAGAGGCGACATACCCATATGCATGCAGTCATGATTCTGTTCAGCACCGGCCAAAACCCGCCTCTCATGCCCCAGGAGCTATGACTGGTCAGTGTCTAGTCTCTTCGGATGAAGCTTTCGAGAACTTACGCTCTCGACATGACAGTGAATCCGAGATAGTCATGAGAGCCCATCCAGCCAGCAACGATGGCGATGGCGCCGATTATCAAGGAGGCACCTACAACGATGCCCATCGTTTGACTGAAACTCAGACCAAGGGCGAAGCTGGCCATCTATTAGTCCAGTTCACTGAAGAAGTTACGTCGAGATTGGATTGGACAAACAGTGTAGAGCCGGCCATCCAAGCGGAGTTGTTCGCTCCAGTGATGATCCAATAGCCTCCAAAACCTTCCCATGTCCATGCTGCAAGATATTCAGTTAGTGCAGAATTGAAAAATTTGATATTACTTGACGTACTTCTTCGATCAGGCGGGATTGGTATAAGATCCCTATTGCACCACTGAAGGATAGCATTAGCGATGGGTCAGCTGAGAGACCCAGCAACTCACATATGTATTCTCATACCAAGCATTCTCATCAACCGGACACTCCAATCTCTTCGCCCAATACCGCACACGCTCTTTTGTCTTCTCGGAGACCATTCTGCCGACCGCCGTGTATACTGATCGTGCTTTCAACGGCGGCTCCCTAATCCTGACCACAAGGAGAATTTGTCGTTTCAACCACCATTTAAACACCGAACGTCGCATTCCGCCCTACTTATGTAGCTCGGCATTTCCATCTGACCCTCCCAAGATTGATAGGCAGTCTTATCGCGCTTCCCCAGCTTCTTTGTGCCACTGTCGGCAGGTTGTTGTATCCGCATGCTCGTTTCCGCGGTGTGGATCACTTCCTATCTTGTTGGCACATGTAGGACGGGGATGAGGGGAGGGGTCAGCGTCGGCCTGGATTCTGCATGATAAAGTAGGTAACATGCAATACTTCCTCGGAAGGACTATATCGGAAAGAGAGGTTGGTGAAGCTAGTTACTTTCAGTTAAAGGATCCGTCTGAAGAGCTCGGGACGAGGGTTGGCGGCGATGTTCTATCATTCGCGACAGCCACGTCGACGCTTTGAAGTTTTCAGTTATCTTTAATTTCTTCTGTATTCTGTGAACTGTATCTCTAATTGTTTCATTGACTGTCTTTACAATGTCTCCAGCAATTCCAATAGTCGACTTTTCTCCCTACCTTTCTTCCACAGCCAACCCATCAGACCGCGCCGCCGTCGCCCAAAAGCTCGTCACAGCATGCCGCGATACCGGCTTCGTCTACATCACAAACCATGGCATCCCGCAGTCCCTCGTCGATGAGACCTTCTCCTGGTCCCGCAAATTCTTCGACCTCAACCAAGAAGAGAAGATGAAAGCCCCTCACCCGCCAGGCTACGCGGTACACCGTGGGTATTCCTGGCCTGGCCTGGAGAAGGTGTCACAGGTCATCACGAGCCATAGATCTAGTGATGACCCGGACATACAGAACAAGTTGCGCCAGGTCGGAGACTGTAAGGAGAGCTTCGAAGTTGGGAGTGAGGAGAGTAAGGAGCAGCCCAACATCTGGATTCCTGAGGACACCCTCCCAGGCTTTCGGAAGTTCACGACGGAGTTCTACTGGACGTGTAATAAGCTTGCTGTCGAGCTCATCCGCGCGTTGTCGCTGGGGTTGGGGCTCCCTGATAATGATTATCTGATGCAGTTCCACTCAGGGCATAATAATCAACTACGGCTTCTCCATTATCCGCCTATTCCGGCGGCGAGTCTGGAGGATCAGAGCGCAGCGAGGATGCCGGCGCATACTGATTGGGGGACTATTACGTTTCTGTTTCAGGATGAGTGCGGTGGACTAGAAGTACAGACCGCGGATGGAGATTATGTGCAGGCCGAGCCCGTGGAAGGTGCGATTGTCATGAACATTGGTGATTGCCTGATGCGGTGGAGTAATGGTATGTCGATCTCAAAGTAATGGCAGACTGAAATGATCCTTACTGATGGGGACAGATAAACTCAAATCGAACATGCATCGAGTAACGCTGCCGCCAGCGGAAGACCGGTACACGGGCAAAGATCGTATGACACGTGCTCGTTACTCAATTCCTTATTTCGTTGTGCCTGATGAGACGGCGCCCATAAAAACGCTCGAGGAATGCATCACGCAGGCAAAACCTGCACACTATGCACCGCTGGAATCATACGGGGACTATCGAATTCTGCGAGGAAGCGTACAGTATGAGAGCAAGAGACCAGAGCCGAATAGTATAGCAGCAGCAGCATAGAAGAGCTGGTTTCGAAAGGAATTGTTTGATAATGTTTCATGGACTGCTTATATTCAATACCTGCAATATTCATATTGAAGTTGCAATCATCGAAAGAGTCTCTGAAGGACAAGGCAAACAAATCTCATTAAACGCCAAAGCTCATGCACAGGCCTGCCAGCCCCAGCCATTTCGGTATCATCATGCCGTTCGTCAAGCATGTCTTATGATGTAGCTCATTCATTAAGCAGCCGAATGTCCCTTCATGAGCTCGTCCCAACAGTGCGCAGCAAGCGCAACCAGTACTCAGCACCGCTCAGATATCATCAATCTCAATATCTTTCGCGTCTTCCGCATCGCTGCTATCCCGATCCTCGTCAAACTCGAAGCCGATGCCCTCGTTGCCCTCGTCACCATATGTATCGGTCTCGTTAATCTTGGCGGTGTCTGGCAGCTCGCCGTATGCCTTCAGACTCCTCGCCTCGTCGGCAGAGTACTTGAGAATGACGTCGCCCTTCTCGTCCTGATAGTCTCGCAGCGACAGCAGGATAATGTCACCCTGGTTGATCCACACCTTTTTGCGCAGCTTGCCGCGGATATGTGCGAGACGCTTGGGACCATCGAAGCATTGCGCTTCTAGACGGCCGTTTCCGAGCATCTTGATGACTTGTGCGTATTCTGTGGCAGCGAGATACGTCAGTGTGGCTCTAACAATGTGGCGATGGAGAGAGTCTTTGGGCGTCAGTGGCGGTGGGGTAAATTGGTGGACGTACCTTGACCTTCATCTTTGAAGGTGAGTTCGCGCTTCTCGTTATCGTTCTCGTTTTTTCCTCGCCTTCGGTTCTTGCCTCCCTACGAAGAAATCAGTAAAATATTCTTTTGGAGTCCACTAGTGGATGATTTTGGCAGCGGATGAGGGGTATTGCGGCCTTACCTTTCCCTTGTTCTTAGGCATATTGGCCTTCTCGCTGTTCTTGTTGTGTGTTGATTACTCGCGGCGTTCTGAAGTGTCTTATTGCAGTCGCTTAGAGTGTTGTGGGATGAAGCGAAAAGTTGTGGGAGAGAGGGAGTCGTAAGATATTTATGCAATGGCTTGTTCGGTGATGTGGGCTGAACTTTCAACCGTGTTGGCGGCAAATCCACGCTAAGCCGCATTCGGCCGCGCGCCTTAATTTATTCGAAGACGGCGAATATTTTGACTCAACGGCGCTCTTTGCAACCACTCACTCGCTCGCTGATGCCACCCCCTCCGCCTGCTCTCCGAAACGCTCTGAAAGTGCCGTACACTTCCACGTTCTATTTCAAATACTCGAAATCCTACGAGCCTCCCGACTATCTGCAACTTCTCGTCACCGAAGGAAATCCAATACAATTTAGAGTCAAAGCGAGCTACGAGAAGCGGCCACGCACTGGACTCTGGTTATCGGTGCGCTCCACAGTCAATCAGATTCCAAAGGCAATTATCCGGTCTCATTGCAGGCGAAAATTGAGGCATGCGTTTAGGACGGCCTTGACTGAACACGGTCTAGACGAGAATGGCGTGAAGCTGAGCAATAACAAGGGATCTAACGATGTGGAAGAGTTGGCAATGAAGGGGTTTCAAAAAGTTTCACAAGAACTGTCGGAGAAACAATCGCGTGGCAGATCAGGACGGTCGAAGACGGATCTATTCCAGCCAGCGGAGCCTTCTGATCTTCACGGGACTCTTACACTTTTCACCAAGCCGGCGATTCTAGAGGCTACAAATGATAATGTTAGAGAGGATGCTGGCAAGTTGATTCGGTACCTCCAACGACTTACGCAGGCCGACAACAAGGAGTCAATCTTCACTCCTGGAAGGATGCAGCTCAATGGCAGGAGCAACCGACCTGCACGCTCATCGCGCCCTCTCCAGAGCATTGGAGAAGCATAATACTAGTGGCTGAACCTCAGTCAGGATAATGAACAGTAGCGAGGATGCCCTCAACGCGTCTTAGTCGTTTTGTACGGGAGTAGGAGTCGCTCTCCAGCTGCACCCAGCGAAGGCAGGACCCTCTCAACCATGTCATAAGAGGGGGCTCAATCGATCGATTCTCCAGCTGGCACCGATGCTCCAGCCATTCCATAGCAATGATGTTGACGCTGCAATGTGTACGAGGTCGTGCGATTCGGACGGTGATCGTACGGGCCGAAAGAACACGCTGCTACGTTGCTCAAGGTGGCACACAAATGATGTGTAAGGAAGTTAATCAAAGCCTGGGCGACCGCAGCTTCCCCACCATCAATTCAAGAGTCGTAGATTTCTGTTTCAATATGAAGGGTATATTCTGCCCCCTTTGCTGAGTAGACTGAACGGCCATTGATTCAGTAATTTCTAGCTACATATCGGCTAATTTTAGGTCTACCACAAGGATTTTCTCTCCCATGATTGTCTCCATTTTAATGTTCGCTACAATTTTGATAAGGCCGCCTAATACCAGTGTTCTCTCGTCGGACTGTTTAGACTGCCAGGGCATGGTGCTGTGAAAATCAAAATAGTCATCAACTAAGTCGGGATCGAGCCCCGAAATCGAAGCGCAGAGTTCCTCGAGCGTATCTCGCGTCTCGTCGAGTTGGCAGAGAGATATCCATTTCGACCATTCTCCCAGCGTATACCCAACCGTTACAACGAAATCCCCATATGGATGAGCCCGCAAGTGGATCACCCCGCGAATTGAAGGTCCATTTGGGATGTACAGTGTAGCTGCATCTATATTCCAGAATTTGGATGGATATGCATTGATCACGGATATTTGGCTCGAATATGGTAGGCCTGGCCATCGCACCCAGCACGCTGGGTTTCGCGGTCGTTGTGCTCCTGCACCTTTTACATGTTCCACTGTGGAAAAGTCCTTCACGATTAGGAGAGGTTTTACTTCAGCTCTTTCGGCTTGCTCGTTGCGGATAATAGGTATGCCGTGTTTCCACACAGTGCATACACCGTCTTCATATGTGAGGGGCAGTCCAATGGGGCCTCTGAAGTCATTCTCGAAGCGACAGGCCAATATCGCGGTTTGACAGTCAAGGTGGACCATATCCGTCCCTGGGAAGCCTTCAAGGGGTGGGAGACTGATACTGAGACCTGCATTGGTCATAGTAAATGGCATTCTGCTTTGCTCGGTCGCCAGGCGCACAATGGTGCTACAATTCTCGAAGTTACTTGGGTTTGTCGCGAACAGGTGTGTATTATCGTCATAGTTGTCGCTTTTCCAGGCGAAGATGGACTGATCGTTCGAGATGTTGATAATGGCCTTTTGAAGCCGAGTAAAAGCTCGTCTTCCTTCTCCATATAACATTGGTATGTTAACCCAAATAATCCAAGTAAGCAATAGGCTTCATCTTCGAGTCTGGCACTGCGCCTGCCTGCAACCCAAGATATCTTTCTGCCAGGCGCTGTGGGATATTAGTACGGCCGCGCTGATAGTTAGGCGATGATGTGACCATCGTGTACTAATATCCCACAGCGCAGGAGGTGATCA